>JAOTOM010004438.1:0-285000 GCA_034440615.1 Ashinkailepas kermadecensis
CAACGGCATACCTCAGGGCTAGCTGTAGGATTGTGCACACAATTCACCATATGTCAGTCACATGGTTAACATAATATCATCAGAAGTGCATAGATGTTCAGCAAAGACTGATCCAGACAATCATCCTGGGAGGCACCAAGGCGCATAGGTTGAACGAAGCGCAGGGCTACTAAAGTTGGAAATGCTTATTTGATTGAAAATGGCACGGGATAAGAATGAGCTAAAACCAGTATCTCCCTACAATGTGCATTGAATCTAAGAAAATCGCAGAAAGCTACAACCTGATTTTAGGAAAACCTCAGTCATCTCGAAGAACCATGCCGTGGGAACAATTTTGAAGTTGGGGGGGGGGGGCTGCTGACGTCAGATCCAATGGGAGGGCATTCCGGAGCCTCAAACCCCCGTCAAAAACGGCATATTTTGAGTTGAAAAGTCGCACGATCGCAAAAAAGAAGATCGCAAAAACCAACGACTCGGCGCAGTTCCACACCCACCGCGTGCCGCCCGGCATATCCTCTCGCACCCACTCCACTCGGGACAGCGCAGTCGGCCCACTTCAGCGGAACTGCACTCGTCGGCTAAGTTACCAGTAAAACATGCCCGGTCCAGGCGGGCGCCGCCGGCCCTGCTGCCGGCGTGTGCGCCGTCCAGCTCGCAGCTCCGTCGGCATCCACCTCCCGACGGCCAGCTTTCTCTTTTATCGCGCGCCGGTCGACTACAAAAACAAATGCGCCGTTCTGGAGAATCTCGTAAAAGCGGGCGGCGCCGGACGGTAAATCTCGGTGCAGCGCGGTCGCCTACTTACAAATAAAACGGTGGGTGGAGTGAGCATCGGAGGCGACGCCGTCCGGGCTCATCAGCCACTTCCCACTGATCAGAGATGACCACGTTGGTCCATCGCGCACAACGCTGCAGTTTGCTAGCAATTGGTCATCTAAGCGATGCCAAACAATGGAAAATATTATTACCAGATCTGGAGCAAATGCAAGCAGAAGAGCAAATAGAAAAGAGAACTTCTGTGGGCTGCATCATTTACGGCATCTGAAAAGTTGCTGTTTGCTCACTTGTTCACCTTTAAACCGGTATAGCATAGGAACAGCAGCTTAGACGCAATATATTATTTCCGGCCATGGAGGCCTTGCTATTCCTTATCTTACGCCAACTGTTTCGACTTTGCTGAAAACCATCATAATGAACACACGTGTAGCTTCTCAGAAAAATGCACGAAAAGACCAAATGGCTATGGCCTGGCTTGTGTATGCATATAAATAAATAAATAAATAAATATTGGCATACGTTTACGCATGCATATCGGCAGACATGGTTCCTGGGAGATTCCTGGGACATAAGGGAATCCGCGCTAGCGTGGCTGATGCGACACGTGCAATCATGGTCCAACAATTTGGTAGAGACCAGAAGAAACAAACGTGTCAGCTGCCGACAACCAACAATAGAAAGCATATTACGGAAAGTAAAGGGACATTAACACATATCTAATGAAGACACGAATATTCTTAGTTTGGGAAGAAATACGATTTATCACCTCCATGGACGCAATTGCTTCTTTCTGTTATCCGCTACGCTAAGACATTATTTAATAGGGAGGGTATTCAGAAAGGACAAGCCCACATTGCTACGCCTTTTCAACACCTCCATACTACCTCAAAATGGGGCGTGAATACTAGTGGATGAAAATAAGTGCAAGATTTGGGGAACAGGGGAAGGACTAGCAACATGCTTGACCAGCTATGCCCAACACACAGCATCCTGTACATTATTTTCTTTATTATTATTTTGTTTGCTTCCCCTGTGTCACCACAATCAAAGGCGAAGCAACTGGCACCTTTGGAGCTGCCGTCGTCACAGCTATCGCCGGGCTGTTTTGTTTGTCATTGCTGGAACGACCGTAGCTGCTGGAGCAGCTGTGGTCAGGCCACTGGGACGGCTCTGGCCGCTTGGGCGGTCGTCACCGCTAGGACGGCTGTGGCTGTTGGGGCGGCCGCCCCGCTTAGGTGGTAGTGGCTGATCTTCCCAGTCCTCGGCATCATTTATGGCTCTCGAGGATATCTTACCCCTGAGGCTGGCCCTCAGTATTCCTCGCATCCATCGCCAGTTATCAAGGACTCTCTTATCTCTCAGTGGGCCCTGGTCCCTGAGGTGCCCATCCCAAAGCTCAGCAACATCCCAGTCCAGTCCTTTCTGGTCTCAGGGGTCTATTCGTCCGTTAGGAGCACTCTCCATCTTGCACGGGCCATTCCAACATCGCCAGCTTTCAGAACTCTTCTTAGCTCTTAGGTGGCCCTGTTCATTTATCCTTCTGTGTTTCTCCCAAGCATCAGGAGCATCACAGTCCGGTTTGCTCTAGCTTTCAGGGCCCTCCCCAGTCCTCGACGGCCTTTCGGGCTATCAAGAACAGTCTAGCTCTGAAAGTGGCCTTCAGCATTCCTCACAACCATCGCTAGCCCTCAGGGACTCTCTTTAGATATCAGGGGGCATTGCTCGTCTCATATAGAAACCCCCTTCAAGCCTCTTTGGCATCCCAATCCAATCCTCTCTAGCGCTGTGTAAGCATTTTCAATTGCCAGGGTCCTGGGACCAGGGGCTTCCAGCTGATAGGGGCCCTTCCCCGTTCTTGATAGTCTTTCTAGCTTCAAAGGCTGTCTAGCTGTGACGCGGACCCTCAGTATTCCTCACAACCATCGTTAGTCTTAGGGACCCTCCTTAGTTCTCAGGGGGCTCTGTTAGCCCTCAATGTCCCCTCAAGCTTCTAGAGGCCCTTCCTAGTTATCGTTAGCTCTGGTGGCTTCAAGGACATTCTTGCTCTGATGTTGAACCTCAATATTCCTCACAGCAATCGTCAGCCAACAAGGAATTTTTCAATCCCTCAGGGAGCCTTGTTTTTCATCAGAAGCCGTCTCAACCTCAGGGAAATCCCAGTTCAGTCCTTCTAACTATCAGAGATCCTCTTCATTCCTTAGGGTCATCTCATGTTTTTATGAGCCCATCACAGTTCTCAGTGGTCCTGTCTAGTTCTCATCTCGGAGGAATTTCAGCTCCGAGATGGGCCCCCACTAGTCCTCTTCAGCTCCTCGGGTTCCTGTTATCCCTCTGGGATCCTTTCAAGCCCCAAGTGAATTTCAGCCCTCTCTAGCTTTCAGGCACCCTGTTTATTCCTCACCTGTCAGGGTTTAATTCGAGCTAAGACTGCTCTTCCCAGCTGGAATGGGAAATCCAGCTCTCGGGCGGGCCCTTTGGTATCTTCTCAACCCTTACCACCCTCCATGGTGGACGTCTTCGGGTCTCTAGGGTACTTTCGGAAAGATAACGCAAACATTGACGCCATTGCACACGGAGTGGTATTGTTGGCTGTCCACCAAGGAACACCTACTCGAGTAATAGCATTACAGTCAACACTGCGGCTGTAGCCGCACGTCTTAATATTCACCATCTTGTCATCTCATTATGTTCAATTTATCTGCCCCCAGGAGAGCCTTTCCCCTCGGCGGAGCTCAGAAGTCTTATGCTGGAACTTCCTCCCTCGTTTTACTTCTCGGTGATTTTAACTCTCATTATACTCTCTGGGGCTTTGTCACTTCCAACCCCGTGCAAGACATATGGAATCCTGTTTAATCGACGAATCGTTGTGCTTACTAAACACAGGTTCTTCGACACATATAACGCTACCATCGGGAAACAAATCAGTTTTAGATCTTACCCTTTGTAGTCCTGAGATCAGTCATCGCTGTGGCTGGTCAGTAGATGATGACCCGCTCGGAAGCGACCATATTCCAATCTGGTTGGATTTTCGTCGCGGTGCTATTTTGGGAACGAGGCCACCGCGATGGAATATCCTCGAGGCCAACTGGCATCATTTTAATGAAATATTGCAGGAAAAACGTTATAACAATGACTCTAGTCAATTTAATCCACCACATACCGTGGGAAATGTTACGTCACTAATAATCGACTCGGCCTCTGAATGCATACTCAGAGCCTCAAGAACCCACCGCCGTGCACCCGTGCCGTGGTGGACTGAGGAGTGCCGGAATGTATCCGTGCTCGTAGACGAGCTTACAAGGCTTTCGACCGTCATAGTACGACAGCGAATCTAATTGTATTTCGGAAAGCCAGAGCACATGCTCGGCGCACAATTATTGAAGAAAAAGGATGTCCTGGAGAGCATACATTGGAAATCTTAATCGATTCACACCAACAGGACCGATCTGGTCCCAGATCAAACGTATTTCCGGACAGTTTTCGTCAGTCCCTCTCCCCGTGTTGAGTGTAGGGGACGCTGATATTAGCCACCCGTCAGATGTAGCGAATGAGATAGGCCGTTATATCTCCGAACGCAGCCGTGGCGGAAGCACTAACCCAAAGTTTTTCCGTTTTAAGTCGCATTGCGAGGAAAACCCAATTGATTTCATCACTTCATTTGACTACAATTGCATTTCCACCCATTTGCACTGACTGAAGTAACATCAGCGATTAGCGCCTTGAGAATTGTTGCCGAGGGGCCGGATCAGATCAGCCGCCATGTTGAAGCGGCTTCTTCCCCTGACGCTGGAAGCTTTGCTGGCCACCTTCAACCGGGTATGGGAAACAGGCGCTTCTCCGGAAAGTTGGCGCGAAGCAATTATTATCCAAATCAGGAAACCCGAAAAAAACGGATTACATCCATAACTCTACCGCTCCATATCGTGTATATCTTCACTTGGCAAACTAATGGGAAAATGGTAAACGTTAGACTGACGTGGTACTTAAAAAGCAAAAAAAATAACAAGCGAACAGTGTGGCTTTAGAAGAAACAGAAGCACCGTTGACCATATTTTACTTTTGGATAGCTCGATTCGTGTAGCTTTTAAACAGAAACAATATCTTATTGCAGTGTTTTTTACATTGAAGCGGCATATGACACGACCTGGCACTATGGCATTCTTTTAAAGCGTCAAAGAAGTGCTATCCGCGGCCGTATGAGCACGTTCTTACAAAACATTTCAGCAGACAGTTTTTGTGTCCGTATTGGTGACCATCTATCTGCACGCTTTCAACTCGTAAATGGAATCCCACAGGGCAGTGTGCTGAGTGTTGCTCTCTTCACCATTATGATTAATGACGTTTTTGTTGGGCTTCCTTCAAGTATTGGCCGATCTCTTTTCGTTGATGATATAGCTACTTGGTCCTCTTCTTCAAGAGCCTCTACATCATCGCGGTAGCTCCACCTGGCGACAAACCATCTCCAGAAGTGGAACACCATGAATCGTTTTACATTATCTACCACAAAAACAGCAGCAATGCATTTTTGTCGTCGTCGTTGCTGCCGTGATCTTGCACTGATGCTGTGCGGGGAACCAATTCAACTATACTCTATATTTAATTTTTTAGGAATGTATTTTCACAGCCGCTTGCTTTACCGGGAACATCTCATAATTATCCGTGGCAAACGCATTACATCTATGAATATTCTAAAATGTGTGGCACGAACATCGTACGGAGGGGAGCGACAAACACTGCTACTTCTTTACCGATCACTAATCCGCTCAAAGCTAGACTATGCTTGCTTTGGCTATGACGGATCCTATACATCTGGAAAGCGTGTTCTGGATGTTGTTCAAAATACCGCTATGAGGATTGTGACTGGTGCATTCCGGACTTCGCCAACCGCGAGCCTTCTGGCGGACGTCAACGAGCCGCCACTTTCCCTGAGGAGACAGATGTTGGGGATGCGCTACGCATGCAAATTACGCCGTTTTTCGCATCGCCCTGCATACTAAGCAGTGTTCTCCCATCACATGCTATCAATTTTTTTGCACACAATGCAGCACGTATGTACCAACCTCTGTGCAGTAGAATTAGGGATCTTTTTGATGAAAGTCAATTAGAAATTCGCGATGTGAAACGTGCCCCGCTGATTTTAACACCCCCGTGGAGACTTCTCTCACCGCAACCGAGGATAGATATCGTCTCAGCTGACACCCGCAAAGGGGATATTCTCGCAGATGAGTTTCGAGCACGAACTCTGGAGCACTTGTCGACATTTTATAATAGCTACGCAAAAACTTTTACGGACGGATCAAAGACAAACGCTGGGGCTGAAAGTGCGTTTGTGTGCGACACAGCCGCCAGATCGTTCACGTTGCCGAAGCCCACATCCGTCTACACGTCCGAGCTCGTGGCAATTTATAAAGTACTGGCTTTCATAGAGGTTGGGGATGATGAATATCATGTCATTCTATCCTACTCGTTGAGCAATCTTCTGTCACTTCGGAGTTTTAATTCCACTGGTCCTTTAGTATATGATATCCTACGCCACCTGACTTTATTAGATTACTCAGGAAAAATCGTCCATTCTGTTGGATTCCTAGCTACATAGGCATCGCAGGCAATGAACAAGCCGATAGTGCTTCTAGGGGAGCGGCACAGGCTCCCTTGCGGAGAGCATTCCCAATCTCTGCCAGGAACTATAATTAAGGTATCTTAGCATTTCTAACAAGTAAGTGGCAAGCGAGTTAGGACGAGCTCGTTTTCAATAAACTACGGACAATAAAGCCGTCTCTGGGCCAGTGGCTCTCAAGCTCGCGTAGCACAAGGCGAGACGAGGTGACGCTGTGCCGTCTACGCATAGGACACACTTACGTAACCCATGGCTACCTACTCAATGGTGAGAGAACAAACCAGGGTGTCCTAGATGTGGTGCATTGCTGACAGTTAGCCACGTTCTAATTTCATGCCCCATGCTTTGTCTGGAGCGTCACGTTAGGCGTCATGAGCGGACATAATACCGGTGGCGCCACTCTGGTGGTGGGTTTGTGAAGGAACACCACCAGAGTGGGCTTGCTATGGTTAATGCTATATTATAGTTTCTAGGGGAGGTGCAAGTAATTAATAATGATCAAATTTGAACAACATTGAAACAAGTACTCTTATGATGTGTAGTTCGTTTTATTATCAAATCATTTCACCCTGTCACCTTGCCTTTAAAGTGAAATGGGAACAATTGGCCACTCAACATCGTGTAATAAAAACTTGTCATACAACTTCTGTGTGATGTGCTGCCAATTTCCAATGTTCTTAACTAAGCGAAAATCGAACTTACTACATTTTGATATCATCTTGAATAACATCCATGAAGGTAACTCCCTGTCTTGAATAACTCATCTTGAATAATTTCCAATAACTCCCTGTCACTTTTGCACTCAATTCCAGAATTTGTGTCCAAAATTATCACATTGTATTCCTTGAATTTGTATATCAGATGTTCTACATTACCGAATTAATTTCCAATGGTTTCACATAAACCGGCATATAATCAGCTGCCTTCTGATGCCATATCCGACTACTTTTATACATATATAACCCTGACATTTTTGCACTCAATTCCAGGATTTGTGTCTCGAATGATCACATTGTATTCCTTTAAATTGTTTATCAGATGTTATACATTATCGAATTAATTTCCAATGGTCTCACATAAACCGACATAACATCAACTGCTTTCTGATGCCATACTCAACTATTTTGCAAATATCTAACCCTGTCATTTTTGCACTCAATTCCAGGATTTCTGTCTCGAATTATCATATTATATTATTTTTAATTGTATATCAGATGTTCTACATTAGCGAATTAATTTCCAATGGTCTCAAATAAACTGGCTTAAAATCAGCTGCCTTCTCACGCCATACTACACTACTTTTATAGATATCTAACCGTCATTTTTTTGCATGTTGACATAAAACCTTCCAGCATTATTGAAGTTCTGGCATGGCTCGATGCACGTCAAGCGCCGACGGTTGCTGCACAGAGGATTCGCAGGGCCGCCGAGCGGTGGTACGACAAAAAGTACAGTTCCACCCTTCAACAATACTAAGCAACATCGGCTCTGCCACGACAAAATAGTGTAGGAGAAGTTCACGTTTGTAGATGCATTCATTCCATTCAACGCCCATAAGCGTAATGTCCTTAAACAATATTGAGAAAGCCTATCGGCCTCAACTCCAATGGTGGTGGAACTCATGCCAGGCACATCGCCTATCGCTTCAAATATGAAAATATGCTTGTAACTTTAGCGTTGGAGCCTATTGACGTTCAGGGAATGGTTCAGCGCCCCGCCGTATTATGAATGGCGGGCGATCGGGGACGGGCCGCGGGCCTCGAGCGTCACCACCGCCGGCCCACCGTCTATGGTGGAAAATAGTTCCAGAAGACAATACGCAAAGTAATAATATGCGCAATATAGCACTGCAAGTGGCAATAAAATTGACGTCGGAAGGCAAGTTAACTTTCATAAATACACTTCGCATCATATTTTATGGAGACAGAGTCTCATAAATTGTAACTATATTCTTCGCGCACACACTAGTGAGCATCCGGGAGTGCTTGTCGCGGGCGCATATTTCAGAGTTCTTGAATAACATTAGGAACCTACCTGTTTTATTTCTTTACTGGAGATCCCCCGATGTCCACATTAGCATTGCGTCTGACGCCTAACGACCGTCATTTCGGGAGTGACCAGGCTCACTCCCTCCTAGCAGTATTAGGTGATAAATCACAGGTCGTTGAATCCGGAAAGCTCTTTCCCTTCATTTCTGCTGTGCAATTTTACTCTATCTATCGTAAACGTGCTACTGTAGTTACGCGTCATATTGATCGGAAATTTTCCTCACCTGAGCAGGAGAGCCCACAGAACAAGCATCGGGCCATCCCAGTTTCGATTGGCTCACCGCTTCCGGTTGGAGCAGTCCGACCGGGTGACTGAAGCTTCCTCGTGAGACTACCTCGACTCAGTCTGCTCCGTTTCAGCCCGAGGGCGCGGCATACCACCTGACGCGGCGACACCGGAAGAGCCTCAGTTCCGACATCACGGAGTGCGAGATGCGTGACCAAGCGTGGGTTTGCACGGCCAGCGCCTCCCACAGAAATAATGATAGCGGGACGGTGCTAATCTTAACTAAGTTAAACCGTAATGGAAATGAACGCTTGGGTGAGATCTAGCCCTGCCCATTTTATATCTCTCAGTCTCTCACTTTCGCTCTCACTCTTGGACTCACTCTCACTCTCACTATCACTCTCACTCTCACTCTCACTCTCACTCTCACTCTCACCCTTACTCTCAATCTCAATCTCACTCCCATTCTCATTCTCATTATCAATCTCACTCGCACTCTCACTCTCACTCTCACTCTCACACTCTCCCACACTCTCTCACTTTGAATGAAAAATATCACGCATCCCTGTCAAGCCCAAAAGTCAATACCCAAAGTGACCGGCACAGCCAAACCACCGCCCACAGCACATCGCTGCTGGTCAGGAATAGACCGCCCTCCAATGTGCACAGACTGCCAAATCTTGCCAAGCGCAGGTAAATCGCTGCTGATACCCACCCCTACCTTGCATTCGAGAGGGTCGAAAGGTCTTAACCCATACGGACAACTCACTCTCTGATACTAGAGACCAATCGGCTCCAGTGTTTACCATGACACTTCCCGTAACTCCACCCTCCCACTCCCCGTAATTCCACCCTCCCACTCCTCGCAACTAAACTCTCGCACTTCCCGGAACCCCACCTTTCCACCCACCCACCCCCCATAACTCACCCTCTCACCCCCGTAACTCACACTCCCACTCCCCATAGCTCCACCCACCCCACTCCCCGTACCGCCCCCACTCCTCGTAACTCCCCACTCCCCGTAACTTCACCCTTCCACCTCCCGTACCTCCCCACACTCCCCGTAACCCCAACATGCCACCATCCGTAACTTCATCATCTCACTCCCCGTAACTCCCTCCCACCGTAACTCCACCCTCCCACTCCACTTAACTCACCCTCACACTCCACGTAACTCCACCCTCCAACTCCCCGTAACTCCACCAACCACTCGCCGTAACTCCCCATTCCCCGTAGCTCCCTACTCGACATCACTCCACCCTCCCACTCGACAGTGACACAGGGAGCACCGGTGAGGCCGCGAAGGGCCTCAACCTGCATTGTCCCGTGTACCGTTGATGAGCAAAAACATTACAGCGGACGTCCGACACATCTCGAAACCAACGGCGAACAAAGGAGCACCAGGATCACCCTGTCCCTGACCCGGGTGCAGAGGAGAGCGACTATCAGAAATCGCGTGGCTGCCGCTCCGATACCGCTGGTGCAGCTGGTATGTACAGCCGGCGCAGCCCTCGCCTCCCCCGCCGGTATGACCGGTGCAGCTGGTATGTACAGCCGGCGCAGCCCTCGCCTCCACCGCCGGTATGACCGGTGCAGCTCTGCCTCATGCACTCGAGCAGAGCGGGGCGGTGTCTTCTTAGGATCTTCACCGAGGCGCCGTTGACATCGGAATGCTGGATGCTGCAGGTCGCAGTGGTAGCACCTGCCGGGCACCCTACCGACCCGGCTCGTCACCGGCACGGGCCGCGTCGGTCGTGGGAGGGGCGCCACTGGCGCTTGACCCGGTGACCCAGCGAGAGTTCGGCCCGGCGCACCCGCACCACGCAGGCCCGAGACTGAGCAGCCACCTCCGCAGCACCGCCAGACTGGGCCGGGCCGAGCTCGTTAGCCAGAGGCGATGTCCAGTCGAGTCGGCAGGTTGCTTGGTTGGAATTACGACCTCTGCTATCTTGAGAATCTCGTCATGCTGCCTGGTTGCCTCATCGTCGCTCGTCTAGCGTTCACGGACCAACTCCTCGCACATGTCGCTGTCGATCATTCCATCCGAACATCCAGGGGCGCAGCCAGGGTTTTCTTAAGGGGTCCGTAGGAAAAAGATGTGATTAAACAGTGACCGCTTTCGGCACACTTCGCGCCGAAAATGTCTGGTTTTGCGTGGTAAATATCTCAAAATTTGTTTGATCCAGTACACTTTGTACTGCTAGGGGAGAGGACGGACCCCGCCCCCTCCCCATTGGCTGCGCCTCTGCTAATATCATCACACTACCCGTTTCCTCGAATTTCTTTCCTGGGAAAGTTTCCTCCCGCGATACGAAGCTTCCTGCCAGACGGGCACTCCACGTTCAGCGTCCGCTTCGTCACCAATGGATAGTGATTTTCGAGCTCCCTCCAGGCTACAAGAGACAGGTCACCACCAAAGGTCATTTGTAGAGACTCCTCTTGCGAAAGATCACTGCCCCGTACTATTCCCCAGGCACAGTATCACTAGCCAGAATAGGCGGCGGGGCCATCGCGAAACCACAGTGCTGCCACCAGTATAAGCGCCAGCTCGGGATCGGCTAACTGTGTGCCCCCCCCCCCCCTCCCAGGTCAGCCGGCCGGCCGACATCGGTCACGTGACAACACAACCATCAGCGCGATCTGCGCTCACGATCCTCCCCCCCCCCTCGTTGACGAGTTAATGTTCTGAATATTCACGCAACAATATACAAAAATTGTGCTCCAGATAAGGCTTTGCAGATATGAAGTAGTATCTGAACAGTTGCAAAGTAGAGGTACATAGATGAGGTTGGTTGGTTGAAGGTTTCTAATAGAAAATATATCGACCTTGGTGCCTGGCAGGCATAGCTAATTGGTTCATGGGATTTGCATTTACTGTCAGATTTGATGAGCGCTAGTTTTTCCCTATTGCCGTTAGATTTAATGGCTCTCTGTATCATAAAAACGGCTTATGTTGAGACTGAAGGCTTCTATGTGCGCAAAATGATACAAATCGTCGGTGCACCCTAAAAGCACAAATCCACCATCACCATCACTCAAGGTGAATCAAATCAGGGTTGGATCCATAAATTTATATCAGGGTGCTCGTGTGAGTGATGGGGGCACCGATTTCCGGGTGCCCCCGGGTTCTACACCGATTTCCGGAATTTTATTCTCAGACTTTGGCTAAAAAAAATTTAAGTGAGGTGCATTCGAGTGTCACTGGAGAGGCACCGCCTACAGTCAGGGAATACCTCCTTTCCGTGGGAGGAGGGGTCATGCGCCCCTGTGCATCATTGACTATACCCCTGATTCAAACGTATCCAGGATATGCAGCAATTAAATGTTCACCTACTCTCCATCAACTTTACCAGTCACCCCTCGTTTTTCTCCATCATCCCTTGCTTCCCATCCCTCTCCGTCGAGTATGAGGTGCCGTGTTGCTATTCACGCGCACGCCGTCATACGCGCCGCTCCTAACTACTGGTGTCCAGTTGCCGCCGGTGCAACTTAACACCGGACAT
Source organism: Ashinkailepas kermadecensis (assembly GCA_034440615.1). Lineage (NCBI taxonomy): Eukaryota > Metazoa > Arthropoda > Thecostraca > Neolepadidae > Ashinkailepas > Ashinkailepas kermadecensis. Next base: position 12,172 of record JAOTOM010004438.1, read on the forward strand.
CTATCTCACATTGTCTCCTCTGCCGACACGTCGACACCGGACAAATTGGTCCGATAACAACGCCGGCACACCAACGGAGGCGATAATGGAGCGCATTATTCGCCACTTAGCCCGGTCGCCTGGGCGCGGCGGCGGCGCCGACGGCTGGCGCCCATCTCATCAGCGCTGCCGCCCGGGTTTCTCTCTCGTGCTGGTCGGCGGCCGCGGCCGAAGTGTGCCGACGCTCGACAGTCAGTCGGGCGCCAGACGTCCGACGGACCGGTGGTGGCGGCGGCGCGCTCCAGTGCGTCGTCAACTGAAGCACGAGCTCGGTCACCGGCACCGCAGCCGCCAGCCGCGCTCTGAGCACTCGTGACGGGGTGCGCTGGCTACAGGCGCAGCTCACGCGTCCCGTGCGATCGGACCTTTGTGGTTCTCCTCGCTGAGGTGGAGACGTCTTGTGGTTTCTCAACACTTCTTCGACGGCGACAGCGAGTGAATGAGACATCCTTAGCAGAGAGCTCCTCAATAACTGGGACCGTGAACTTTCGGTGAGTGACATACAAGTGCAATCCAACATGTTCAATCCACACACCCTGAACGGCGACAGGCTGGAGCGCTACCACGACCTGAACGTGCGCAAGCATCCGCTCCAGGGCCGCTCGTCTCTTCCAATGGACCTGTATGCGATGAAAACGTCCACGTGGACCTACAAGCCGGCCGCGCCTGTGCCGCTAATGCCTGTGCCGATCGCAGCGCCACTGTCGATGGAGAAGCAGATGCGGTTCAGACCGGAGAAAGCCCACCGGCGCCCAGTCCAGCGCCTCCAGTGGCGGAAGAGCAAGTGGCAGCCTGACCCGGACGAGCCGAGCAGCTATTTGGACCTGAATCGCATCAGCTCAATGACCATCGCGGACGTCAGTCCTAAATTCGCCATCAAGCGCATCCTGATGATGTACGAAAACCAGCAGTTCCGCGAGGCGGCCAACTTTGTCAACCGGCTCAGTCACGGCACGTTCAAAGTGATTCTAACCGACCTACCCGTGGACGTGTTCATTGAGTCGATGCCAGACAGTCTGCCAATCCTGGAGGCCCTGTACGCCAAGGTATTCCTTTCTGATGGACTCAACTTTTCAGTGAAAACGCTGAAGCCAGACGCCGTCGTAATGCAGATGGTCAAATTCTTTGCGCAGCAGGAGGAGAGTTTGACAGGCAACATCAAGTGGGACATGTGCGTACCCTTCATCGCCTCCTGCAAGAAGCTGCTGAAGGTGATCGTGCACACAGATCCGAAGATAAAAAAGACACTGATGTCAAGGCGCAAAGCTCTGGACAAGGCAGTGGAAGGAATGGGGCATCACGGCATGGTCGGCACACAGGACGGCAGCCTCATGAACCTGCACGATGCGCTTAAGCTGGAATTTAAGAAGGTGGTGACATCGTACAAGGCGGCGCTGGAGAAGCTGGAGGAGCTGTCGCTGTCGACGGCGTCCAAGCAGACCATTTGTCGCAGCATCAGCTACGGCCCGGCGCCGATCCAGGTGTCGCACCAGCGGCAGCTGAGCATCACCCAGGACGAGATCCGGGAGCGGCTCATCAAGAACAAGACCATCCTCAACGTGGTGGAGCCCATCCTCGGCAACCACAGCCTGGACGTGTTCCTCGGCATTCTGCAGAGGCGCATCGATCACGACAAGGACTGCCTCTTTCACTTTACACAGCTGAAGAAGGAGGTGAAGGACATGAAGGACGCCGCCGTCGTTGTCCCGATTCTGATGCGCTACGGTCACGGCATCGACCAGGTGAGGCCGACGTCCGGGGCGAGGGCCTATACCGGCATGTCTTGTTCCCTTACATTGCTGTTCTGTTGTATTTTGAGGTCGATGTCAATGTTGCCGTCAGCTCATCATGTTGTGGGAACGGATGCCCGATGGTCATTAATCTTCGGTGCACATTTATGCGCAATGAGGCGTAATGCCGGCTATATCTGGCAGCAATTGCTGCATTTGTCTTAAAGCACATACGGTTGGCTGATGAGAGACACAGTTCATCCTAGATGATGTTCGTAGATACCTACAATAAGATACCTACTTTTTCAATGTATTTAGCTAAATATGGAGCAAGCCTACTCTTAACACCTACATCTTCTTCTTGTTGGTATATCGCTATAAGAAGGCGCCACAAAAAAAATGGCAGGGGGACATGAAGGACTTCTGTCCTGTTTGTGCTATATGATGGCAATCAAAGCAGCATTAAGTTCACGAATTGAATTCATAGCTGATATAAGCGTTATTACACAGCCAAATGGAAGCCTATCACCTGTGTTCAGTGTTGAAAGAAGCATATAATACCATCAGAATGTTCGGTATAAATTCAAATTTCCTCTTCATCGGACCAACTTTTAATGGCAAGCAGACAGGCCGATTGGAAAACATGACCGCGAATCACGTGATGAGCAAATAATACGCGTACAGTTTCGGAATTAATATCGGTCGCTAAGTCCGCTGGCGACAGACAATGCAATGCGTGTGGTGCTGGCCTACGAGGGTGATGCAACATAAAGAACGTAATATGCAAAATTACCTGTAAGCTTTGCCCCCGGTCTCAGAACAATTTGGCCACATATATAGGAGAAACCTCGCTATCGGTCCGTTCAAGATTTCACGAACACCTCGAGGACACAAAGCACCAGCATACATGTACACCATTAGGTCAACAATAGCCTGTCGTCACTCACAGGCTAACATATCGACACCATTTAATTTCAGCATTATCGACACATGCAAAGAGAGAGCCGAACTAAACATCACTAAGTCACTTTACATTCGCGAGATAAAAAAAATTCAGCCTGAACATCAACATCCATCATGACGACACCTATCACCACCACAATACAACATGGGCTGATGACGATCTTTCTTGTCTAACATACGTTCTTGATTCTGTCCCATGTGAGTGTGACAACTACCCAGGTATATTTAGGTTAGAATCGGTCAGAAGTGTAAATACCCGTGTAACGTTCGTTCACTAACTGGGTGTTACGTTGATATTGACGAATACTACCATGGTTATTGTACGTTTGTGTGAGTGTCATATTGGCGACCGATATTTATTCCAGAAACTGTATGCATATAATTTACTCGCCACGTGTTTCTCGGCTTGGTTTTCCAATCGCCTTGCCTGATTTTCATTCAAATTTGGTCTGAAGAAGGTGAAACGTGAATATATACTATTCTTTTTCATGCTATTTAAGGCCTTTTCCCAATAATGAACGGAGATTATATCCTTCAATTCAGTATTTAATTCTACAACTAGTTGGTTATATGTATACATACATATATATATATATATATATATATATATATATATATATATATATATATATATATATGTACATATATATATATATATATATATATATATATATATATATATATATATATATATATATATATATATATATATATATATATATACATATGTATATAATGATATATATATATATATATATATATATATATATATATACATTCATTCGACGGTAGAACCGAGGTCATTTGCTTTCCCAGGTGCGTTTGAGGTATTGTATTCCCATTCATTGATTCAATGCGCCAGTATGCTCGACCGTCAACAGCCCGAGTTGTAAAAGCTCACCCGTGACCCCGACAAACAGTGACACTTGGTCTGCTCGTCACGTTCACACGCGCACAGGAAACCACCCACACAAACACACACGCCAGCGCATACACCCAGAGCCGGTATTTTGACCGCATTCCGCATAGTCTGCTTCAAGCCACTTTCCCAGCCGCAGTCGGTGGCACAGAGCCCCTGCGGCGCTGTATGCAGGCCCAGCAGCGTCTCTCGATAAACGGCAAACAAATATCGGTACACAGGTAATAGGCGGCGTGGTGCTTCTTTGCACAGTCTACGTAGCGTATCACACAAGTGCAACGCGATCCTCGCGTACCGAAACAACGTAGCATCCTTAGCACAACCTATATGAAATGCAGATGAAACTCGATCGGTCTGGCATAATGGCTCGGCCGTAACGACGCGCCAGCTTCCAGCAGGCCATCCGGCGCCGCCCTATGCCCCGCGCGGCAAAACTAGGCTGAGTGAAACGAGCCGATGCTGCATGCAACCAGCGCTATATAGCTGTGCTGGAATGCAATCGGCTTGCGCCTTTATGCATAATTTTAAGATCAACCTCGCAATTTCACCTTCGGATGAATTGGCGAGGTGACACCGTTGGCTTTCACATCCTCTTTCAATTCCTACCCGTGCGCCTCTATATATATATATATATATATAAATATACATATGCATATATATACTCATAGTATATGCTGTGCTTATGGGTATGTGGCATTAAGCAGCCTCCTATAGACGACCAGGTGCCAGTTTACCAGCAGCGGCCATTATCATGGCACTCAGCCAGCAATGCCATGATAATTTCGTGCTATAATCTTCGCACCCAAGATAATTTTCTCTTCCGCCAAATTCCCCATATAATTTCCTGTGATCAATTATCACCGTGTCCATTATACGCCGTACTTGAAACACCCATCGTGTTAAACCGTGCCGACTAAGGTAGCATGCCCTCTCCATGGGCGATCAGTTGGCAATCAGCCGGCTATTGCTTAATAAGACCTGAAGTAATGTGACATTAATCTGGCCATGACGCAAACACACCTAGGCATTCCTTGCCCGTCTTCATATGATGCGCAACACATAGGCGTACATACGTACATAGAGAAATGTATATATATATATATATATATATATATATATATATATATATATATATATATATATATATAGACAAGACTCTCCCCTACTCCCGCCCCGCTGGGCACGACTCTTACCTACTCCATCCAAGTGGGACAAGACTCTCCCATATTCCCGCCCGGCGGGATACGGCTCTCCGCTGCTCTGGCCCGGTCGGACGCGACTTTCTCCTACTCCCCGGCGGCTGGACACGACTTGCAGCAGCGGTTGGAGACGCCACCCCGCGCTGCCTTTGTATTCACGATGACAAACGGGGCAGTGACCCAGTGGCCCATGTGGGCCGGCGTCGCTCCTGGCGGCCGAGACACGCTTGGAAGCCGCGCTATCGGCCGAATCGCAAACGCGCCGGCCGCCGACCGAGCCAAGAGGTGATTCACGTCTGCAGCTCGTGTGACGCGTTGTCAACCGGAATGGTGACGTCACGTGACCACCGCCCCGGACGATTCTACCTGACTCGGCCGAGGCAGTACGCGAATGTTCGCTCACGTCGGTACCCGATGTCCTGCTCAGGTGTTTGGTCGCCTCTTGGCTGATCGTCGGCGATCGGTAATTGTGTGCCGCCCAAGGATTATCAAGTGTGATGTTGTGTTCGGTTATCGCCGAACCCTAGATGATCGGACGCAAACAATGATTACCCGCTCATGATTGTCTGTGGTTTAATGATCAGAATATGGATGAAGGCGGTGTAAATTGAAATCCACCCTGTCGTGCCTCCTGTGAATATCCCACCCACAAGAAAGGAGCATTTCCGGTGTTATTCCAAGTCCCACCGATTTTCAGTCTCCAAGTTTACTTGTTCAGGGATGCAGCGTGCGGATCTCTATGTTCTGTGCTCGCGAAGGAGAACTCAACCGCTTCTATGAGCAAATCGGCAGTATCGGCTTTCGCCTCCTTGCCTGGCGCACCAACGATACAGACAAGGTTTTCAGCGCCGCGCGCTCCGTCGGGTCAAATCCGGCTGTGCCCGAATGTAAATAAAGCGCATTACCATCTTAATAAGGCGTTTCCATATTTATTCACGCAGCGTAATGAATTTTTGACCTGCGCAGTATGGATAGAATTCCCTCCCAGGTGGCGGGAGTCGTGTGCAGTAGGTCATAGACTCGGCTCGCGATGGAAGGAGGCCAGGCACGCCGACACTCGGAAAGTCAATACCCCTAATTGGAACTTACCATGGAAGAGATGGTAAGTTGCTTTCCCGCGCCTGGGCGGGCTGTGTGGAGAGCCGAGGTGTGTGTAGAGGGCGGCATAAACACAATGCGTTAGTATGTTAAAGGGACAGATACCTGGTAGTGCACACCTGCATCGTATTGTGCGCATGCGTACACAACACGGTGTATTGCATCTTGCCTATTGCACGTTGTGCGCATCGCGGTGCATTGGGTGCAAGTTCACGCATAAGTGCTGCCCGATGAAAAAGAAATGATTGACAGTTTTAAAGTTATTTGCTATCATCTTCGCTTTATTGGTGCCGTATTGTTAAAATGTACCTTCCACTGAATCATACAATGTCATTGTCTTCTTTTACAGCCCAATGAAATGTCATTCAGCTGTGGCCCGTGGTGACACGCCGAAGCATGTGCGGCCGTTTTTGTGTGTCAGTCGGCACGTTATTCGGCGCACATAGGTCGCGTTGGTTTTCTCTGTCGCTCTCCTTTGGCTGTCGGAGCCGGCGGGGAAAATCTGTGTCAGTGTCCGGCCCAGTGTGGGCCGGCTAATTAAAATTCAGCTCACATCCATCCTCTACCGGCCTCGTCTCTCCCCGCTCCCTCTGCCCCGCTCTCGAGCCCTTCGCGTGCCGAATACGCGCAAGTGAGAATGGCCGAGCTATTCATTTACACGGAGAAGGCGGTGCATTGTGCAGGCCATTAACTGTGCAGGTTGTTGCAGTGTGCAGGCTACCCCTCTCACTGCGATGGGAGTTTCCCGTACTGCGAGGGTCAGATAATCTATCTGCCTTTGAGCCGAGTTGCAATGAACCAATAGGGTACCTCTTCAGTGGAATGCCAGCGAAGTACAGTAAGATGTATCTCTGTAGATTTGGAACTTCTTGGATTTGTAGTTCTTATACTTATAACTTCCTTGGAGTTGTGTATCTCTTTAGGTTCGGAACTTGGATTTTGTTTTGTGTTGTGAAAACCGGTTTCCTTCCAATCACTACTCGCATAATTGGTACTCAGGCATTGAAAGTGACGTTGGTGAAAATAAGTGTGGGAAAAATACCGATCTCGATCGCGATCTCGGCCATCGGTCCAGGTGAAAACACACAATATTAGTAATTAGGATAAAAGCAGCGCTGGATAACATCGTCAACACTGGAAAATATGACCCGACATAAAATGGTATGAGGAAATAATCAGGACAGAATCCCATCAAAAAGCATGTGCAACTCTCTAAGATGGACGCCACATGCCCGGGCCTATTATGTGCTCCTGCAGTAAGTCATTGCAAAGCTACAACACTCTCAAAGGCACCACTGCCCGGCTGTCTGAGCCGTCCGAGTTAATTCTTTCTGCTAGCTGAAGACATAAACACTGAGGACAGATTGTTCGCCCTCGCAAGCAACAAGCAATTATTTATAATCATAAACACTGAGCTGGGTATGCGACGCCTGATGGGTGGCCAATTTGCTGCTACAGGTATCTAACGTCATGCGAAGAGTGCAGACTCTATGTCAATAGTAACTCTGTGTCAATAGTGACCCTGTCAATAATGATTCTGTGTCAATAGTGACTCTGTGTTGATAGTGACTGTGTCAATGGTGACTATGTATCAATAGTGAATCTGTATCGATAGTGACTCTATTTCAATAGTGACTATGTGTCAATAGTGACTGTTTCAATCGGATCGCTGCTGACAAAATATGAATACTCTGGGCCTGGTGCACAGTCTTTAATATTATTTTGTTCTTCGGTGATCACATCTCTGTCTCTGAACATAATCAGGCAGGTAACGGTGGACCGGCAGTACCCATGTGGATGTGTGTCAACATTATGACAGGATGGCGTGAGAACGAGCGACTCTACAATGGATTCGCCTGATCATCTCATCAACCCTAGTCTAAGCCACTGCCGCTAGCTGGCTCGCTGTCGGTCAGCTCCCGCTCCGGCTCCTCAGTGGAGCTGGGGCCGGAAGCTGGCTCCGCCGGCGGCCGACTTCAGCCGAAGATCAGAGTGTCGGCACCGCTCTCGACCCCCGCACGCCGCCGCCTTAATCCAGCCGCTCCATTCACCTTAAATCACGCCGGAGAATGAGGTCGCCCTGGTGGCGGAGCCTTACTGAGCCTGCTCTTGGCGGCGGCTCGACACCATAATTAATCAGGCGTCACGGAGCTGGATTGATGTTCGACGATTGCATCTCTTCCCTACCCCTTCTGTGAGATGGAGCACACGGTACGAGAACATAGACAGCTGTAGAAGATTGGTGTTCGGCCACATCGGAGCGCCATAGCCGGCGATTTCCGTCAACAAGACCACAGGGTGCTGGAAGGCGCTGATGAGGTCACAGGTCAATGCCGGGGGTCGCAGCTCGGGTGAGCCCGCGTGTCTCTCCACTCCTATTGATCAAGTCATGTATACTAAGGAAACAAACCAGGAATATCTTTCATTACTGTGTGGCTGTGTGGGTGAAGTAAAATTAAGCTCATTATGCCCAGTGTAAGGCACAATTCGGGCGCTTTACAGCCGTGCACCCCTGAGTAAGTCTCACCTCGGCTGGTGAGGTTCACGTTATGCTCACTAATGGGCGCGCATTAATCTCGTGGCAGAATAAATTACCTTAGACCAGTCAAATCGAACCAAAGTAAAATAGTCCCCTACATTCTTCCGAGCTCATCGCGTTCATTCCACAAAGTTGTGCGCTTTCTATGGTCCGTCAGTCGTACCGCCGCACGTATGGGCGCCATCATATTGTTTCTGACTGCAACCGCTCCAAACCGGACGCAGCCGGTTAAAGCGAGGTGAGGTCAGGTTTTCCAATCATTGTCCGTTCATTGGTCTGAGTGCTGCTGAAATTTTGGAACGCTAAGCTTGCTTTGTTTTCGCAAACTGAAAGGCAATGGGGCATAACTCGGCCTTTAATTACGTATATGTTCAGCCAGATCTGGCATTCGCAGCGTGACATCCCTCCACCTGTGCTGGCATTGTGCAATTATTAGCCTCAGATATACCATGCATAGAAATGAAGTTCACGAAAGTGATCTGTGAAGCACACAAAAAGTGTGTACGGCCATATACTATTACGTAAACATAGACTTATGACTATAGACCAAAGAGTGTGCTCGCTACAGCTGAAGCTACAGCGCTAAGCTGCAATGCAATGCAACATTTAATTACTATGCAACAATTCAACCTGTAGGCTTGGTGGACGAAAACTTTGTGTTTGTCCTCCGTTCCTCAGATCCTCGTATTTTCCACTGAAGCAAAAGTACCAGAAAGGCGGCAAAGGTGATTTGATCTCGTCACCCTCAGCGGCGGCTCGGGCCGTGTATGGTATTGGCATAGCCACAGTTGCAGTCTCCGCGCCGAGATGGTGTTAGTGTCCTGTGCCAAACTGCAGGCTCCGCTGGGCATACATGTACTGTCATGCCGCAGCAGCCGTGTTGTTCCCACGCGTGCTCGCCATGTCCACGCCGACAGGAGTGGATCCACTGTCGGCCGACCGTGCGACAAAAACGGCGCGGGGCCGCGCCGGCGCCGCTGCTCGGACGTGAAAACATTGCAAACGCACCGCACAGCCGCCTGTGCGCGCGGTCAGACTGGGGCGCCGCGTGCGGCGGCGTCGGCACGCCGGCAGCCGGCAGCCGGCAGAAGGAGGTCGCGCCCACTGCAGCCCCACCATCGCCGATCCGACCGATTAGAAAGCCGGCGAATTATCGGCCGGCTGAGATGAGCCGCCCCTTTCATTCGCCTCGAATGGCTTCGAGGAGGCCGCCGTGCAAGAGCGCGGCGCCGCTGCCCAGCCGGCCGGGGTTGACGACCTCGTGTCGGGGTGTGGCGTGACCGAATTTTACGGTCCATACCGGGCCGCCGCAGACGGAGCGGCTGCATTGCAGACTTTAGCGGACATTCCATCTTTGACCTGAGCGTGCGAAGCATGGCGCGACGGTGCAGAGCTGCAACTGTACTTCATCTGCCGAGCTGCTCTGAAGTTTTCAGTCGCCGGGATGAGGCAGATCATGCTGCAAACCATGCCGTGTCCAGTCCAGGCACGTGTCGCCCGCCGGAAGCCAGCCAGACCCGGAAGTGGGAGCAGTTGTTTTAAGCCGGCGGCAGTGGCCACGACACCTGCGCAGGCAGCGTCACCAGTTGTCACCAGCGCGCCACTGTGATCGGTCGCGATTGCCACCGACACGACAGGGCCCGAACGGCGCCCTGTCGACACCCTGCCGACACCCGGCCGACACCCTGCCAACATTCTGCCGACACCCGGCCGGCCGCGCTGGTGGCGCACCACGTGTCGCACCGCCCACTGCGTCTCAAGTGTCTGAGACCCGGTGTGCGGCCACCGCGGCTGGGCGGCGCGCAGCCGCGATACGAGCTGGCGTGATGTGGTGCCGTGGCGCCGATTCCCTCACGCTATTTGCTGCGGTGCTGGCGCGGAACTTATGCCATCGTCTTACTCGCCGCAGACGCCGCAGACGCCGCCGCCGGTCGTCGTTCCGGAGGGCGCCGTCGGTTTTTGGGCGCGTCTGCGGAGCGCCGCGAGTATTTAGCGACTCGGAAATCCTGCCGCTAATTTCAGACATGACAGACTTGAGGAAGCAGTGCCCAGTTTCTCATGAAGCCCTGTGCTTGAGCTCTGCTGGCCGTGACGGGCTTCTCGAAATGCTGAGACCAATTGCGCACTAACCGGTAACTGTTTCATATCGTAAGACATGCCTCTGAAGCCGTTATTCGAAGTGTGGGGATGCTGTGGTGCTCGCTGGCATGTCCGGCCGCCTGACTTGGTTGATGAAGTCGACAAGCACACGTATCTCGTTGCTCTAAATTCCGAGGTACACATGCCGCTTGGTATTTCTGCAGACTGCTGCCAAGGTCCACTGCCGAGCGGAAGATACGGTTAATGGCAAGCTGAGATATCTAGTGAAATGCACCAAAATAGTTTGATAGCTTGGGGCTTTTCAGGTTCATCGTACGTCACGGACTGGTGCATACAAGATGTCACGGACTGCTGAGCGGCGCATGCCAGATGGATTTGGAAGTGATTAACATTTTGCAATCATAATACTTCTTTTTTCATTGACATGCCATATTTGTTGATGCCATACTTGTACCCTATAGGCTGCAGTCAGTGTTAAATTCATGGCATACACGGCGTTGTGTTGTCAAGTATGATTTATTTTACGCGATGGACCAACAATTGTCTATGACGTACGTACGCACGTGTATCTATCACATCCGCTTGCAGACCCGTCTCTATCACACATTATCGACAAAGAAATCAAACTCGGAGCACCACCAGTTTGTGGGGGAATGTCTGTCAAGGACAGATCAATGGAACGTCATGTCAGTCAGAGAGCTTTTTCGATGCGGGTGACGCACTGCCAGCGACAGTTCTCAGTCGCTCAGAGATCCATCGCCGAGGTGTCACGTGACATTTTGTGACATTCCTCGTCGTGGTGCAACATGTTCAAATTCGCCACATTAGGAGTCGATGTCAGGATGTAAACACAGTTTCAAATTGAGATAGCTCCCAAATTATAAGGAATTTTTCATCGAAATCGGAATTCTTGCTAACATCGAGGTAAGGAATCAGCTGAATGCAGTCGGGCAGGGTCGTTATGGTCGGGTCGGGCCGTCATGATTGGGTCAGGGCCGTCATGATTGGGTCAGGGCCGTTGTGATCTGGCAGGGTCGTTATGGTCGGGTCGGGCCGTCATGATTGGGTCAGGGCCGTTGTGATCTGGCAGGGTCGTTATGGTCGGGTCGGGCCGTCAGGATTGGGTCAGGGCCGTTGTGATCTGGCAGGGTCGTTATGGTCGGGTCGGGCCGTCATGATTGGGTCAGGGCCGTTGTGATCTGGCAGGGTCGTTATGGTCGGGTCGGGCCGTCATGATTGGGTCAGGGCCGTTGTGATCTGGCAGGGTCGTTATGGTCGGGTCGGGCCGTCATGATTGGGTCAGGGCCGTTGTGATCTGGCAGGGTCGTTGTGGTCTGGCAGGGTCGTTGTGGTCTGGCAGGGTCGTTATGGTCGGGTCGGGCCGTCATGATTGGGTCAGGGCCGTTGTGATCTGGCAGGGTCGTTATGGTCTGGCAGGGTCGTTGTGGTCTGGCAGGGTCGTTATGGTCGGGTCGGGCCGTCATGATTGGGTCAGGGCCGTTGTGATCTGGCAGGGTCGTTGTGGTCTGGCAAAGCTGTTATGGTCCGGCAGGGTCGTTATGGTCTGGCAAAGCGGTTATGGTCTGACAGGGTCGTTATGGTCTGGCAGGGCCGTTGTGACCGTTGTGGTTGAGCGGCTCGTTATCGGCCGTCGGCTGGTCGGCCGCGTGGCAGTGAAGCGGCGGACCGTGTGATTGTCAGTACCGACACGCGACACGACCCGACTGCGTGGTTAGTTGGCGGGTCGGCTGCGCCAGGCGACCATTGGCGCGTCACCTGACGGCGTGGGGTCAGGGATCCGGTCGACACGCGCCCGTCGTTGGCCAGGGGTCGGAAGGGTCGGCGAATTGTCAGGTTTGCCTCCGATAGGCGTCGGCGCGAGCGATGAGGGTGAATCAGATGACCTCTGACACCTCAGATAAGCTTGGTGGTAAATATTGTAAATCAGTTCTCGCAGTTGAACTCTTCTCGGTGCCTGTGCGAAGTGCACTCCAGCAGTACTAGATATATCGGTATGAAAAGTCTGCGTGAATTGCGAGCACGAGCATCATGAATTACTACCTAATCCAACTTTGCACTATGTGGAACTTGAGCATACAACTTGCAATACTTTGTGACGGACTAGTAAATACTTCACTGTCTGTTGTCTAAATAGGTTTGTGCTTTCAGTCCTGCAGTAGTACCAATTTTCAAACTGTTATCATTTTGCCACCGACCAGCCCCAATTCATGCATTGTGGCTGAGGCTGCCCTGTCCCTTTTCGTGTTCGAGCCCATCCAATGTTCGTCCAAGCCTGCCCCCGATAAGTTCCCTTCTGTTAAGCATATTACCGTATGGGAGAACACTCCCATACTGTCCTAACGTGATCAATGTGAATATTAGTAGCTCCCATGGCTTTCCTCAACCTTCGTCTACCGAACGAGGTGGAAGAATGTCACCTTCAGTAAAGTTTTTTTTTAAGCTACGGATTTTTTTAGCCGTTTTTTTCTAAGCCGTTTGGAATTGCGATCTGAAATTTGAGTAACTGATGATGCATCTCCTGTGCATATTTCAGGGCGAACAATTCCGTCCCATATCACGCCACTTCGATATGACGCTATCCTTGAGGGCATGTCCAGCAACTGTGTGCTCAACGGCTATGATATTGCACACACCAATATTAGTAAGCTGCAGCTTATCATTATGTGCCAATGGATGTTTCATCAACCAAACACAACTAGAATGTGAGTCTTTGACCTATCCCACTTCACATTAGGTCATTCACCTTTTCAAGGTAACAAAATGTGGCCTTGGCATTGTTCATATAGTTCCTATGTCGTAATTTGGTTTCGACGCAGGTACTTTTTTAAAATAACCCCTAGGAACTACGTGTATGTTCTTGTTGTGCTCACGAGGTTCCAGCCCAGCGTTTTTGTCCTGTAAGATCACTAACCGTCGCCGGCATTGGGTAGTTTCTCACCTTCGAGTGAGGATTGGTACCACCCCTGGTAGATTCGAACCATGCAGGTTGGAGAAGCAAAACAAAACAAACAAAAAAGACCGCGTGCAGCTTCTTACCAGCTCTCGCGCCTAACACCAAGTGTGACCCTGTGGGGTCATTGATTTACCTCAGCGGCCAGATGAAAAGTCAGAACTTGTCTAAAGCCGAGGAAGTTTGCAAGTTTCTCCACAAATTGTGAAAAATATCTACTCTTCATATGCGTTCGGAATGCTTGCTAAAGTGTTCCTTCAGGTTTTGCCAACCCAAGTCATTGCCCTGGATGATCTCGATCCTTCGATGACCTGGGATAGCTCCCAATGACAGGAATTTGAGGTCACCGTTGCCTTTATCGCTAAGCCATCTGAACGGTCGTTTGGTCATGCTTGCTTCGCGAAATGTTTCAAATCCACATGGGCAGGGGAGCTTTCACCGAACATGAGGGGTTTCCTGATGGCCTTGGATCATGATGTGCGGTGTGCCAACCGATAGGTCATGTCTGGCTCCACATGCTCACGTCCATTGTATTTGGCTTTGTGCGCGATATTCTGGACGGCATGGTATATTTCAACTGAAAATATCCGATTTTCTTGATATTATTAACTTGAACCTGACGTGGGAAGCAGTGGTTACCCACGAGGTCATGTTGGGTAGCATTGGATACAATTTGTATCAAATAATGCGCTGGTCTCTGTTCCAGTTCATTTTCGGACAAAGTGGCGAGGGTGTGCCAACTCCCACCCCCATACCGTTCGGTTGCTACGGGAGATGGCGACATGCTGTCATTAGGCAAGGGACCACGGTAGCCTCTCTTCTAAATCACATTCCGACACGATAGCGGATTGGTTTCTACTGGAACGAAAAACCAAATGTTCGATGCTCATTTGCGTATCTCGCCTACATATTCCCCTCGACAAAAACACCACCGATTTCCCCGAGTCAGCCGACGCGGCGGTCTCTTGTTGCCGTGAAGCTGCGGTGGCCCACCACTGAGCGGGCGGTGCTCCACCCAGTGAATTGATCTAAACGCCACTCTTCTTGTGGCCGTTTTTGCTGCCCTCCGATCTACTCAACACCGACAACGGAAATGTGAGCTTAACCGGTTAGTCATGCGATTCTCGACTGCTTTACACCACGTTCCCTGGTTGTCAACAACGTGTGCTGTGGGTCTGGTGTTGTACTTTACACGCGCTCGTGTCGATTAGAAAAACTGTGCACGTCGAAGGAAGTGGCTTCATTTTTCTCGTGAGAACGTGCTGTCGTGGGTGAACTATTTGGGGAGTCTCGCTACAAAGCTGCCAGCGGCTACGGTGACGTTCGCACGTCGGAGCATTAAGTCGACACAAGACAGCTTAAGTGACTGTGACTATCCAAACCTTAGTGGCCTTCGGGCTCTCTAAAGACACATGTTGCATTCTTCTTGGAAACATTTATAATCACTCGCCTACATAATTGTTGACTTCATCAGAGGGAATATACTTTGCCATCACATCCGAATTTTTGCTTCACCTATAAGGGCCATGACGCACAAAAAAAACTGGGCGTTTATCACTTTGGCCCACCCAACTTCTTTCGATGTCTCAGTGCAAGGTATATTTGGAAGTTGTTAACACGTCTTTGTTTGCAGCCATTTCACGGTCGCGTATGAGCAGATGCGTATGTACCGCTGAGCCATATTATTTTCATCGGTGGCCCGCTACAGCTCGAGGCTACATAGTTTCGCTAGACATGGATATATGACACCACTAAGACTGCTATAGCAGGTCTGGTTTCCGGACGATGCTGTAGGAATATTTAATTCTGTTCGAATTTAGTGGCTGATTCAAGTTGAAAGGGAGATATTTCTCTTTCCGCCATATTTCAATATTGTAAATCAGATCAATGATGAAATAAAACCGAAATTTGTGTATTGTTTGATGCTATTATTCAGAACATTCCCCGCTACCAATAGTATGCAAGATGCTGGTTAGCTTTGCACGAGCAATTCAACGTAATATGCTCTTTGCTTCATAAAAAGTACTTCAAAGTGCTTGCTGTATCAGCGTGCCTTGGGCACGCCACCTAACCTAACCCTTGGGCACGCCACCTAATCTAATTTGCCACCTAACCTAATTTGCCACCCAACCTAATTTCAAGCTTTTATTGCAGCTAGGAAGAGTTATTTCGATTCACAGCGTCAGGCTGTTATTATTTCTGTGCTGTTCTCTAGCGTTTCATGATCACTTAGTAATGAGTCAGCTGGTTTCAGTCGTGGATTAATAATTCATGTGACATAAATGTGGGATATGCAGGAACATTAGCGCTAATAACTATATTTGCGACAATCCCTTGTTCATTTCTGGCTCCATTGCTACGAAATTTTAGCAGGGAAATCAGGGTGATTGCAACGCGCGCCGAGTCGGAATTCGGAAAAAGCCTGGCAATTCTCTCAATCCATCACTTTTGAATTAATGTGTCATGATGATTCCAGAGTGCTGCACGATTATCAAATCCGCGGCTTGATTCGTGCTACTTAGACGTACCGGTAGTATTAGTTTGTATTTGGTGAGTAAATTCTTAATCGTCATTACTATAAGGAGGCGGATAAGAGTGCAGTGTTCCCTATCCAGCTGTTCGAGAATCAATTACGTTGGAGTCTGGATAAATGTACAAATTTATGAAAACGTCACTCAGCCGTATTTCAGCCGTTCTGGAACCATCAACCAGGCAGATCTACCAGCGGAAACTGCACCTGTCTGTTGAACAAAGCACTGTTCTCCCAATGCTGTGTCCGTGCCTCGTCGATATTTATTACGTCGCGTTCCGACCTTGTCATGTAGACCTGAAAAGACACCCGCAACCTCCGCATTGACATGCTAATGTCCGTGTGGCAATCCATCGAAGCCTTTGTCACCTCGACTATGGCAAACACAAAAGCGGCGGCCGCGTATGCAGATTGTTGCGACGCTATCCTACCAGCGAGGATGTGTGGGGAGGCACCCAGGCGTGGCGGTGATGCTCCAGGCGGCCGCTCATGCTTGGCTTATTTGGCCATTCAGATAACAGAACGGATCTGTCGCGGGCCGTAGTTCACTGTTTGGCAGATCCAGGCGGACGGCGGTGCTGCTTGTGACGGGCAGGCCTCGGTTTACGTCATTGATGTACTACGCCGTTGCCGAGGCCGTTATGGTTTTCATCACGCAGAAGGGGGCTTGCAGAGCTGAAGGCAAACCGTTCATAAATCTGAGTAAAATGGAAGACTATACCCTCATGCAATTGGAGTGCCGCGATGGAAGACCTGTCATCGACGTGACCGTGACGCCTTATGTGTCAGATTGAATTCATTCATACATAGGAACACATGTGTTTCTATTTGTGAACTTGTTAAATCTGACGCACAGCACGTCACAATAGAGTGAAAACATCCGGTCACTGGGAAAAATCCAGAACTTGTTTCATGGTAACAAATGAATCCTCCAATTGAAGAATCCCCGGAATTGGATACTATGTTTATAATGATCGCTTTATAACACCATGTCCAGACCTCGGAACCGCTGCTATCTTATGCAAGTTGTGTTCAGCAATCAGCCAAATTGGAATGCCTTCACACATCTAGTGCGTTGGGATTTCGCCATATGTAGGTGCGGAGGCACATGAGCTTCGGTTTGATGTCACGTAGTCTCCGAAATGTAGGTACTGAAGGCGATGACGCTCGTGTTCCTTGTGCACTGTTTCGTTTTTCCATCTGTTGGTATTAAAGCTGCTGTTCTGCGGTTTAATACCATGACTTCCCACATGCTGGAATCAACTCAAATCCGACGAGCGTTTTGCTCCTCTGTATAACGTCGCGTCTTCTGTGCACAGGTGCTGAAGTTGATGAGAGACGTGTCTGGGGACCAGGATGAGAGCGACGGCAGCGACATCTCTGGATACCACTCTGACTCTGACTCCGCCATCATGACGTCAGGGAACTCGCCCTACGTCAGCAAGTCGGCTCGGTACAACTTCCTCTACCGGTCAGGTGAGACCGACTACCGGTCAGGTGAGCCCAACTACCGGTGAGGTGAGACCAACTATGGCCGCACCACACCTTTGGCGGGCATCACCTCCGTTCTCGTCAGAGAGATGAAACCCGCTTGCCATAAAAACGAGAACGTGAAAATGAAGTGGTTCGTGTATATTTTGCGACATAGATTTACAATCATGAGAACACTGTCCACTTGTCGAGATCATGATGAGAATCTGCGGCTACACCACCGGTATCATAAAGCTTGGTGGGGACACCACCGGTATCATAAAGCTTGGTGGGCATCATTACTAACTGTCGGCAGCTGTTAGAAACAACCTCAGAACAAGTTCCAGGGTCGTCGCGGCACGAGCAAGCTAACAAGAATAAGTGTCGAAATTATTATCAGACATTTCGATTGAATTAACAGCTTGAATGAAGTTCCTCACAACCGGCGCAATTGCTCAGGCTATTGCGCTCTTTGTAGACAACGCACCCGGTGTAACTGTACAGTAGTCATATTGAGCGTACAAGTGGCCCCTCTAGTTTAGCCCACCTGGCACTGGTATCGTTATGAGCGATGCATGCATGCGATGGTAAAGTCCGGGCGAGTCAACTGCATGTGAAGACGTTCATATGAGAATGATCCAACCCGATCGTAACACTTTGAAAATTTAATTCCTCTGTTTGTAGCGTTTCAATTTCTACTTTCTTCACTCAAAACTCAATTTCCTTTCAAATTGGATTTAGTATTTATATTTATTTTTATCTATTTATTTATGTCAGCCTTCCCATCCGAAGAGCGTAAGCACATCATTGACACTTCGTCAATAGCTGGCGAGGTGGCGGTAAAAAGCGTTGATATAGTTGAACTCAGAACGCAGAAGTGCGATGCATGCTTGGTAAAAAAAAGCCAATCCGATGTCAATCCAGATGAATGACCTCGTTTGATCTTCACTAACTGTCGGCGGGTCGACGTGGTATGATAGCACCTTAAACATGGTAGCAATCACCTGAGCACATTAATTGCAGCGAAGTGACCAGGGACTATGAGGAAAGCAGGAAGGCACTAAACATGCCTCGAGAAGCTATGCCGGGGCAGATAATCTGCAAAGACCTGACCAAAAATGACAAAATGCGTTCCAAGTACGCAATGGCAGCTTCGCCAGTCGGCGGTACGCTGCTGCGCACCATTTTTCGCTCTTCATAAGGAGAACTCTCGGGGTGGCACCCATCCTCTTAGGACGCCGAGGGTCAAACACAAGGAAGGTTTACTTTTTCTGAAATGTACCTAAAAGACGCACGGTATGTTCTCTGGACCAGATGAAATCACAGCCGGGGAACTATTCCGCTGAAAACTGCTAGCCGTCTAAACTTAGGCTTCGAAGTACCTACAAATTTGCTTGTCCATTGACAATTTAAGCCAGGTAAGGCATTTTGCCATTTCGATGCCAATCATGCAAATGATTATTTCAACACCAAAAATGAAAGCCAATTGTGGTTTTCATTCCGATAAATACATCAACGGCTTTGGTGAAGACTTGGTTAACTTTGCGCTTCCTTCACCATGAGTATTACGAGAACGCAGAAAACCCTGACTGCCATGAGTTATAAACTATTTTCTTGCCGTGGTATTAATTTCAGACAATGACTTCGTTCACCTGATTTATTTTTGCGCCGCAAATGCAACAGTGGTATTTGGGGATCTTACCCAAAGTATTTGGGTAGACCAAGGTATTTGGGGATCTTCGTCAGTGGCGAAGGGTATGGTTGGAGGTTGGAGGTATGATTGAATATTATGTAGCAAGTGTGTTGTCTTTGGCTAAGTTCAGTGATGCGTGAGGTAGACGCTGCTCAAGGCCAGCGGCAAGCATATAATACTGTATAAAGGAGAGTTTATTTCGTCTTATTTATAAATAACGTCATGTAACTTTTCCTAACAATAATTGTAGGTGATGATCTGCAGATCTTTTCCCGGCTAGCGAGAGAAAAGGCCGCCCTCATTCCCTTTAACAAGAAAATTGGCATGATATGTTCCACATTATTTAATAATGGTGAGCCGAATATATATATATATATATATATATATATATATATATATATATATATATATATATATATATAATGAATTCACACTGGATTGTCTATATACATGGAGCATAGACATGCGAATAAAGCACCAGCTTGCTTTAGTTCGTCAAACGATACCTGTCCAGCGAGGTCAAGGACCTAAAACACGCCATGAATCAAGGTGTGTTGCACAATTACCCGACCTGGAAGAGCAAAAACAAGAGCAACACAACGAGCGAGGGAGCGAACGGCTGGTGATTCATCAGATTCCATTGTTTTCGTTAGTGAAACCAGCACGTTATCACCATTTATACATGTAATTGCTTTTCAACACGTAGGCGGCCGTGCATGTCGGTGCTTCAAGCGTGTAGAATTTCTCCGGTGCGCCGGCCGCCCAGAACTCGCTCAGGTTTTGTCGGAATGCTGGAAAGCTATGCGTCAGGCGAAGATTACAGGGCTGTCAATCATGCCCTCACCTGGTCATTAGGTGGCTAATGAGTGACTATGTAATTCGACCAATCCCACTAGCTGGTGTATCACTGTCTCCAGGCAGTTTGTTGTTTGTTTATTGGGTGGTTCTCGACGCGCTTCATGCATGATCACGGCTAATGGCACCGCTGTCTCCAGGCAGCTAACACAGTGATACACGCGCCAGCTGGTGTGTCACTGTCACAGGCAGCTGACACACGCGCCAGCTAGAGTATCTCTGTCTCAGGGAGCTGACACACGCGCCAGCTGGTGTATCTCTGTCTCAGGGAGCTGACACACGCGCCAGGTGATGTATCACTGTCTCAGACAGCTGACACACGCGCCAGCTGGTGTGTCACTGTCTCAGACAGCTGACTCACGCGCCAGGTGATGTATCACTGTCTCAGACAGCTGACATATGCGTCAGCTGGTGTGTCACTGTCTCCAGTCAGCTGACACACGCGCCAGCTGGTGTATCTCTGTCTCAGGGAGCTGACACACGCGTCAGCTGGTGTGTCACTGTCCTCAGGCAGCTGACATATGCGTCAGCTGGTGTGTCACTGTCACAGGCAGCTGACATATGCGCCAGCTGGTGTGTCACTGTCTCCAGTCAGCTGACACAGTGCCAGCTGAACCTGACAGCTGGCACCTGTCGCGCTGTATGGCTCCGCATGAGTGTTATTCCAGTCAGCTGATACACGCGCCAGCTGAACCTGACAGCTGGCGCATGTCGCGCTGTATGGCTCCGCATGAGTGTTATTCCAGTCAGCTGACACAGTGCCAGCTGAACCTGACAGCTGGCACCTGTCGCGCTGTATGGCTCCGCATGAGTGTCATTACTTGACAAGTGATCGAGACTGTTAGTGTTGAGCCAGCAGTGGAACAGCGCTGACCACCTTGGGCATCTACCAATGAGTCACAATGGAAGTATTGTTGTTGCTTTGCATGCATAGCTATCTCCATTCAAAATGTTATAATTCACTTTCTTATTATAAATTGCATTCAGGATTGTATACAGACAGCAGTTTTCAGTAGGCAAAGCGATGAATATGCTTAGCTTCCTTGCTCCGTCCTCGAAAACTGAATGCACCGCCAGCGAATACAGGAGAAGTGGAAACTGCGTGACTCAAGGCTGCATTCTGCGCTTGGTGCTCAGCATTGCAACTCCTGAATAACACAGTTAATCTATGCTACGCTTTCCGTGACTGCAAGGTTATCATGATTGAGCGCGAGTACACAGCACGCCACTGGGGCCTACTTGTGCCGGCAGTTTCACTCAGTATAGTCCGACCACTCGCTACAGCACGCAAGACGAGCGTGAACTATCGGCGGTGTGTCTGTAGTCATAAAGTGTTAAGGCTTAATAAGAGCCACAGCGGCCCATCCATGTTAAGCCTATCTAGAAAAGATACTAGAAAAGTACATGCTCACACCCAAGTCAATCCATTAGCTCAAGTTCCTAGGGAGCTATATATTCCAACCTATCTAGCACTATTCACCTGATATTGCATAACACACTCCTCAACAATTACAAACTCCCCCAATCATGTCCATTGTGCTACCATAACCAATATCATCAGTATCAAATCCCGAAGGAAGGTGCTGAATCCACTGCTAGGTACACCCTATATAAAGTAATTAAGTGCTTAGACTTAGTAAGATACCCAAGGGCCCATCCAGTTAAATCTGTAAATGGAACATGCCATAAGCCCGGTAAAAAGACCCACCCCAACCACCACCACATCCTAAAGAAACCATCCACCAACATCCCACACACCTATCCATGTGTGTGTTGTGTTTTAATGTGTGTCAATGTGTCAATGTAGTGCTCGTTCCTACCGGCTTCAGTGACAAAAGAGCTTATATGGATGCCATTTTTAAGAGCGCAATCACCACTCGACCCTAGCAGATAGAAAAGAAGATAGAGTATAAAGAAAGAATGAATTATAGAAGAAAGAAGGAAGATAAATGATAGAATGGTCAGTGCGCGATGACTTCATATCATCATCTGTAACAGGGAGAATCGGGTACCTGGCAAATATCGCAGGGAAAACGGTAATAGTATACGATCGAAGGCCCAATCCCTTTGAATATCTACCAAAATTTCAAACAATAACGCTAGATAACCGTGAAGCTTCTCCAGGCAACATATTGTGCATTTGGAAGACATGCATAAGCAAGAAAATAGCTAAGTAGATGCTATTTCAGGGAGTTTCAAGGCCCACATGAACCTCTTCTAATGACTTTGCAATGCACATAATTCCTACAGTCGCCTTCAATGTTGTATTTGGTACTGCAACGCAGTGAAGAGGGTGGGGATATTAGTGCACCAACCTCTGCCCACCCCTCCATAATGCCGTTTTGTGTCACTGAAGCCGTCCGTCGCGATACATTTCCTCCTCTCTGAACCCTTGCTGCCCCATGAGATTGTCCTATATGCTCTTCTAATTTGGCATCCTTCACGATAGTCTAGGCTATTTGATCGGAAGATAATGCAGATCGCAGCTGGCTCGAGTGACGATGAATGGCAAGTTGCTACGGAAAACACCCACTGCCGACATTGTGGCCTGTCCGACTGGCACGGAAGGACGTGCCGCCAGCACCTGTGGTGTAAATTATATGGTCGCGCCTCGTCAGCCAGTGCCGTCACTCGATGGCAGTTGCAGGCTGTCGATCACTTAACCGTTAAAGTTGAACATCTCTGGTGTCCTGGTGTTTATATTTGTTGGTTTTCATACCAACTTTTTTCCAAACATGCTGCTCGTGGAAGGTTTGCGCCCCTCGTCGTGCGCCCTAAAGCTCAAAGAAGCAGGCAATCAAAAGACAAATTTGCATCTTTTGAATCTCTTGAGATTCGGTATGACCTCAATGCCGATGACTACCCAAGGCAAACCCTGCCCGTTCCCCTGACGGGCGAGCTGTTGTGCTCAACCACTGACTAACGAACCCGCCCGTCCCCTTCACGAGCGAGCTGTTGTGCCCAACCACTGGCTTACGAACCTGCCCGTCCCACTGACGGGCGAGCTGGTGTGCCCAACCACTGGCTAACGAACCCTGTGCCCGTCCCCCTCACGAGCGAGCTGGTGTGCCCAACCCAGTGGACTAACGAACCCTGCTCGTCCCACTGACGAGTGAGCTGTTGTGCCAACCACCGATCAGCGACATCTCCTGAGGCGGGTCTAATGGCATTAATGGCGCTGGCCGGGCCGTGGCAGACGTCCGGCCGCCGCGTACACCCGACGCGGCATGAATACATCTTTCATTACGCTTTCCAGCGCCGTTCCGGGGGTCAGGAAAATCGGTATTTTGCATAGTCGACCGATCGATCAGTGTTAGTGAATGGCGGGTGCCGACTCGGCGTCCGTCTGACAGCCGTCTGGTCAGCTGACTGGGGTCACGTGAGCCACCGCACCGCCGCACCGACCCCGTCCGACCATTAGTCAGTGGCAGGGCAGCTCTGCCTTCCGCTGCCACTGGTCGCACTGAATTAATTATTCTCATTTCGTCCTGACACCTCGGTGCGACTTGTCTGGGCGTAATTGTTTCGTCTCGTGCGGACTGCGGAGCTGCTGAGGTCGGCAGCACCAGCCAGTTCGCCATAGACAGTGTGTCCGGGATGTCAGCTGGCTGTTGTGGGCAGTCGTGGCGCGGCCAGTCAACCATAGACAGTGTGTCCGGGATGTCAGCTGGCTGTTGTGGGCAGTCGTGGCGCGGCCAGTCAACCATAGACAGTGTGTCCGGGATGTCAGCTGGCTGTTGTGGGCAGTCGTGGCGCGGCCAGTCAACCATAGACAGTGTGTCCGGGGTGTCAGCTGGCTGTTGTGGGGGTGGCGCGGCCAGTACTAGACAGTGTGTCCGGGGTGTCAGCTGGCTGTTGTGGGCAGTGTGGCGCGGCCAGTCAACCATAGACAGTGTGTCCGGGGTGTCAGCTGGCTGTTGTGGGCAGTCGTGGCGCGGCCAGTCAACCATAGACAGTGTGTCCGGGGTGTCAGCTGGCTGTTGTGGGCAGTCGTGGCGCGGCCAGTCAACCATAGACAGTGTGTCCGGGGTGTCAGCTGGCTGTTGTGGGCAGTCGTGGCGCGGTCAGTCCGCCATGGACAGTGTGTCCGGGGTGTCAGCTGGTTGTTGTGGGCAGTCGTGGCGCGGCCAGTCAACCATAGACAGTGTGTCCGGGGTGTCAGCTGGCTGTTGTGGGCAGTCGTGGCGCGGTCAGTCCGCCATGGACAGTGTGTCCGGGGTGTCAGCTGGTTGTTGTGGGCAGTCGTGGCGCGGTCAGTCAACCATAGACAGTGTGTCCGGGGTGTCAGCTGGCTGTTGTGGGCAGTCGTGGCGCGGTCAGTCCGCCATGGACAGTGTGTTCGGGATAAAGTCATAAAGTCATAAAGTCATAAAGTCATAAAGTGTTAATGCTTAATAAGAGCCACAGGGGCCCATATGGGTTAAGCCTATCTAGAAAATGTACTAGAAATGTACCTACGCTCACCCCAATCAATCCCTTATCTCAAGTTCCTAGGGAGCTATATATCCCAGCCAATCTAGCACCATTCACTTGCTATTGCATAACACACTCAACATTTACAAACTACTCCAATCATACCCATCGTGCTACCATAGTCAATCTCATCAGTATCACACCCCGAAGGAAGGTGCTGAATCCACTGCTAGGTACACCCTATATAAGTTATAAAGCGTTTAGACTTAATAAGAGACCCAAGGGCCCATCCAGTTAAGTTTGTAAATGAAAGATACCATAAGCCTGGCGAAAAGACCCACCCCAACCATCCCACATCCTGAAGAAACCAGTCCACCAATATCCCACACACCTATCAATGCCTATCTACCATATATATCCAGCTCTATTCCCCTGATCCCTCTTAACACATGTGGATTGAGTGCCTATCAATAATTGTCAAACTGCATCCATGCCTTAAAGGGTCATAAAAAACCCCCCAAAAAAAAAAAAAAAATTTCAAAAATTCCCTTTTAAAACACCCCCAAAAAAAAACCCCCCAACAAAAACACAACCCCAAAATATTATTAATTTAAAAAATTTTTTTTTTATTTTTTTTTTAGTCACACCTATTCCACTTTTTTTGGTGTTTTTTTTTTTTTTTTGGGGGGTTTTTTTTTTGTTAAGAGGGTGTTGGGGAAGGGGGTTAAGATGAGTCTAGTTGCTTTGCGCTGCACTCTTTCTAACATATCTATATCTTTTTCTAGGTAGAGGCTCCATGCTTGTACAGAATATTCCAAGTGGGGTCACAATATGCCAAGTACAGTTTTTTCATGACTTCCTTGCTCTTATATATCGCACTAGTTGAATTAATAAGTCCCAGCATTCTGAGTGCCCTGTTCCTAGCTGAGATACCTTGTTTTTCTGCTTTAAGGTCTTTTGAAACCAACAACCAAGTCCCTTTCCTCTTCAATAACATCCAGTTCCCTCCCTCCCATTGTATATCTGAAAGTCTCACCTCCAGACCCCATATGCATAACCTTACACTTGTCATAGTTGAAAGACATCTGCCATTGATCAGCCTACTTTTTAGGTCCCCCAAGTCTAGTTGAATATTTATAGATTGATCACAACTGTTTGCCACTCCTACCAGCTTGATGTCATCAGCAAATTTGAACACTCTATTCCTCAGCCCTACCTCAATGTTATTCACAAAGATGATAAAGAGAAGTGGCCCTAGAACAGAGCCCTGTGGGACTCCACTCAGAAAATCCCTCCAATCAGATATACATCCATTTAATACCACCCTTTGTTTCATTCCTCTCAACCATGCTTCAATCCAACCTATAACTTTTCCAACAATCCCATGTTGCTGTAGTTGATGAATTAGCCTCCCATGTGGAACTTTATTAAACACTTTGTTAAAGTCCAAGTACACAACATCCATCCTGCTTTGATTGTCTACTTCTTTAGTAACATACTCCATGAACTCCAAAAGGTTAGTTAAACAAGACCTTCGAGATCGAAGTCCATGTTGAGTATCCCTTAAAAGGTTGTTCCTATCAAAATGAATCTGAACATTCTGTTTAGCCAGTTTTTATAGTACCTTGCAAACTATTGAGGTCAAACTGACTGGCTTGTAGTTCCCTACACACTTCATACTTCCCTTTTTGAAAATTGGCTCCACATTTGCATTTCTCCAATCTTCAGGCACTTCAGAATATTCCATAGACCGCCCGAAGATTATACCTATGGGAACTGCTAAAGCTTTAGCACACTCTACTAAGACCCTAGCATATATATCATCTGATCCAGAAGCTTTATTAGGTTTTATATTCTGCAACTGCTTTTCTACAGCCTCTGTAGTTATTGTAAGATCCTCCAACACATCATCTGTCATGGCATAAGGTTCAGTTGTTTCTATTCTACCATAATTATCCTTAGTAAAGACTGATGAGAATTGCTTGCTTAGGGATTCCACAATATCACAATCATCAACCACTAATTCCCCATCTACCTCCAGTAGTCCTACACTACACTTTGTAGCCTTAAATTTGCAGAAGCTAAAGAACCTCTTAGCACTACCTGCTGAACATTCTCGAGCTAATTTGAATTCAGCCAGTCTTTTAGATGCCCTAATACACCTCCGAACTTTATTTCTAGCTACTTTATATGATTTGAGGTTTACCTCAGAGTTATCATATTTTAGTTTCTTGAATGCCTGTTTCTTTGACTCCAGTAAATGCTTTACTTCCCTGGTCAGCCATGAAGGGTGCTTAACCCTGGTTAATCTAATTTGCCTATTGGGAATGAACCTATCCGGACCTTGAAATAATTTATCTTTTATCATTCTCCACATTTCATAAGCATCTAAGCCCTTCAATAAGTCTTCCCAGTGAATTTCATTCCGGAAGATCCTGAACTCATTGTAATTCCCTTTAGCAAAATTTGGAATCAATGTCGTATTGGTTCCTATACTTCCAACATACAATGAGAAGCGTATAATGTTGTGATCACTATTACCAAAGGTCTCTCCTATGTTCACATTTTGTACAAAATTTTCCTCATTAGTAAGCACAAGTGTGCCCGGGGTGTCAGCTGGCTGTTGTGGGCAGTCGTGGCGCGGCCAGTCAACCATAGACAGTGTGTCCGGGGTGTCAGCTGGCTGTTGTGGGCAGTCGTGGCGCGGCCAGTCAACCATAGACAGTGTGTCCGGGATGTCAGCTGGCTGTTGTGGGCAGTCGTGGCGCGGACAGTCCGCCATGGACAGTGTGTCCGGGGTGTCAGCTGGCTGTTGTGGGCAGTCGTGGCGCGGACAGTCCGCCATGGACAGTGTGTCCGGGGTGTCAGCTGGCTGTTGTGGGCAGTCGTGGCGCGGCCAGTCAACCATAGACAGTGTGTCCGGGATGTCAGCTGGCTGTTGTGGGCAGTCGTGGCGCGGACAGTCAACCATAGACAGTGTGTCCGGGATGTCAGCTGGCTGTTGTGGGCAGTCGTGGCGCGGCCAGTCAACCATAGACAGTGTGTCCGGGGTGTCAGCTGGCTGTTGTGGGCAGTCGTGGCGCGGCCAGTCCGCCATGGACAGTGTGTCCGGGGTGTCAGCTGGCTGTTGTGGGCAGTCGTGGCGCGGACAGTCCGCCATGGACAGTGTGTCCGGGGTGTCAGCTGGCTGTTGTGGGCAGTCGTGGCGCGGACAGTCCGCCATGGACAGTGTGTCCGGGGTGTCAGCTGGCTGTTGTGGGCAGTCGTGGCGCGGCCAGTCAACCATAGACAGTGTGTCCGGGGTGTCAGCTGGCTGTTGTGGGCAGTCGTGGCGCGGCCAGTCAACCATAGACAGTGTGTCCGGGGTGTCAGCTGGTTGTTGTGGGCAGTCGTGGCGCGGACAGTCCGCCATGGACAGTGTGTCCGGGGTGTCAGCTGGCTGTTGTGGGCGGTCGTGGCGCGGACAGTCCATGCCACGCGACTTTGGGCTGCGCGCTGCATCCAGTGCGAACCTGAAGGGTATTGCGAAAGTCATTCAGGAGCGGTAATAGCATTAGCATTAGAGACCAAATTACTTAATAACCCACTGAGCCCTAAGCACTCCGCTGATTTGGCTGCGTTGCGAATCCAGGATTTTTTAAAATCATATTTCTTTCTTAGCTCTACGATTCTTCCGGATACTGATGTCAAAGCGTAAAAATGTAATATTTACAGATGCGAATGCTGAGGAGGTGCAATTACATGCACAGCCACAAACGTTTCTGGTGGGAAAATGAAGCATATGCTTCCCGGGATCCGTCCGTGATTTTGTAGACAGTTTAAGGCAGTGTTAATTGCATGTCGTATGTCGTTGTGTAAAATGTGTGTTCCCAGTTATTTGTGTCCCTAAATCCATACATACGGTGACCAAAACTGCATCCACATTTGTGTATGGTAAAGGTGCAACCAATGTGCACCCCTGTTGGAGATGTAAGAGCAGGAGTCATGTATACCTCGTCTACATTGTAATTGGGTTGGATATATGTATAAGCCCATAGGGGTGTATGTAACGAGGAGACCGGTCATCCTGGAGGCCGGAAGGTGAGGGAAAGTGAACGTCGTTTGTGATAATTCCTGGCTGATTTACTGGCTGGACATGTAAGTAACTGTCAAATTGAAACCCGTAGAGAAAGTTGTAATTATAATTCAGGATGTTATGGCATCACAACGAAAATTAGATCCACTGGGTTTACTTCCGCATAGCAAAGTGCTCTACGGCGTTAGAGCTCCCACTTTGCTGTCCATATTTGTGCTCTACAGCGTTAGAGCTCCCACTTTGCTGTCCATATTTGTGCTCTACAGCGTTAGAGCTCCCACTTTGCTGTCCATATTTGTGCTCTACAGCGTTAGAGCTCCCACTTTGCTGTCCATATTTGTGCTCTACGGCGTTAGAGCTCCCACTTTGCTGTCCATATTTGTGCTCTACAGCGTTAGAGCTCCCACTTTGCTGTCCATATTTGTGCTCTACAGCGTTAGAGCTCCCACTTTGCTGTCCATATTTGTTACGGCTTAGAGCTCCCTGTCCATATTTGTGCTCTACAGCGTTAGAGCTCCCACTTTGCTGTCCATATTTGTGCTCTACAGCGTTAGGTCTGCTGTCCATATTTGTGCTCTACAGCGTTAGAGCTCCCTTTGCTGTCCATATTTGTGCTCTACAGCGTTAGAGCTCCCACTTTGCTGTCCATATTTGTGCTCTACAGCGTTAGAGCTCCCACTTTGCTGTCCATATTTGTGCTCTACGGCGTTAGAGCTCCCACTTTGCTGTCCATATTTGTGCTCTACGGCGTTAGAGCTCCCACTTTGCTGTCCATATTTGTGCTCTACGGCGTTAGAGCTCCCACTTTGCTGTCCATATTTGTGCTCTACGGCGTTAGAGCTCCCACTTTGCTGTCCATATTTGTGCTCTACGGCGTTAGAGCTCCCACTTTGCTGTCCATATTTGTGCTCTACGGCGTTAGAGCTCCCACTTTGCTGTCCATATTTGTGCTCTACGGCGTTAGAGCTCCCACTTTGCTGTCCATATTTGTGCTCTACGGCGTTAGAGCTCCCACTTTGCTGTCCATATTTGTGCTCTACAGCGTTAGAGCTCCCACTTTGCTGTCCATATTTGTGCTCTACAGCGTTAGAGCTCCCACTTTGCTGTCCATATTTGTGCTCTACAGCGTTAGAGCTCCCACTTTGCTGTCCATATTTGTGCTCTACAGCGTTAGAGCTCCCACTTTGCTGTCCATATTTGTGCTCTACGGCGTTAGAGCTCCCACTTTGCTGTCCATATTTGCTACTGGTCAATGCAACGAAGGCTTAAGAGCCAACTTGTTCACAAGGAAGAGACATTGGCACCTTGGGGAGCACTGGCGACTTTGGACCATCCAGTTTTGTACATACACCCAGTGGGTCGGTGGGTGTCCGCACGCGGTTAACCTTCCCGGCTGAACGGGAGTCCGCTTGATACACACACCCAGTGGGTCGGTGGGTGTTCGCACGCGGTCGACCAGACTGGTGGGACGGGAGTCCGCTTGATACACACACCCAGTGGGTCGGTGGGTGTTCGCACGCGGTCGACCAGACTGGTGGGACGGGAGTCCGCTTGATCACACACCCAGTGGGTCGGTGGGTGTTCGCACGCGGTCGACCAGACTGGTGGGAGA
Source organism: Ashinkailepas kermadecensis (assembly GCA_034440615.1). Classification (NCBI taxonomy): domain Eukaryota; kingdom Metazoa; phylum Arthropoda; class Thecostraca; family Neolepadidae; genus Ashinkailepas; species Ashinkailepas kermadecensis. Next base: position 42,378 of record JAOTOM010004438.1, read on the forward strand.
GTCCGCTTGATACACACCCAGTGGGTCGGTGGGTGTTGGGGCGGCGCGGTCGACCAGACTGGTGGGACGGGAGTCCGCTTGATACACACACCCAGTGGGTCGGTGGGTGTTCGCACGCGGTTAACCTTCCCGGCTGAACGGGAGTCCGCTTGATACACACACCCAGTGGGTCGGTGGGTGTTCGCACGCGGTCGACCAGACTGGTGGGACGGGAGTCCGCTTGAGGCCGGTTCACTATAGCCACCCGCTGGCGTGCCGGTAGCGTAGCTGAGGGACAGCGCAGACTCAGTGTCACAAGCATCTTTTGTCTGATGCACCCTTCTGCACGCGCATCGCTAGCGCTTACTATTGTACAGTGATGACCGGTGTGGCAAGCGCACCGAAAAGAACGTAATGCGATTGTAATGCGCAATGAATGTAACGAACGTAATACGAATGTAATGCGAACAGATGAAGCGAGCGAGGGGGTGAACGGATGAAGAATAAATTCAACATGCATTTTCCGTTGCTGGAAATTGCACAAGGCAGCTGAGACAACTCATAGTGAGCTGATGTCCTTGTGGTGCTATAATGTTGTGTGTAGGTAAATGCTCTTGAGTCCATTGACCTATAGCGTTAGCATGGCAATGGTAGGGTCCATGGCTTGAACCAGGTCTTCGCAGTCGGCACCAGTTGTGTGCTGGTAAAAAATATGTCCATTGTTCTCCTTTCATGAGATATTCCAATCACCGGCATTTGATTACGCCCTTGAATGCAGACATGTGACAGCATCTGCTAAAGGATGGCAACTCGGACAGTTTGGACATGTGCCAAATCAAAACTTTGAATTTTAAATCTTTGGAAACTCACGGCAGCTGCTTACTCTGAATTCTGAATCCTTGAGAATCATTTGAAAAACTTCCAACTTAGAATACTGAATCTATGTAATCTTCCGACAAACTTCAGGCTTGGAATCTTCATCTTTGGCATCTTTTGACAAGCTGCCAACGTGGGATGTGAAATCCTCGGGCACCGTTAAGGATTTGCTCGCTCATGCTGCTGCTGCATAAGGCTGGTATTTTGAGTCCTTATACTATTTCCAAGTCTACCTGCTTCAAATCTCAAATTTTTCGTAAGGCTTGTGGGACAGTTCCTTTCCACTGTTGCCAGATTTCCCCGCCTTTGCCAGATTAATGACAATGCTAGTAGGTGATAGCATGCTTTAACTTTTCACCGCCCTGCTCCCTCGACGCTACGTTTACGTACATACCGATCGCCACCGGTTCTACACGTGAAGCCGGCTTCAGCCACGTGGAATTGCAATCCAAAGTGGTCGTGACGGTCATGCCCTTTCCCTACGATTTTTTCTCCAAATTCGTTGAATCCGGAAAAAACGTCAAATTTGTGTCAAAAGGTGGTCAATTGGCCGTTGTCCATCCATATTGGTAAGCAGAATTGCTTGGCTATATTCGCCAATGGTCAGTGAAGTCCCTTGTCAGCTGGCTGGTTGGAGGAAACCCTGGCTGGCAGTTGCTATAGGAAGGGAATAATAAAATAATTGTCTTTAGATAATTAGTATGTGGGGGGCTAGTCGGGCCAATCTCAGTCCGTGATCAAATAGAGGATCAGCATCAACACCTCCAATTCGGTCGAAAGGCGTCCCGACCGGATGGGAGGCCTCCGGCTGATCATCGGGTCATTAGCCAGTCAGCCGGCCTTAACCTGCTGACCAGTGCCCAGGTTGTGCATATTAGCCAATCTCAACCACTGAAACTCTGATCTAGACCGCACTCCATACCTGAGCCGGTCCCCAGACCGGAGCATCTTTCCAGACATGATCTGCTCCCCGTACCCAGCCGTTCCCGAGACCTGACCAGCTCCCTGTACCCAGCCGCCCCCAGGCCTCAGCTGCTCCCCGCACCTGAGCTGCTCCCCGCACCTGAGCTGCTCCCTGTACCCAGCCGCTCCCCAAGCTCTCCGTGCTCGCTGGGCGATTCAGAGCGTTCCTCGGAACCATCGGCCCAACTCCGGCCATTGCACGACTGACCGGCGCCGCTGGTCCGACCGGCCGACCGTCACGCTCGTGTGCACGTGAACGTGGACATGGTCTGTGAAACCGGCTCTGCACCATGGACAGACCAGACGGCTGTGGCAGTACACGTGCCACTGCCCCCGACCTCCAACGGATCTTCCCGGCCCCGCTGCCCCAACTCGAGCGGCACGTACGGCTGTGGCCGTATGTGTCGCTGTCGTGTTCACTGCCCACGTCACTGCCGGACCCTCTGCCCCAGCCCGCGCGACACGGACGCTCGAAGACTCTTCTTCGGGCCGGGTCTGTCGGCGCGGGCTTCTGCTCCCACCAGGATCTCGTCAGTACGAGGATCTCGTCCAGAACGAGATATCGCTCCAGCCGGGACCTCGATCCCAGCAGCGGCGAATGGAATCGATGAGCTATGAATCTTCCTCAATCACTCCCTCTTAGTACACACATACGCACTTGTGAGTTGTCGGTTGGCTATCTGCTTGCATGTGTTGTCAACATCGATAGAGTAGTCGAATGACTTGGCCTGCCCAGTAGAGGGAGAGTTTTGGCGGAATCGTTCTTCGAATCCTCGTGTCTCCATGACTGTCTTCAACAGGGACGCACCACCAGGGCTCCGACGCGCATCACGTTTGTGGCAACGTACGTAGTGAGCAATCGTGAACTTTCGACCCGGCGAGGCGCTAAATCGTTCAAGGAAAAAACTTCCAGACGAGTTGAGCTCCTTGTCGCTCATGCTACGACCGGTTAGGCGGCTTCATGAACTCCTCGTGATTCATCACCCGCCAGCCTGTCACTGTAGCGGTCACTGTGCACTGTAGCGCCTATCACTGTAGCGGTCCGGCACGTGAGAGCAGCTGCCGATGTCTGGCACACATCCGCCAACCGTCAACGTGCGCGTGACGAACACAGACCTGCTCCCTGTGTGACGTCACGTCCGTTCTGTGTGTGCACGTCTCGATATCGTGCCGCACTGTGGAATTACTTCCGGCGGCGTCCCCGAAGCGGGCCCAGCAAGTGGCCGAAGTTCTGGTGGTGAAGAGCGGTATGAATTCATGGGAGAAAGATTCCCCCGGCCACAGCGGTAGATGTCAAATGACTCGAACTCTAGTTTGACGGAAATTGATTGTTTGTAAAACAAAGTGTGCTTCAAATATTTTGTCGACTTCTTATCAACAAGATGCCACTTTGTTGTGTGTTGATCGCCACAAAGCTGCAAAGAGGCAGCTTTCAAAGGAATTCACGCTTTCCTTTGACGATGGTTAATTTAACCATAAGAAATGAAATAAACTCACGAGTCGAAACCTCGTTTGACAATCACACGAAGCCTGCTCACAGCTGCCAGCACGGCGAACCTCACCGGTCAGGATCGGTGCTGAAGATGGACATGAGGTGTGTTCGTAATCGCACGTTTCATGGACCCTGGCGGCGTGTCAGGGCACCGTGAATGGCTGGTCTCCGGCTGTGTCGCGCCATAACGTCACGCCATAACGGCATGTCATACCGTCACACTGTACCGTCACGCCATACCGTCACACTGTACCGTCACGCCATAACGGCATGTCATGCCGTCACATTGTACCGTCACGCCATAACGGCATGCCATACCGTCACACTGTACCGTCACGCCATAACGGCATGCCATGCCGTCACACTACCGTCACGCCATAACGACATGCCATTCCGCCACACTCTACCGTCACGCCATAACGGCATACCATGCCGTCACACTCTACCGTCACGCCATAACGGCATGCCATGCCGTCACACTCTACCGTCACGCCATAACGGCATGTCATACCTTCACACTGTACCGTCATACCATACCGTCACACTGTACCGTCACGCCATACCGTCACACTGTACCGTCACGCCATAACGGCATGTCATGCCGTCACATTGTACCGTCACGCCATAACGGCATGTCATACCGTCACACTGTACCGTCATGCCATACCGTCACACTGTACCGTCACGCCATAACGGCATGTCATACCGTCACACTGTACCGTCACGCCATAACGGCATGCCATACCGTCACACTGTACCGTCACGCCATAACGGCATGTCATGCCGTCACACTCTACCGTCACGCCATAACGGCATGTCATGCCGTCACACTCTACCGTCACGCCATAACGGCATGCCATGTCGTCACACTCTACCGTCACGCCATAACGGCATGCCATGCCGTCACACTCTACCGTCACGCCATAACGGCATGACATGCCATCACACTCTACCGTCACGCCATAACGGCATGTCATACCGTCACACTGTACCGTCACGCCATAACGGCATGTCATACCGTCACACTGTACCGTCACGCCCGTACCGTCATGCCGTACCGTCACACTGTACCGACGCGCCATAACGGCGCGCCATGCCGTCACGCAATGCCATCACACCATACCGTCACGCCCGTACCGTCATGCCGTACCGTCACACCGTACCGTAACACCGCACCATCACGCCGTATCTGCTGTGCCACGCCATAATGGCACGCCATACCGGCACGCCAGGCTGCAACCACAGCATACCGTCACGCCACGCAGTCACGCCACATCGTTACACCAGAATGTCACACCATACCGTCACGCTATTATCATGCATACCCTCACACGAGACTGCAATGTCATACTGCCACGGCATACCGTCACACCGTGCTGTCACGTATGCCCTTACACCGGACTGCAACGCCATTCTGTCACGTCATACCGTCACGCCATGCTGCCACGCATACGCTCACACGATACTGCAATGCCATACTGTCACGTCATTCCGTCACACCGTGCTGTCACGTATGCCCTTACACCGGACTGCAATGCCATACTGTCACGTCATTCCGTCACGCCTGCAGGCTGCCGTGCCGTGTCATTATACCGACCCGTCTGTGGACGAACAAGCACCACTGATGGCTGAAGGTCGTAAACAGGTGTACACTCTCCTTATGAGTGCAGCTCGCCTTCCCCGCCAGCGCAGAAATCGAAAGCGAAGTCGATGGGCACAAACACGGCGAACTAATTGACAACAATCGATTCTGATTGACCTGGTTCATACGATGGTCATTGGATTTGTCCAGGTCGACTTACCCTCGGAACATTCCGCCAGCCGACCGCCAGTGATTTCTACAATATCGGGAAGCGTGCTTGGGGAGGCATCGCATACATTTTGGGTAGGTACACCACTGGCAACACGTGAGCAACCGTTGAATATTTTCTCAATTTATTTATTTTTATATCTACGTGCATAGTGCATTTCTTGAAATTGTATTACTTCAAAATCGTGTTCTTATGCTTACGCTCATATTATATTTCACAACTATGCTGAGTGGGAACATCCTGTATCCGATGCAGTTGATGTTTCACTCATATTTTATCACATTGTATGTACATTTGACAAAGGACAGTTATTGCAGCCCATGGCGTGTCAAAAAAAAATATACAACTTAAATGTTCACATGCCTTTTTACCAAGTCCTACGTACGTATTCCAATCATTTCGCTAAGATATGGTCACTTGGTTTGATTGTGGTGCTAGTTTTAAAGCATTTTGCTTGGTTGGACGCTGTAGTTAGTTTCAGACACTCTCTTTTGAATTCCTTTGACTCCCATGTGTACCGACTCGTCGAATCCTGGGACTCGTCGAGTCTGGTCATGAACGCTCCAAGCGGAGCCTTCGCCGCCGAGGTGCCGGCGCTGACCTGAGCTGTCTTGACGCGACGGACCGCAGTGGCGACCAGTTGTGATTAAGTCAGCATCCGCTCCCACACAGCGCGCCGACGGTCGGCCAGCCGAGGCTGTGTCACTGCGACATGACACGGTCGGGTGTCATCATTGTGACACCCGTGTCACCATTGTACCATGCGGCACATGTAGGGCAGGGGGTTGGTCGGAGTGCGACGACCGGACACCTCCCTTCGCGGTGTGGTGCAATAGGTGTCGTCGGCCAGCCAGACCAGGGAGCGCTGCCCCTTCCCCATGCAAGACATGGACCCCTCTCGCGCGCGATGACCCCCGGTCAGTGAGTCATCACGGGGGAGTCGAGGAGGCCAGACGCAGGCGAGAGGGAGAAGTAAGCAAACCGCCTGATTGAACAGTGGACTGCCCAAGTGTCGAGAGGACTTTGTCAGGGCACGAACTGTTGAACGACACGCGTCGGTGGCTACCCGCTTTTCTCTGTTGTACCTGTTGCACGTCAAGCTGTCGCCGTTTTGCTATCGTCCGCTCGGTCAATACAAGGGCAAGTAACGGCGATTGGACTTGCGAGCCAGTTGTCACGGAGCGAGAAAACACTGGACTATCACGACCAAGCAAACTAAGAACTTGCTTACAAAGCTTTTCAAAAACTAATTCCATGCACCCTTCCTTGCGGTCATGGGAGTAAGGCAAACATAATTAAGAGTACGCCATATTTGAAGTAAAGTAAGTGTAAATAGGAAGTATATGTACTGTGCCATATCCACCAAGCCCTCACATACAATGCATCAAACGTCAGCAATATTTGAACGGCCGACTTTGAGGATTAACCTAATTTGCATCTGAAGTCTGCAGAAGATTTTCAATCATCAGTCAGCGACCAACTGCGTAAGCTGTCGAGGATTAGATACGACGTAAAGGCACTGGAATAGCTTTTTGCAACAGCGAATCACTTTCACGTCGCCGATTCCTTGCACCGAAGCAGCAAGAGCTGATCGGCCAGCATACTGCACCGCCAGGGAGTCTGGATGAGCCAGGGCAAGGGCGGGCTGCATGGTACCCCGGCTAAAACATCGGTCCGTGTCGACCAGAGCCGTGTCCCGCCGTACACACATGGCCTGCCCGGCACGGTACCCCAGCCATCACACCGGTCCGTGTCGACCAGAGCCGTGTCCCGCCGTACACACACGGCATGACCTGCACGGTGCCCCAGCCATCACACCGGTCCGTGTCGACCAGAGCCGTGTCCCGCCGTACACACACAGCCTGCCCGGCACGGTGCCCCAGCCATCACACCGGTCCGTGTCGACCAGAGCCGTGTCCCGCCGTACACACACGGCCTGCCCGGCACGGTACCCCAGCCATCACACCGGTCCCCTCCGGCCACACATCGGGTAATTTGCGTGCGGCGTCCGCCGGGCCCCCGACGGAGCCGACTGTTCAGCTCGACTGATGGATCCCAATGCCCGGCCGCGCCGGTCGGTCTCGCAGCTTCCAGCTGTGTCCAGCGCACCCGTGGCGCCGGACCTCGGCCCCTCGTGAAGGTGGCACCCGACGTGCCGTCACCATCACTGAGTAGCCGCAGGCAAGCGGTAGCCGTTCACATGGTTACGGCACTGGTCTCTCTGGCACGGCTCGTAATCAACATGACCGCAGATGAACCTGTACTGCAGTCTTCTGGTCACAGCTCGTTCCAAGACACCACCGAGATGCACGACCACAGTCGGCACCGCTGACAACCCTCTGCACGACCACAGTCGGCACTGCTGACAACCCTCTGCACGACCACAGTCGGCAGCGCTGACAACCCTCTGCACGACCACAGTCGGCCGCCGCTGACAACCCTCTCCCGAAACCTCGATCACAGCTCAGAGTCCACTGACCCGACCCAAGCGAGGTCACGCCACCACCGTCCACCAATGACGAGCCAGAACACGTCGGCCCACTGCAGCTGAGCCGATAGTCGATAGGGCCTATCGACCGCCGCCGTCACCGCTGCCACCACCGCTAAATCTCCAATACACACATAATGCCGCATGTCGCCCATTACCACCCGGCGTGGGGCCTGCCCAGCGCTGCTCTGAGCGAGAGGAGTGTCGCTTTCCGTCAAATAGCAGCCGTTCGGAGCAGTTGTTATTTGCATACACACACCGAGCCATGTGTTGAGGGCGGTTGTCTTCGATGGCTGTTGCGTTTTCAGCTTATTGCGTCGCAATTGTCTCCACTTTGATTGGAAATGTTTGTTCCCACGGCAAATATTGGAGGCATCCAATGTGGTGTGGTGCGCCGAAAATGGAGGAATCCAATGTGGTGTGGTGTGCCGAAAATGGGGGCATCTAATGTGGTGTGGTGAGCCGAAAATGTTGCGGTGGTGATCTCGTAAATGAATACCTACGTACTTATTCCTTGGCGCAGGATGGATGTGATGAAGCGCCAAATTACATTTATCCGGCTAGATTCGGTGTTTCATGTCGGGATTAAAGTCTGTTCTTCCAGGTCTGGTCATCTCGACAATATAGGATGACAAAGAGAAAATAGTGTACACAGAGATATAATTAGGATAAGATGTCGGACGGAGCAGGATGAGTGGATGCGGCATGATGGTTCTGGGCGGGGCAAGGTGAGTGGATGTGGTGTGAGGGTGTTTGTTGGGGCAGGATGAGTGGATGCGGTGTGAGGGTGTTTGTTGGGGCAGGATGAGTGGATGCGGTGTGAGGGTGTTTGTTGGGGAAGGATGAGTGGATGCGGTGTGAGGGTGTTTGTTGGGGAAGGATGAGTGGATGCGGTGTGAGGGTGTTTGTTGGGGCAGGATGAGTGGATGCGGTGTGAGGGTGTTTGTTGGGGCAGGATGAGTGGATGCGGTGTGAGGGTGTTTGGTGGGGCAGGTTGAATGGATGCGGTGTGAGGGTGTTTGTTGGGGCAGGATGAGTGGATGCGGTGTGAGGGTGTTTGTTTGGGCAGGATGAGTGGATGCGGTGTGAGGGTGTTTGTTGGGGAAGGATGAGTGGATGCGGTGTGAGGGTGCTGGGCGGGGCAAGGTGAGTGGATGTGGTGTGAGGGTGTTTGTTGTGGTAGGGTGAGTGGATGCGGTGTGAGGGTGTTTGTTGGGGCAGGATGAGTAGATGCGGTGTGAGGGTGCTGGGCGGGGCAGGATGAGTGGATGTGGTGTGAGGGTGCTGGGCGGGGCAGGATGAGTGGATGTGGTGTGAGGGTGCTGGGCGGGGCAGGATGAGTGGATGTGGTGTGAGGGTGCTGGGCGGGGCAGGATGAGTGGATGTGGTGTGAGGGTGCTGGGCGGGGCAGGATGAGTGGATGTGGTGTGAGGGTGCTGGGCGGGGCAGGATCGGTAGATGCGGTGTGAAGGTATCGGGCGGGGCAAGGTGAGTGGAAGCGGTGTGAGGGTGTTCTACAGGCAGTGCTTTGGTGGCAATATGTCTATTAAGGAATCATCCTGAACTGTCGTCGGGATGAGGTGCAAAATGCAGTTAAATTTAAACATAAAACCTACTACAAACTAACTTGCTTACAAACCGACTAATCTAAATTACCTTACCAACCTACTAGCTTACTCCAATCCAACCTAAAAAAACAGAATTAAACCGAACCAATCCAAACCCGACCAACATTAGCTAAGTAGCCGACAAAATCAGCCTAAGAAACGAGCCAACGGTCACTGCTGCTGGCACGTCGCCACTGGCTGTTGGCTGCTACGGTCACTGCTGCTGGCTGCTACGGGCACTGCTGTTGGCTGCTACGGTCACTGCTGTTGGCTGCTACGGGCACTGCTGCTGGCTGCTGCGGACACTGCTGCTGGCTGCTGCGGACACTGCTGCTGGCTGCTGCGGACACTGCTGTTGGCTGCTGCGGACACTGCTGTTGGCTGCTACGGGCACTGCTGTTGGCTGCTACGGTCACTGCTGTTGGCTGCTACGGGCACTGCTGCTGGCTGCTGCGGACACTGCTGCTGGCTGCTGCGGACACTGCTGCTGGCTGCTACGGTCACTGCTGCTGGCTGCTGCGGACACTGTTGGACGTCACCAGATCAGGTGAAATCTCACCGGACGCTACCTGTCCCGGCCGGTTCCTTGTCTGACTGCCGATTAAAATCAGGCACAGTACCGCTCTGACAGTGCCTGTCGAATTATACCAGTGGTGGGTGTTTGTCAAGAAATAATATTGGAGACCAACGAAACCAGCAGCCATTCTTTCGGAAGGCATGTCAGGTAATTCGGGCATTGAGCGACACACATCACATATCGACAGTAGTACAAAAGCCAAAGTTGACGTCCACATTCGGCTGGACATAAAATTGACTTTCACCGAATATTGAGCCATATTGAAGATCAAGCCCACATGCATATATAATTATGTTTTAGGAATACGTAACTCACGACTTCTACGTGTGTCGTAAGTACATCCAAAGCGCCCAAATCACTTCATTTAACCAAGCCATTGGCGGCAGTGAAGGCCCAAACGAAACAATCATAGATCATGCAAGACGAGGGCTACGAATTCCCGTTTAAATTTGCGTGGTGCCTGAACTTAGCGCCGACATAGGCAGAGGCGTCAACGCGCCAGCGCCGTCTAGCGAGAAATGGCTCAGGCTGCCGGTGCCGTCTGGTGAGAAATTACTCAGGCTGCCAGTGCCGTCTGGTGAGAAATGGCTCAGTCTGCCAGTGACGTCTGGTGAGAAATGGCTCAGGCTGCCGGTGCCGTCTGGTGATAAATGGCTCAGTGTAAAAAAGGTTTCTTCCCCCCTCTCTGATGGGGCACAAAACTCTTCTGGCACGTTGATAGAACTAGGGTACCTCAGTGTTTGCGATATTTAAAACCCCGGTTATAAATTAAATGGTTCGAATCCTTCATCTCCGTGCTCTGATCTCCACACCTCTTAACACGCACCTCCAAAGTCAGCACTTCTATATTGTGCGAATTAGTCAACAGACAAATGCAACGAAGATCAGATATTAGTGGCGCAGCGTGATATAAACGTGAATAATATAGCTTCACTTTGACAGACAGGTGAACAGCTTCTATCAGATAATTACATCTCGACAAATGTAGTGACTCTCAGGCAGAGTCCGACGTACCTCTGTGCCGAAGTCGGGACAGGGCTGGCCAGGCGGCGGCGAGCCGCCTGAGGGGCGACCGCCCCCGACGACCGTTCGTCCAAGAGAGCCAGAGAATGACCGAGGGCCCTTGCGGCGCGTCCGAGGTAACTCACAGTACGTCACTATCACGTGATCAACCCGCACACGTCACTACTGCGTCGCATGGTCAGGACGTCGGCCCCGAATCGAGAACAATCGCCAGAAGTGTCGCTTGATAATAGCGACACTCGGTCACATCACCGCATGACAGCTGGCATAAACATCATAGACACGCCTGTCTATAGGGTTCCCATAATACAATCACTTGTCCTACATCACCCACTGACGTCACGTCACTTCACATGGCATTCACCATCTGAGGACGGCGGCGGGGCGCCGGGGTACTTGGGTGCAGCGGTGGCGGGCGGGCACGCCGGGATGCTGGAGAGGGAGGGTTAGGTACAGCGGTCGGCTGCACGGTTTCGAGGTCACAGCTCTGGCGGCCGACGCGGCGGGGTGTCAGCCGGAAGGAGGGAGGGGGTCAGGGCAATGTCCACTGACCGGCTCTCGACTGGAGCGGTGACTTCACTCGTCAGCGTCTAGATAGACGGGCGACAGGTATGTGCCTGGAAACTTGTCGCGCCAGGAACGGTGGGGGGTAGGGGGCTGAATGGCTGGGATTTAGATGCCCCAAAACCAACTTTGTTACATCAGGCTGCCGGTGCCGTCTGGTGAGAAATGACTCAGGCTGCCAGTAACGTCTGGTGAGAAATGGCTCAGGCTGCCGGTGCCGCCTGGTGATAAATGGCTTAGGCTGCCAGTGCCGTCTGGTGAGAAATGGCTCAGGCTGCCGGTGCCGTCTGGTGATAAATAGTTCAGGCTGCCAGTGCCGTCTAGTGATAAATGGTTCAGGCTGCCAGTGACGTCTAGTGATAAATGGTTCAGGCTGCCAGTGCCGTCTAGTGATAAATGGCTTAGGCTGCCAGTGCCGTCTGGTGAGAAATGGCTCAGGCTGCCGGTGCCACCTGGTGATAACTGGCTCAGGCTGCCAGTGCTGTCTGGTGATAAATGGCTCAGGCTGCCAGTGACGTCTGGTGAGAAATGGCTCAGGCTGCCGGTGCCACCTGGTGAGAAATGTTCGCCAACGAGTGAGCATTGAGACATTCCTGACTAGCGCTGGTAATGACAAGTGGACACGTCAGGCTGGCTCTATATGCTCGGGCCGTCCCGGCGCGATGCCTTGCGAATGCCTGCACTGCGCTGACGCCACCATAAGTCGGCTCGCTGCAAAGCAGAGTACATATTTTATTTCGGGTATGCTTTCAGGGGCGAACGACATGTTCGAATGGGAAATAGACCAGTGGATAGAGCCAGTTGTGCCATGCAAGGCTAGGATGATTCCAACTGACACTTTTGCCGAAGAAATAGGTGCGAAAATAGAAAAGGCGAAATTGTTAAAGCCGTTGGTAAATGTTTCACGAGTTGCATTTTAACGCTGGAATTTGGCTGGGATGTCGAATTAATGTATGGAAAATGGATGGGCATTGAAACCAATGAAACACTCCAAGAGCTCACTGGGGGAGGGGAGGGGTGCAATGAAGGTACACATTGGAATCAGCAGAACACCACGGCCAGGTCGGCATATTCTCCTCTCAAGCTATGACAAGCAAGCAACAGGCAACAATTCCTCGGTTGCCCCCTTGGCGGTGGCGAAATTAATTACTCCTCACGCACGAGGTCCCGACTGACATGTGGCATGACATGTGATTGGCGTGTTTTTCCTACGTGATATCGAAGGTATAGTTTTGGTGATTGGAACGGGCTCTTCCAATGGCGGTGCAGCATTGATCCCAAGTTAGTACCTTTGAAGCCGCCCAACATTACAGCGCTGACCATCAAGATAACGTTATCACTGCATCAAGAATATGAAAGCGGGATGTAGTTTAACGGCTTACTTTCTTCAGCAGATGCAACTCACTGGCCATTATCACAACAAATTGCCCATTGTATCCATCTCAAAGACGAGTTCTCACACCACGTTATCATCCTCCTCAGTGCCTCCTCTTTGTGTAGTTGTTTCGGATGTGGGTGCTTATTTAACTTTGAACGCTACCGGGTTTGACGGTGTCTGGACAATCGTTGTTGAATTGTTTACGGGCGGAGCTACAGACGACACGGGCGCCACCATTGGGGAAGATGCATCACTCACACGTGTAGTGTCATCCGTCACACGAGAAGTATCCGGGCCGGCACGGCCGCCGCTGCGTGCCGGTCCAGCGCGATTTCCCCAAAACGGCCGATTCGCTGCGAACCGGCGCTCACGGCTGGTGCTGACCTTCGCTCCACTTTCTCTGGCGACCAGCCGAAAATCGAATTCCCGCCGGCCGACGCCGACGGCGGCGTATTATTCAACGGCGGCTAACGAGAATCGCCGCGCGCCGAATTCGCCTCCGCCGCTGGGTGTGACGTCATGACAGACAGCTGACCCAGAGAGCTGCGCTCGCCGGCCTAAACGATGCTAATACAGCACCGGCGGCCGGCCAGCTTTCTCGCGGGTCCGGGTGGCCGTGCGACCGTTGACCTCGGCGGGGGAGGCTGGCCGAGGCGGGCTGGCTGGGGTTGGGGCTGCTAACGAGTGCCGGCCACCGCTCAAGTGGTCAATGCACGGCTCATTAAGTGAAAGGTCCGGCGGTGAGTGACGGCGGCACGACCGATATTCCGCCAACGTCCGGCGCGTCGTCGCCGCCGCACGAACTGTTCCGGCCCGGCCCGGAATGTCAGAGCAGGTCACCGAGGGTCGTGACGGCCACCTCGTGCTGATGAAAGGTGTCAGCCCGAATGAGGGGATTATGATGACCGGAAGAACGGGAGTCGTTATCGGTAATACTGGTAGCGATTCACCACTGCCAAGAAGTGCTCGATCAGCACCTATAGACTGCGTGAACCCGATCACAAAGCCCATTAGTGTAAGGCAGCTTAATTGGGGTTTCGGGTTAATTGAATTGCTTGAAAATAGACGTTAAGGAGCAGCCCATCTGATGTAGATTGTCCTGAAAGGTGACGGGTGGCTATGTGAGGCGACGGATGATCATGGGAGGTGACGGGAAGTTATGGGAGGTGACTGGTGGTCGTGACTGGTGACGGGTGATTATGTGAGGCGACGGATGATCATGGGAGGTGACGGGAAGTTATGGGAGGTGACTGGTGGTCGTGAGAGGTGGCAGGTGGTCATGTGAGGTGACGGGTGGTCATGGGAGATGATGGGTGATCATGGGAGGTGACTGGTGATCATGGGAGGTGACGATTTGTCATGAGAAGTGACGGATAGTCATGAGGGGGTAGCACGTGGTCATGAGTGGCAGTGGTAGGCATGGACGATCACAGACGGTATTCTTAGATGGCCTCTGGATGTCAGTGACAGCAAACATTGTGAGATTATCTCAAGTCCACACCGTGCGCGGTGTGCATTGCACTCGGTGCGTCTGCGTCGGCACGCAGAGGTCCGCCGCCTAGAGCGTCCGTCGGCACGCAGAGGTCCGCCGCCTAGAGCGTCCGTCGGCACGCAGAGGTCCGCCGCCTAGAGCGTCCGTCGGCACGTAGAGGTCCGCCGCCTAGAGCGTCCGTCGGCACGCAGAGGTCCGCCGCCTAGAGCGTCCGTCGGCACGCAGAGGTCCGCCGCCTAGAGCGTCCGTCGGCACGCAGAGGTCCGCCGCCTAGAGCGTCCGTCGGCACGCAGAGGTCCGCCGCCTGGAGCGTCCGTCGGCACGCAGAGGTCCGCCGCCTGGAGCGTCCGTCGGCACGCAGAGGTCCGCCGCCTAGAGCGTCCGTCGGCACGCAGAGGTCCGCCGCCTAGAGCGTCCGTCGGCACGCAGAGGTCCGCCGCCTGGAGCGTCCGTCGGCAAGAGAGGTCCGCCGCCTAGAGCGTCCGTCGGCACGCAGAGGTCCGCCGCCTAGAGCGTCCGTCGGCACGCAGAGGTCCGCCGCCTGGAGCGTCCGTCGGCACGCAGAGGTCCGCCGCCTAGAGCGTCCGATTCACCAGATCGCTGGTATTCGTCGTCATGACCTCACCCGAAGAAAAGCTGGTGGAGTGGCAAGCCTGGCATGCACACCGGACAGTACCGTGTCACTGCACCCGTTCTCCGCCAACAAGCCTAAGCTAGTCGGAATGCCTGGAAAGTCGTCGGAGACGGATAACTCGGATGGGCCGAACGGTTTGTTTTCGTGTATGCTGCTGATTCAGCAAGCAGCCCCCGCTAACGCCCCAAACAGGAATACATGCTGCTCGCTCCCGCCGCTGCCTCCACCTCAGTCTGAACGTGTGAGCATGTCTACCTGAAGCAAATCGACAGAAGTAATGCATTGATTCATCGGTTTGTTTGGGCACTCCTCATCGGTGATTGATGCTCTTCGCGTCTACGTGATGGCATTGCTCAGCTTTCGAAGTTCAAGAGCGTCACCATCGGCTGTAGGGTTTTTATATATCACGCACGCCACACAGGCTATTGGTGTCACCAGAGCTACACTGGAGCGGAAGTAAATGACCTCGTGTGTCAAGTTGAATGCTCAAGAAAAAGCACTGCAATAACACTTCATGGAAGCGCATGCTTTACACATCTATCTTATATCTAATTCATCCATCTACTTTATCTGCTGGGTCCTGCGAACATGCCAGACAAATGAATAGGTTGCGTCATTTAAGACTCTCAGGACATTATTAGGATTCCTTGTCAAGGGACATATGAATGTAATGATATAGGCATTCAGTGATTCCCTACTCTTTCGCCAACCACTCGAGATTCTGCCTACCTTCCTGACCAACGCGATTTGGGTACATTCCGTCTGCTTTCTAGCAACTCTTTTGCCACTCCAGGGACAAAGCAAGAACGATATCAGCCATGGTGCAGTTTTAAGCGACTAAGCCCACTGGATAGCTGAACCTAATTTAAAATATCCTTCTATTTCTATCGTTTCAACGAGAGAGCATCGAATGACATAATCGTGAGAAAGTAGAACGAGGCATTCGTCCATTGAACCGCTTATGTTTCTACCTGAGGGTGAGAATATTCGCATCGGTGTCGCAATCGCACACATGGTCAGTGGCCACATCATGTTGCAATCGCATCCTTGGTCAGTGGCAACATCACGCCCCCGTACACTGGTCAGTGGCCACATCACGCCGCCATACACTGGTCAGTGGTCACATCACGCCGCCATACACTGGTCAGTGGCCACATCACGCCGCCATACACTGGTCAGTGGCCACATCACGCCGCCATACACTGGTCAGTGGCCACATCACGCCGCCATACACTGGTCAGTGGCCACATCACGCCGCCGTACACTGGTCAGTGGCCACATCACGCCGCCATACACTGGTCAGTGGCCACATCACGCCGCCATAATACCCCTCCCCATCTCCCACGTACATACCATCTCCCACCTGCAGCGCGGCACTGACTTAAAAACCAGCCCGGGCGCTGCCGCAGCCACGCATCCGTGCACTCGGCCTGACCAGCTCACGGTCCGTCTGACCCCGGCCTGACCACAGCTGTACCTGCTCTCAGTCCGTCTGATCCCGGTCTGACCACAGCTGTACCTGCTCTCAGTCCGTCTGACCCCGGCCTGACCACAGCTGTACCTGCTCTCAGTCCGTCTGACCCCGGTCTGACCACAGCTGTACCTGCTCTCAGTCCGTCTGACCCCGGTCTGACCACAGCTGTACCTGCTCTCAGTCCGTCTGACCCCGGTATGACCACTGGTGTACCTGCTCTCAGTCCGTCTGACCCCGGTCTGACCACAGCTGTACCTGCTCTCAGTCCGTCTGACCCCGGTCTGACCACAGCTGTACCTGCTCTCAGTCCGTCTGACCCCGGTCTGACCACAGCTGTACCTGCTCTCAGTCCGTCTGACCCCGGTCTGACCACAGCTGTGCCCGTTAACGTCTGACCCACGCCCCAGCCGTAGCCCAACAGACGACCGTCTGATCCAGCCTTGGCTCTAGTGGCATCTGTTCTGGCCCTCACCCTGGTCACAGTGGGACCTGTCCTACCTCCCCCTCCCAGTTTTGGCCACAGTAGCACTTGTTCTGATTTCCGCCCTGGTCACGGTGGTATGTACCTGTTCTGCCCCCACCCCCGCTCTAGCCGCAGTAACACCTATTCGGGCACCCGTCCTGGTCACAGTAATACATGTTCTGACACCCGCCCTAGCTACAGTGATACCTGTTCTGCCCCGCCCCCACTCTGGCCGCAGTGGCACCTGTTCTGCCCCTGCTCTGGCCGCAGTGGCACCTGTTCTGCCCCTGCTCTGGCCACAGTGGCACCTGTTCTGCCCCGCCCCCACTCTGGCCGCAGTGGCACCTGTTCTGCCCCCACTCTGGCCACAGTGGCACCTGTTCTGTGCACCTGGCCCCTGTTCTGCCCCCTACTCTGGCCACAGTGGCACCTGTTCTGCCCCTGCTCTGGCCACAGTGGCACCTGTTCTGCCCCCACTCTGGCCGCAGTGGCACCTGTTCTGCCCCTGCTCTGGCCACAGTGGCACCTGTTCTGCCCCGCCCCTGCTCTGGCCGCAGTGGCACCTGTTCTGCCCCTGCTCTGGCCACAGTGGCACCTGTTCTCGCTCCAGTAGTCGCTCGCTGGTGAGCGACGGGAGTAGTTTCTATCTGTGGCGACGGACTTAGTCGGCTGGCTAAGCTAGACAGTCATGATCGTGTGTATATATAGTTGTTGCACGATGGTTGAGGTCAGTTTTTGTTGGCCGAGTTTGCATACCCGGTGGACGTGCTGGGATTTAAATGAATTCCTTAATGCTAATCCACACAACATAGCAAACTGAGCTCCAAGGAAAACCTGTTTCGCATTGAACTTGGATAAAGCTTCAACTACTCGTTACCTGCATTTTTGTCACTACCCATTAAAGGACATTTTTTTTTGGGGGGGGGAGGAGGAAAGTGGTAGCTGTAGCCGGACATTCAGATCGGATAAGTTGATCTCAACATTTGACGTGGGATTCCAAAAATCATATTTCGATGTGCTCCTGAATATGATTGTGGTTACCTATGCAGTAGATGCCATAAATAGCTCATGCTGACGGTGAGTCACTAACGAGTCTGATATGACCCACTTTATTCTGGTGTACTAAAAATATACTTCGTCGCTTCAGTTACCAAACGAAAATATCCTAGAAATGCATTAGTCAACCATGTCGATTGTTTGTAAAATGTGAGGAAAACTCGCGACTGGATTTCATATAATCCATGTATACCATATGTGCTGCGATGGTCAGAGAAATAAATGGAATAACATTATATAATGCAAAAACGTATGCATTCACAAGCATGTCACACCTTGTGTTCTCAGTGTTATTGTGTTACAGACGGCGTGTTCCTCAGTGTCAATGTTCCCAGCGCCGCTCACAGACGGCGTGTTCCTCAGTACCAGTGTTCCCCAGCGCTGTTCACAGACGGCGTGTTCCTCAGTGCCAGTGTTCCCCAGCGCCGCTCACAGACGGCGTGTTCCTCAGTACCAGTGTTCCCCAGCGCTGTTCACAGACGGCGTGTTCCTCAGTGCCAGTGTTCCCCAGCGCCGCTCACAGACGGCGTGCTCCTCAGTGCCAGTGTTCCCCAGTGCCGCTCACAGACGGCGTGTTCCTCAGTACCAGTGTTCCCCAGCGCCGCTGACAGACGGCGTGTTCCTCAGTGCCAGTGTTCCCCAGCGCCGCTGACAGACGGCGTGCTCCTCAGTGCCAGTGTTCCCCAGTGCCGCTCACAGACGGCGTGTTCCTCAGTACCAGTGTTCCCCAGCGCCGCTGACAGACGGCGTGCTCCTCAGTGCCAGTGTTCCCCAGCGCCGCTGACAGACGGCGTGCTCCTCAGTGCCAGTGTTCCCCAGCGCCGCTGACAGACGGCGTGCTCCTCAGTGCCAGTGTTCCCCAGCGCCGCTGACAGACGGCGTGCTCCTCAGTGCCAGTGTTCCCCAGCGCCGCTCACAGACGGCGTGCTCCTCAGTGCCAGTGTTCCCCAGTGCCGCTCACAGACGGCGTGTTCCTCAGTACCAAGTGTTCCCCAGCGCCGCTGACAGACGGCGTGCTCCTCAGTGCCAGTGTTCCCCAGCGCCGCTCACAGACGGCGTGCTTCTTCTGTGCCAGGTGTTCCCCCAGTCGCCGCTCACAGACGGCGTGCTCCTCAGTGCCAGTGTTCCCCAGCGCCGCTCACAGACGGCGTGCTCCTCAGTGCCAGTGTTCCCCAGCGCCGCTCACAGACGGCGTGCTCCTCAGTGCCAGTGTTCCCCAGCGCCGCTGACAGACGGCGTGCTCCTCAGTGCCAGTGTTCCCCAGCGCCGTCTGAGTCTAGACGGGCGTGCTCCTCAGTGCCAGTGTTCCCCAGCGCCGCTGACAGACGGCGTGCTTCTCAGTGCCAGTGTTCCCCAGCGCCGCTCACAGACGGCGTGCTCCTCAGTGCCAGTGTTCCCCAGCGCCGCTCACAGACGGCGTGCTCCTCAGTGCGTGCCACGCCGGCTCAGTTCCGCGGCGGTATCCCGGCGTTCAGCGCGGCGCCGTCGGCGGCCGGCAGTATGTCGGTGAGCAGTCCTCCCTCCTCGGACACGACCTCGGTGGGCGACAAGTCCTCCACCGACGACACCTCGCCGCAGCTAGATACCAAAGGCGGCCGCCAGCGCAAGCGCAAGTCCCGTCTGGCCGGGTCTGAAATCTGTGACGGCGAGGAAGGCAGTCCAGTCCCATCTGGCCGGGTCTGAAGTCTGTGACGGGCGAGGTAGGCAGTCCAGTCCTGTCTGGCCGGGTCTGAAGTCTGTGACGGGCGAGGTAGGCGGGCCAGTCCCATCTGGCCGGGTCTGAAGTCTGTGACGGGCGAGGTAGGCGGTCCAGTCCTGTCTCGCCACGTCTGAAGTCTGTGACGGGCGAGGTAGGCGGTCCAGTCCTGTCTGGCCGGGTCTGAAGTCTGTGACGGGCGAGGTAGGCAGTCCAGTCCTGTCTGGCCGGGTCTGAAGTCTGTGACGGGCGAGGTAGGCGGTCCAGTCCCGTCTGGCCGGGTCTGATTAGTCTGTGACGGGCGAGGTAGGCGGGCCAGTCCTGTCTCGCCACGTCTGAAGTTTGTGGATTCACTTAACTTATTTTTGGGATGGATCTAGGGCCAGACATATGCCTCTTTTTGGTGTGACTATTTATAGCATTTTTAATTGTTAGTTTTATTGCTCTAACATTGGGTGCTTTGTATGCTTGTTTGTTGGTTTTCCGTCTCTTTGCTGAGAGTGCCGCGACTTTACGGTTTATTTTATGGTGCTAACGTAAGGTTCTTGTAGTCGGATAAAAGAAGGGGCATCTGGTCACCTGATCTTGGGTGGCGGATCATAAAAATTAGCCGGACTCTCCGGACTGTTAATATTCGCTCCACCAATATCAAGGAATATGCCGTCGATTTGTGCAGATAGCATCAATAGTGTAGATAGTACTCTGTCTGCAAGGATGGGCGAGGATTGGTATTCTGCATTGCAGTTCACAAAATCCAAGTCTCATTGCCGAAATGCACACAAATAGCAATTGTCAATTCATTATCTTTGATATTAATGACCGATATTTGTACTTATGTTGTATTTCATCTTTTCATATTTGCTTTCTTTTAACTTATGATCGCTTTATGTGTTGGAAGTATGAGAAATATACCTTAGGTTGAAGCAAATGTACTTGGAACAGATTTAGCGAGGGTGTAAGCTGGTCTTCTATGTGGTCAACGAAAATACTTCCATAAGAATTTAGGTAGACCATATGGCCATTGAAAAGTACATGCTGAATACAGACTGCATGTTCATTAGACTACATGTTCACTACATACATGAAGACTGCCAGTACTCTCCTTTCTCTGATGGTTGCTTAGTCTAACCATGTCTTCAGCACCGATATCTGGAAAAGCACTGGATTCCCACGTTCCTTGATCACGTGAGGACAAGGAGCACGTGTCTATGAGCATCCTCCCTGGCCTGAAGGAGCAAGTGAGTGTCTGTAATTACAGGTGTTCGACGGCAGAATATTTCGAGACGAATATGACATTGATGGATTGTGAAGGTTTAGCGGTCCCAAAAATGGACCAGCCGCGTGTCCTACTCCAGCGTTCTGATGCATATCAGGTGCGTGACCTGCCCTAAGTTGAGGACTATTTCTCATCGCTCACTTACCACGGTTCAGCGATGGACCGAATCTCGAGAGTCTCGCTCCAGACAGGACGTCTTGCCAGCTCGAGTTTTGCTCCTCCATCTTCCGTCTGCTCACATCGGCCACATAACTCACTGAGAACCTTGGACGTGTTCGATGCCGCGTCTGTTCAATCTCCACCATCGGACAGGAGAAACGGCCGGCATGAAACGAGACGGCGGTGCCACGCGAGCGTTGTTTTCACCCGGCCAGGGTCCCGGTGTCGCTCGCCTGTGAGGCTGCCCGGGGGAGCGAGCCGCCCGCCGTGGCCATCTCTCAGCGTGTTGCCTTCTTTTCTTTACGAGACTGCCTGGACAGTTGGGAGGGCACTGTTTTCATGACCAATTCTCCATGCGCGGTAAATTACCGGCCCGGCGCGTGCATCAATCAGCCGACGCGCGCGTAATCTCCTTGTTTTCGGCTCGGTTTTCCTCGATAAATTCGGCCGCCGCCACCGCGTCTGGCGGAATCGTGCGGGCCGGCGCCGTTATCGCCTTCCGTTTCCCCGGACGGCGCGACCCAACGGGCCGCCGAACGGCTGACCTGGCCGCCGGGTCAGCAGAACTGCCGCCCGCGGCCAGACGTAGGCCAGCGCCGACCGCCGTGGCCTCGCGGCTTCGAGCGCGCCCCATATCAGTCACGAAATTGTGTCAGTGTCCGCGGACACGGCCGTAATCAGGGTGCGCCCCCGAGCACGGCCGCCGGCGCCACACCGCCCGGCTGCTCAGTACGGACACGGCCGGCCGGCTACAGCACATGCACACAGCACGACAGAACCCCGGCCCATAATGGGGCGGCGTGCCCGCTCCAGCCGACCACAAGGTGGCCGACGCGCCGTTGCAGGAAGCGCGGCTGGGGTGGCCTACAGCCGGCAGCGTCTCCACTGCAGACGGAGCGCCTGCTGTCTGCCGCCGCCAGCGCCTCTCGTCTGGTATCGTCTCGTCAGGTGGTCACGGGAAGGTGCACTCCTACAGGCATTGCTTCGGTGTCAGTGGGCCTGATAAACAGAACCTTTTGGCTGGGTAAGGTGCTAAACGATCCTGTACGTATCTCTTTTTAATAATAATTCCGATATAGTTGCGCGTGCTCCATCACTACTGAACCCCGTAGTGACGGAGACAGTACCAATAGACTTCAAATACTTTTCACATTACGATATATTTGCACGTGTTCCGTCACCACGGGGCTGCAGTAGACTTCCAATGCTTCTCACATTACGGACATGAGCTTGGCATGACAATGTACTTACAAGTTATAATATACCAGCCGTATTATCGCAGAGTGCGTGTATCAACATCGCCATGTGTGACTTGCTGCACTTAATTACCACGTTAATGAACCATCTGGCATTAAGTTAGCTTGCTTATCCTGACCTATATCATGATTGTGACAATCAGTAGTAAATATGTAAGCACACTTATCGTGCTACCAATGCAACATCAACAAGTTCTCTAATTTATCAATAAGCTAGCCGGGATGCATCGAAATACTTTACTCTGACATAACGTTGGAAGCATTAGAACTTTCACGGCATTTACTTTCATAGCTAATCTTGTGCTTTATTTCCCATGTTCGTAAAGTGTCCACTGGAAGATGTGGCCCGGGCCCTACCGGCCTGTGTTGTGTAAACACGACACACTATCTCGCCAGACCCAGCCACGAAGCCCCTCGAACTCACGAACGACAGCGGCTCTAGTCATCACGCTGCGGCCTGTCCTGCAATGCCCTTCGATGCTCAGTGCACGATGAGCTACGTCATCGAAGCGCGCCGCCAAGCGCCGGCACCGTTCGGTGGATGCCCTCCGTGGCTTTAGTGGCGGCTTGCGACACGCCGCACGGTACCGACTATTGGTCAGCAGGAGGCCGGTGTGGCTGTGGCGGGGCCGTGTGGCCTCCGTGCCTGTGGCTTCAACACCCTTTTGTTGAGGGGGGGGGGGTCGCGGCCCACGCCGGCACCGTTCGGTGGATGCCCTCCGTACCGAGTGGCGGCTTAGAACACGCCCTACGGTGCTGGCTATTGGTCAGCAGGAGGCCGGTGTGGCTGTGGCCGCGGCCCACGCCGGCACCGTTGGGGACCGTTGCGGTGCCCCGCGTGCCGGTATTGGGGGGGTTGTGGGTGCAACACGCCGCACGGTGCCGGCTATTGGTAGAGGGCCGGTGTGGTTGGCGCGGCCCACGCCGGCACCGTTCGGTGGATGCCCTCCGTGCCGAGTGGCGGCTTGCGACACGCCGCACGGTGCCGGCTATTGGTCAGCAGGAGGCCGGTGTGGCTGTGGCCGCGGCCCACGCCGGCGCGTTGCCCACCGCACCGCGTGTGGTGCCGGGCCGGCGGCCGAGACAAATGGTGCCTACCGCCGGCTGTGCCGGGTCAGGCCACGCGCGCCGGGCTTTCACTGTGTTAGCCGAGCCCATGCTGCGTCCACTAATGAATGCCAAAGTTCACGTGGAAATAATATTCGATCAGAAACGGGAAGGTTACGGCAATGTTTATTTTGTGTCCAGAATGTTGGCTCAGATGTGGGTATGTGCGAGACAGCTTTGTATTATGGACGTAGATGCCATACGATCCATTTCATGAAGGCTGTGAATATATTATCTCTCTCCCTCATTTCTATCTCTATCGCATACTGGTGAATGTTCACACTGGACCTGGTCAGGAATTACATAGAACCCATGGGATTGTGAACGTCATTGAGGTTGCAAGTGGGAGGATGGGATATGACAAGTCGAAACCTGAGCTTAGCTGACCGGCCCAAACCGCTGTTCATGAACGGAAGCTTTTCACCCGTGGCCCAAGTCCCTTTATACTTCCTATTTTTAGCATCTCAGTGATGTGACTAGCTTGAAATCCTGAAGCAAAGGCTGATACAGCGGACCATCCAGAAGAGGGGTGGGGATAGTGGCTAATTGTCTTGGGAAGCGACGTGGAAGTGTTTAAAATAAGAACTTGAGTCCGAATTCTTGCTGGGGTGGATTGATGGACGAGTGTCCTATTGCTAAGCAGAGCTTGGTGCGTGAACCCTGACTCCACCACCCGATCCGTGAATTCCAATTCAACGGCAGAATTTTTGTCGAGAGTTTAACGTGCCGTCAATGCACCGACACTATCACCTCGGTAGCTCGTTCACGACCTTATTGGACCAAATGCCAACCGACCCTCTCAGCCGGGGGCTAAATGCTAGCGCGTGAAGCGACTCGAACTCGTCTTGCCAGAGCAAGAGAGACCAATGCAAGCCAGCGCTCTAACCAACTGAGCTATGGGGATGTTCGGGCCAAACGAAAGAAAGTGTACCCGATTCCGAAAAATTTGTATCTAGAGCAACATGAGATTGCGGAGGAGTACTCGCTGAATAAAATGTGCCCAGAATAAGGAACATCTCAGAAAGCTACACTTGTTCACCAAAGTTAAGCAATTCTGGCGATGCATCCGTTAGATCGAAGCCTGCTTCGGAGCGAGCTGCAACTTTCTCATCAGTCATACAGCTGATAATGGGTGATCTACTCTGGATACCGGCCAGCTGTGGAATCGGACGCGCCACAGCTGTTCCACAGCAAGCTCACACTAACCACTGTCCAGTGGATTCTGAGCTCGGATTCGGAGACAGTCTAGCCCAAGGTTCTGATCTTTTTTCTCTGCAGATGACTCATTGAGCTCGGACCAGACATTATGTTCCAAGGCTCTGACCTCGCCCCTTCGCAGCTGTGTCTTTGAACTCGGACCCAGAGGCATTTATCCAAATATTGTTTACCGTATAGCATTATCGTATCGCAGTAGAGACGGCGTGATTCAAAGCTCTGACTCACCCCACCCGCAGCTGACTTCGTGGGATCGGATCCGGTCACAATCAATTGTAACGTTCCGACCTCTCGCCTCGGCAGCCGACTCGCTCAGCTCCGACCCGGAGACCGTGTGCTCCAAGGGTCATCTGCTGCCGATCGCCGACCACGCCACGCTGCAGCGCCGCAAGGACTATGGCCAGCTGTGCAAGCAGGTGGAAAACCTGCAGGGAGAGGTCCGCTCAGCCCAGCTCACCATCAACCGCTGCAACGAGCGCGAGCGCCACCTCAAACAGAAGTACGTCGGCGGTGGAATGTGGCCCGCGCTGGTATCGCAGCTGAAATGTCTTGAGTAGCTGGGGCTGTATTGGTGCTATGTCTTGCCTTGGCATTGCACCTCTGACACGACCATATCTGTGATCATCGGTCCACCAGTCGTGATTCATAACGTTGGTTGCTTAAGGAGATAACGTAGTACTGAATGAAACCGCCGCATTTTCTGATGTTAAGATCTGATTATCTGGATTTGGTATTTATGAATCCACATGTGCATGCATACAGTTAATTAGTGATGCGTACACATACGCACGCAAACACACGCACACACATGTACATATATGCATATATATATATATATATATATATATGCTGTTTTATTCAATTAGACATGCATTAAAGATAATCTGTTCCCAACATTTACTAATATATATATATATATATATATATATATATATATATGCATGCATGTATATATTTATGCATGTACATACATATGCACGCGTGTATGGGAATCGTGCTCTCGGACCACTTGTTCATCCGACACTTGCCACACGGCACTTGAGAGTCCTGACCGGTGACCAGCTCACCTGACATGACCTGTCTGTCCTAATTACCGCCCGGTCGGCAGGCTGTCCGAGCAGAAGCAGCGCGCCGAGCCAGCGGCGCGACCCGACAACGTCACCACCATCGACGTGGACAACATGTCGGGCGCGCTGATCCGCCGCTTCGCCACACTCTACTCGCACGGCCGAGTCGAGGCCATGGCCGCGCTCGACTCGCTGTCCGAGCTGCGCAACTCCGAGGAGCTCAAGTCGAAGCTGCTCTTCAGCGTGGTCGTGGTACGTGCTGCAACACGTGGTGTCTGTGGTGCCGGTCTCATTGGGTGGCGGGCCATGCCAAGTTGATTGTTTGATATGGTGATCCTGTGCTTGTGCTGAAAAGCTGCCCAAGCAATCTATTGTTTTTGTCGTTTGAAACAAATTCGTCCGTCCACAATAACACCTTATTTGGTGCCTTGGTGATCTTTGCCTCGTATCGTAACAGTACTCGTAAAGTTTCGCTTAGCTTGCTCGTTTTCAAGTTTGCACTGAATTCGTGCTTAAAATGGTGGATGCAAACCCAACAGCTTGTTGATAGCGACTGACAACATAGATGATAAGTGTACATCGGATATAACGAACTTTGTCGTCTAGATAGGCTCCGCTCTCCAGTGTGCACACCAACCCTGTGACAATATATAGTAGCGCGACTGACCAAGACTGAGAGTGGCATCGTTGTCTGGGACGACTTCGGATAGTGATGGCTATCTTTATGACCTGCCGCACGACACAAAACATGAGCTTGAAACTTATGCCGATCCGAAATTCTAAGACCGTTCTCGCTATGCGGACGTGTTCTACGCGTTTTGGCTTCAACAGGGCCTCCGCTTCGATTCCAGAAGCATTCAATTTTGACGCCACTTAAATATTCGGAGCATTTCCGACGAGTGTGCGTCAGCCTCGCTAGAAGCCTGCAGCTACCAGCCGTTGTCGGCTTTGTTTACCAGCCCAGCTTATTAACGCTCGTGTCTGTCGATACCCTGAAATCTAAAAATTGCTGGTCTCAACCGGTACGGCTCGTTTGAGCCGCTTCAGCTGTGGCAGCTTCATCACAACATCGTTGACAGTAAGAGTGAAAGAGAAGGGAAATGGGAGATGAGGAGAGAGTGCGGCGGCTTTGTTGCCGCCTCTTCTAAACACGGCCATTGAGAGCACGCGTAAGCGGTGCTCAGCGCATGGTAATGTTTTGTGCGCACGTTACCTTAACTATTAATGATAGTCGTTCGGGACTTCTCTCGCTTTGGGTGCGGACCTGGTTATAAGCTCATCACCATCACCGCTCCTCATTCGGCATTTCCGATTGACTTGAGGTCGTCAGGTGCCGGCCGAAGTGAGGCCTGAAGTGAGGGCCGGCGACCTGAAGTGCCAGGTTTCGTCCTGTGGTAGTGTTGTGTGACACGCACGGCCGGCTGGATTTGACCAACCCATCAACGCAGACATTCAGACATTCAGACAGCCAGGCCATCAACGCAGACATTCAGACATTCAGACAGCCAGGCCATCAACGCAGACATTCAGACATTCAGACAGCCAGGCCATCAACGCAAACATTCAGACATTCAGACCAATTGACATTCGTTACGATGGTTGCTTAATTGATCACTTCTTAACACTGGACAGTAGTTTTATGTTGATCACACTTCACTGCTCGACCGGGCCTCTATACCAAGCATTATTCGCCTATGGGTGTCTGCCAGCTCTGCTGCGCGCTGCTGATATTGAGCACGTGTATTATGGGTAGGTTTTTTTATAAATAAATTTAATCCGAGTTCTTGCTGGGGTAGCTTCATGAACCAGGATCCTATTGCTAAGCAGAGCTTGTTGTGTGAACCCTGGCCCCATCACCCGATCCATGAATTCCAGTTCAACAACAGGATTTTTACCGAAAGATTGACGTGCCGTCAATGCACCGACACGGCCGCCCGGAAGCTCGTCCCCGGCCTTATCGGGCCAGCTGCGAACTGACCTTCCCAGCCGGGGGTAGCGGCTGTGAGCGCGCGTAGCGGCTCGAACCCTGTGTTGCAAGGACAAGGGAGACCAGTGCTGGCCAGCGCTCTAGCCAACTGTACCACCGGGGCGGCAGGTTGGAGGAGGGTAGTGCATATCTTGAAGCAGGGTGTGTTGAGCTTAGAGGATCGCCATGTCAGATGTCTCCTCCGATATTTATCGGACAGCACCCAGTTTCGCTGGGGCCGTGATTGCAATTATTTTATGGCCACCAAGCTAACTACGAACACCATTGCAAAAGTCGCGTGATGATCGGACGTTAATGGGAGGTTTATTGCCGCTTCCGACGAAGGCTAAGCCTTTTTGGCTTAGAAAGTGAACGCTGTCACATTTTCATGGAACCAGTGTCACTTGAAGACAAAATAATGTATGAATTGTCCCAGCTTTTTCGCGTGGTGTGTTTCTGAGCAATCGTGTAAGCATCCTCGAAAGGTAAATGGACGGTAATGATATATCTGCGCCATCTACATACCAAAAACGGCTTCGGGCACCCTCACGTCGTGCATAAAGGACTGCTGGTGGCTAGTGCCTTTCTGGTTGAACGGTCCCAGTACTGTACCTCCATTCGCCCCTGATTTCTGGTCAACATAGCATGTTGTGCGAGTTTTGGGGACTTCGATCCGACTGAACTCAGGTGAAATGGAAATTGATCTATGATGTGAAATAGGTGCCGGCGCCACTGCTGGTGACACCGCTGACACTGCCGGTGACGCCGCTGACACTGCTGGTGACGCCGCTGACACTGCTGGTGACGCCACTGACACTGCTGGTGACGCCACTGACACTGCTGGTGACGCCACTGACACTGCTGGTGACGCCACTGACACTGCTGGTGACACCGCTGACACTGCCGGTGACGCCACTGACACTGCCGGTGACACTGCCGGTGACGCCGCTGACACTGCTGGTGACACCGCTGACACTGCCGGTGACGCCGCTGACACTGCCGGTGACGCCGCTGACACTGCTGGTGACGCCGCTGACACTGCCGGTGACACCGCTGACACTGCTGGTGACGCCGCTGACACTGCTGGTGACGCCGCTGACACTGCTGGTGACACCGCTGACACTGCCGGTGACACTGCTGACACTGCTGGTGACGCCGCTGACACTGCCGGTGACGCCGCTGACACTGCGGGTGACACCGCTGACACTGCTGGTGACGCCGCTGACACTGCTGGTGACACCGCTGACACTGCGCGGTGACGCCGCTGACACTGCCGGTGACACTGCCGGTGACGCCGCTGACACTGCTGGTGACACCGCTGACACTGCTGGTGACGCCGCTGACACTGCTGGTGACGCCACTGACACTGCTGGTGACACCGCTGACACTGCCGGTGACGCCGCTGACACTGCTGGTGACGCCGCTGACACTGCTGGTGACACCGCTGACACTGCCGGTGACGCCGCTGACACTGCCGGTGACACTGCCGGTGACGCCGCTGACACTGCTGGTGACACCGCTGACACTGCTGGTGACGCCGCTGACACTGCTGGTGACGCCGCTGACACTGCTGGTGACGCCGCTGACACTGCTGGTGACGCCGCTGACACTGCTGGTGACACCGCTGACACTGCCGGTGACGCCGCTGACACTGCCGGTGACACTGCTGGTGACACCGCTGACACTGCTGGTGACACCGCTGACACTGCTGGTGACGCCGCTGACACTGCTGGTGACACCGCTGACACTGCCGGTGACGCCGCTGACACTGCTGGTGACGCCGCTGACACTGCTGGTGACACCGCTGACACTGCCGGTGACGCCGCTGACACTGCCGGTGACACTGCCGGTGACGCCGCTGACACTGCTGGTGACACCGCTGACACTGCTGGTGACGCCGCTGACACTGCTGGTGACGCCACTGACACTGCCGGTGACACTGCTGGTGACGCCGCTGACACTGCTGGTGACACCGCTGACACTGCTGGTGACGCCGCTGACACTGCTGGTGACGCCACTGACACTGCTGGTGACGCCGCTGACACTGCTGGTGACACCGCTGACACTGCTGGTGACGCCGCTGACACTGCTGGTGACGCCGCTGACACTGCTGGTGACACCGCTGACACTGCCGGTGACGCCGCTGACACTGCCGGTGACACTGCCGGTGACGCCGCTGACACTGCTGGTGACACCGCTGACACTGCTGGTGACGCCGCTGACACTGCTGGTGACGCCACTGACACTGCCGGTGACACTGCTGGTGACACCGCTGACACTGCTGGTGACACCGCTGACACTGCTGGTGACGCCGCTGACACTGCTGGTGACGCCACTGACACTGCTGGTGACGCCGCTGACACTGCCGGTGACGCCGCTGACACTGCTGGTGACACCGCTGACACTGCTGGTGACACCGCTGACACTGCTGGTGACGCCGCTGACACTGCCGGTGACGCCGCTGACACTGCTGGTGACGCCGCTGACACTGCTGGTGACGCCGCTGACACTGCCGGTGACACCGCTGACACTGCTGGTGACGCCGCTGACACTGCCGGTGACGCCACTGACACTGCTGGTGACGCCGCTGACACTGCTGGTGACGCCACTGACACTGCCGGTGACACCGCTGACACTGCCGGTGACACCGCTGACACTGCTGGTGACACCGCTGACACTGCTGGTGACGCCGCTGACACTGCTGGTGACACCGCTGACACTGCTGGTGACGCCACTGACACTGCCGGTGACGCCGCTGACACTGCTGGTGACGCCGCTGACACTGCCGGTGACGCCGCTGACACTGCTGGTGACGCCGCTGACACTGCCGGTGACGCCACTGACACTGCTGGTGACGCCGCTGACACTGCCGGTGACACCGCTGACACTGCCGGTGACGCCGCTGACACTGCCGGTGACTCCGCTGACACTGCTGGTGACGCCGCTGACACTGCCGGTGACGCCACTGACACTGCTGGTGACGCCGCTGACACTGCCGGTGACACCGCTGACACTGCCGGTGACGCCGCTGACACTGCCGGTGACGCCGCTGACACTGCTGGTGACGCCGCTGACACTGCTGGTGACGCCGCTGACACTGCCGGTGACGCCGCTGACACTGCTGGTGACACCGCTGACACTGCCGGTGACGCCGCTGACACTGCCCCGGTGACGCCGCTGACACTGCTGGTGACACTGCCGGTGACGCCGCTGACACTGCCGGTGACGCCACTGACACTGCCGGTGACGCCGCTGACACTGCTGGTGACGCCACTGACACTGCTGGTGACGCCGCTGACACTGCTGGTGACGCCGCTGACACTGCCGGTGACGCCGCTGACACTGCTGGTGACACCGCTGACACTGCTGGTGACGCCGCTGACACTGCCGGTGACGCCGCTGACACTGCTGGTGACGCCGCTGACACTGCCGGTGACACCGCTGACACTGCCGGTGACGCCGCTGACACTGCTGGTGACACCGCTGACACTGCCGGTGACGCCGCTGACACTGCTGGTGACACCGCTGACACTGCTGGTGACGCCGCTGACACTGCTGGTGACGCCGCTGACACTGCTGGTGACGCCGCTGACACTGCCGGTGACACCGCTGACACTGCTGGTGACGCCGCTGACACTGCTGGTGACGCCGCTGACACTGCTGGTGACGCCGCTGACACTGCTGGTGACGCCGCTGACACTGCTGGTGACACTGCCGGTGACGCCGCTGACACTGCCGGTGACGCCGCTGACACTGCCGGTGACACCGCTGACACTGCCGGTGACGCCGCTGACACTGCCGGTGACGCCGCTGACACTGCTGGTGACGCCGCTGACACTGCTGGTGACGCCGCTGACACTGCTGGTGACACCGCTGACACTGCCGGTGACACCGCTGACACTGCTGGTGACGCCGCTGACACTGCTGGTGACGCCGCTGACACTGCTGGTGACACCGCTGACACTGCCGGTGACACTGCTGACACTGCTGGTGACGCCGCTGACACTGCCGGTGACACCGCTGACACTACTGGTGACGCCGCTGACACTGCTGGTGACGCCGCTGACACTGCTGGTGACACCGCTGACACTGCCGGTGACACTGCTGACACTGCTGGTGACGCCGCTGACACTGCCGGTGACACCGCTGACACTGCTGGTGACGCCGCTGACACTGCTGGTGACACCGCTGACACTGCTGGTGACGCCGCTGACACTGCCGGTGACGCCGCTGACACTGCCGGTGACGCCGCTGACACTGCTGGTGACGCCGCTGACACTGCTGGTGACACCGCTGACACTGCTGGTGACGCCGCTGACACTGCCGGTGACGCCGCTGACACTGCCGGTGACGCCGCTGACACTGCCGGTGACGCCACTGACACTGCTGGTGACGCCGCTGACACTGCTGGTGACGCCGCTGACACTGCTGGTGACGCCGCTGACACTGCTGGTGACGCCGCTGACACTGCCGGTGACGCCGCTGACACTGCCGGTGACGCCGCTGACACTGCCGGTGACGCCGCTGACACTGCTGGTGACACCGCTGACACTGCTGGTGACACCGCTGACACTGCTGGTGACGCCGCTGACACTGCTGGTGACGCCGCTGACACTGCTGGTGACGCCGCTGACACTGCCGGTGACGCCGCTGACACTGCCGGTGACACTGCTGACACTGCTGGTGACGCCGCTGACACTGCCGGTGACACCGCTGACACTGCTGGTGACGCCGCTGACACTGCTGGTGACGCCGCTGACACTGCCGGTGACGCCGCTGACACTGCTGGTGACGCCGCTGACACTGCTGGTGACGCCGCTGACACTGCTGGTGACGCCGCTGACACTGCCGGTGACGCCGCTGACACTGCTGGTGACGCCGCTGACACTGCTGGTGACGCCGCTGACACTGCCGGTGACGCCGCTGACACTGCCGGTGACACCGCTGACACTGCCGGTGACGCCACTGACACTGCTGGTGACACTGCCGGTGACACCGCTGACACTGCTGGTGACGCCACTGACACTGCCGGTGACGCCGCTGACACTGCCGGTGACACCGCTGACACTGCTGGTGACGCCGCTGACACTGCCGGTGACACCGCTGACACTGCTGGTGACGCCACTGACACTGCCGGTGACACCGCTGACACTGCTGGTGACACCGCTGACACTGCCGGTGACACCGCTGACACTGCCGTGTGTGCGACAGCTGGCGTTCAGGTCGGTGACGAGCGGCCAGCAGGCGGTGCGGGAGGCGGTGCGGCGTCAGCTACAGATCCCGCCGCCGCCGCCGCCCGCCGCCGGACCCGTGCCGCCCGGCCGGGCCGACCCGGCCGCCGCCGACCGCAGCGCCCAGCTGGAGAAGACCATCACCGCCTTCCTGCGGCAGACGGTCGACACGTACGACCTCTCCAAGAACGTCGAGGTCGGTGGTGGGGCCGGCTCGCTCCCGCAGGTGGCGCCAATCGCTGGGGCAGGGCACGCAATCTGGACTCCGCCGCCGATGCATGTGTGTGGGGAGGGGGAGGGGAGAATCCGTCATCGGTAGTCAATCAGGATAAATGTTTGGCAATGGTGAGTCCCTAGAAATTTAATACTTGGTACATACAATAACCAAATTTTATTTCGCCATCAGAATAAACTCAACTGCTCTCCACGCTGTGTCACCCAAGCACGAACTGCTCCATAACAAGAAGCTTGTTGATAGTGGAATTGCTGGTTGTAGCCTAGTTTGCCATTTCGTTTCATGCAACGCATTTAGGCGTAACGCTGTATTTCAGAATATTACGGCATCTCTCCCTACCAATGCACACCGCGGCTGAGCCTACTGCCTCAGACGCGCACATCTCACTGTCCGAAATTTCATCGTATTGAGTTGAGTTGAGTCGTATTCGTTGGCACTATGTTCTAATAACTTTAGTTATCATCACATGTGGTAATGAGCAAACAAAATTCGTTTAACACGGCTCACGTGAACTTTCGGACCTGATGATGTGCAATATAAGTCTCGAAGAGCCAGGTGCAATACTATATGACCTATGTAGTCGATGCGCCCTAAAGCCCAGCCAGGTGCAATAAATGATACCCGAATTGGCTCAGTGATGGTGGGTGGACTTCCGATTCCGCTGTATCCGCGAACCTGTCCCAGGTGACGTGCGACAGCCTGGGAGACAAGGATATTATGACATCATTGGCACATCGACAGGAGGTGTGCAGTTAGACCTGGGCGACGACTGTGACGTCACTGGTACACCGACAGGCAGGTAGTCAGATCTGAGCGACGATTGTGACGTAACTGGTACACCAACAGGAGGTGTGCAGTCAGATCTGGGCGACCCTGTACGACTACCCATCTCTGAGGACCACCGAAGGACTGCTCAGCTACGTCAAGGAGAGCGTCAGACTGTCCTGGGGACTCATCAACCAGGTTAGTTCAGCGTTCCTGGCGTCCTCGCAGCCAGGTCAGGTCAGCTGTCTTGGAAGTTCACCAACCAGGTCAGTTGAGCCGTCCTGGGTGACGTATCGACCAGGTCAGTTCAACTGTTCTGGATCCTACAGCGGGCCAGCTAAAGCGGTGGCTAGACTGTGGCCATGACCACGCCCAGTTCAACTACATTTGCATCTCACCAGCCAGGCCAGAATGGCCATTCCTCCCGGCAGCCGAGACGGATTGCGAATTTTACATGAGGGGAGGGGGAATTTTGGCTCCTGACACGATTGTAGCCCACTGGTGTCCCTGGACTGTCACCGGCTGCTATTCCGGGACTGTCACCCGCTGCTATTCCGGGACTGTCACCCGCTCCTGTCCCGGACTGTCACCGGCTGCTGTCCCGGACTGTCTTCGGGTCCTGTACCGGACTGTCACCCGCTCCTGTCCCGGACTGTCACTCGCTCCTGTCCCGGACTGTCACTCGCTCCTGTCCCGGACTGTCACCCGCTCCTGTCCCGGACTGTCACCGGCTCCTGTCCCGGACTGTCACTCGCTCCTGTACCGGACTGTCACCCGCTCCTGTCCCGGACTGTCACTCGCTCCTGTCCCGGACTGTCACCCGCTCCTGTCCCGGACTGTCACCCGCTCCTGTCCCGGACTGTCACCGGCTGCTATTCCGGGACTGTCACCCCCTCCTGTCCCGGACTGTCACCGGCTGCTGTCCCGGTCTCTGTCCCGGACTGTCACTCGCTCCTGTCCCGGACTGTCACTCGCTCCTGTCCCGGACTGTCACCCGCTCCTGTCCCGGACTGTCACCGGCTCCTGTCCCGGACTGTCACTCGCTCCTGTCCCGGACTGTCACTCGCTCCTGTCCCGGACTGTCACCGGCTGCTGTTCCGGACTGTCACCGGGTGTTGTCCCGGACTGTCACCCGCTCCTGTCCCGGACTGTCACCCGCTCCTGTCCCGGACTGTCACCGGCTGCTGTTCCGGACTGTCACCGGCTGCTGTCTCGGACTGTCACTGGCTCCTGTTCTGGACTGTCACCCGCCCATCTCCCGGACTGTCACCGGGTGCTGTCCCGGACTGTCCCCCGCTCCTGTCCCGGACTGTCACTCGCTCCTGTCCCGGACTGTCCCCCGCTCCTGTCCCGGACTGTCACTAGCTCCTGTCCCGGACTGTCCCCTGCTCCTGTCCCGGACTGTCACCGGCTGGCTCACGTTGCCCCTAACAGCCGGTGCCGACGCCGTTGCAGACTCCGTCGTGTCGGATTGAGTACGAGACACGCACGTTCAGCACCGAGCTGCACGTGCGCCACCACACGTCGGACGCGGCGCACTCGGCCGTGCAGGCGTTCATCTGGCCCGCGCTGATGGAGGACAACGTCTGCGTGCAGAAGGCGGTGGTCATCACCTGATGCGGCGCAGGATCAGGCCGGTGTGAGGTAGCGACGGCCGAGGTGGGTGCGGCGGCTGCCGCTGCTGCCACTCGAGACTGAAGACTCGACTGCTCCTGCCTCCCACTGTCGCTCGCTCCGCCCCTTCAGTCTGACCGGCCTCCGAGACCCGACTGCCGCCTCCGGACCGACTGCTCACGCTCGACTTGGCCGACTGTCTCCCCCCCCCCCCACCCTGCTGACTTGGCCGACTGTCACCCGCCTACTGACTTGGCTGGCTCTCTCCGCGCCACCGGCGCCTCTCTTCCGACACTTGGGCGACTGTCACCCTTCCCCGCCGACTGTCGCCCCCTCCCCCCTGCTGACTTGGCCGACTGTCACCCGCCTACTGACTTGGCTGGCTCTCTCCGCGCCTCTCTTCCGACACTTGACCGACTGTCACCCCTCCCCGCTGACTTGGCCGACTGTCAGCCCCCCCCCCCATGCTGACTTGGCTGGCTCTCTCTCCGCCGCCGCGCATCTCTTCCGACACTTGGACGACTGTCTGTCTCGAGTAACAGGACTGCGCTACTCTCGCCTCGGTGGACACCTCTTCGACTTCTGTCCTTCCTCTGACACGCGACCTTCTGACTTGAGAATGTCTGTTTGGCGGCTGCGCCGTACCAGTTTTGATGCGGTGCCACAGCCAGAGGCGTAGCCAGGAGCCTATTGGGGTAGGGGCCTCCTGGGAGGTGAATAACTCCATAGTCTAACGTGGTCGTTGACAAAACATGTCCCATTCTTATCGTGCATAGTAACGGCTCTTGTGGTCACCGCGGATTTATAGACTCGGGGAACCCTTTTCAGTTATAGGAGCATAGGTATATTGCCGTTACTTGTACTGCATGTATGATAGACTTTTTGATGTAGCTATAAATATATATGTATATATATATATATATATATATATATATATATATATATACATATGCATATATATGCATCAAAAAGCCTATATTACATGAAGTCCAAGTAACAACAATAAATGCTCATATGACTGAAAATGGTTCCCCGAGTTTGGAAAGCCTGCGGAGACTGGAGTAATATATATGGATGTTTCACATGCCCTATTTTGTCAAGTTATCTTACCGATGGAATCGTTGACCACAATAGCACTACGGAGTTATCTCCGAAAGTCCCCGTGGAAAAGATAAGGTTCTTTCTTACATGGTATCAGTGCCCACCGACACACACCCTCCCCATCTGGCTGCATCCCTGGCCTTTACGTGAGGAGTCCAATGCATGTGCCAGTTCCATGTCACGACCTCGTCTACTTCCGACACTGTCCGGCCAACGCGACTAACGGGGTAAATGCGGGAGCGTCCGCTTCCTAATAACCGGCCCCGGTCGGCGTTTGACCGGTGGCGGCTCCACTAACACCCCCGTCACGCTGTCCGGAAGTAACCGCGAACTGTTCACAGGTGCCGCCTAGCGGCCGGGCGGGGAACCACGACGGTGACCGCCGGCCAAAGCTACCGCCGCCGCCGCATCCGGAGGTGGCGCTGATGTTGCGGCGCTCCTCTCCGGGGATCTTTCACCTGTCTGCGAAGGCCGGGAACGACTCCGGATCGAAGGAGAGGCCACTATTGAACCAGAGGACCAGAGAGACCAGACAAGAGACCTAAGGAGGCGCAGCCACTGCGCCGAAGGGAGGGACCAGGGAAGGCACCGCCATTTGACGTCAGGCGCCACCATTGGACCAGAGGGAGGGACCGGATGTGTCGTGACGTGCATCAGCCACCTCTGGGATGGCCCGCCGCCGCCACTGCGCGGAAGACGCCACTATTGGACCACAGGAAGGGACCAGATACATCGTAGCATGTACCAGCCACTTCTGGCATGGTCCGCCGCCACCACTGGATGTCCAACGGGAGGCACCACCACTGGACCAGAGGAAGGGATCAGATATATCGTGGCGTGTACCAGCCACCACTGGACCAGAGGAAGGGATCAGATATATCGTGGCGTGTACCAGCCACCACTGGCATGGTCCGCCGCCACTGAGCGGGAGACGCCTCCACTGGACCAGAAATATCGTAGCATGTACCAGCCCATCTGGCATGGTCCGCCACCACTGGACCAGAGGAAGGGACCAGATATATCGTGGCGTGTACCAGCCACCTCTGGCATGGTCTGCGCTCTGATTTCATCGCCAGCCGTCGACGGTTTGACCCCCAGTATCTGTTTGTGCAAATGTCTGCCTTCTGTTTATAAAGACGTACTGCGACCCCGTGTGTAGATTATACGGCCTGGCGCACTCACCCCGACATTCGCAGCGGCAGAGGCGACGTGCTCAGGTGATCGGAAGATTATCGACACATTATCAAAGTGTATCATGTAGATTGGGAACCACAATAGATCCGTGACATGGCAGAATCCAGATTAACTGGCTCGTGGTCAGGACAGATGTGTCGGTCGGCGAAGACAGTTCTTCACGTTATTGTCAGACAACTGCTCGTGTGCTGCGGTATGATAGAACATTGACGCGACACGCTTCCATGTGTTACGAACCGTAGCTGCTTGCGTGTTTGGAAAGCGAACAAGGCGAAGCGCATGTTGTTACATACCGTATTAATTGCTCAGTGCGTGGCATGGCAGCGCGAGTGTAATTGCGTAACCCTACAAGTATGCGGTGTCGAAATGAACAAGTGTTGCGGTGCCCCGACAGGAGCGATCCTCTAACACGAGCGCTATGGACGGTTTTCTTCAGTTGATGGCGGGTGTGTGGGTCACTGGAGGCTGACGTTGGCGTCAGTGGGATGCTATGGTCGCGGACTACTGCTCTCATCTCTGCCACTGTGTGCTGTCTACTGACCTCCACATCGCAGACGCCAGGCATAGAATACACAGACGGATCAGTGTTATAACATATGCTTGCGTTTCGATGGTTTGCACACTGCAAAGACCGCCCGAGACTGAGTCGACAGGCACTTATAGCAACACGGCGCGCCACCTGGCGGATAGCGTGCCGGCTGGCGCGTCAGGCACGCGACTAGCCGACATCACATGGACGCACGCGCTCTGTCGCCCGCACCCAACACTGAAAGACGACCAGGGCCCACCGACACGTCCGGTACTGATCCAGCCACACAGCAAACAGCCGGTACTGATCCAACCATACAGCCACCAACTGATACTGATCCAACCACACAGCAAACAGCCGGTACTGATCCAAACCATACACCACCAACCGGTACTGATCAAATCATACAGCGAACAGCCAGCACTGATCCAACCATACCGTAACCGGCCGGTACTGATCCAGGACTGGTCATCCATCCATACAGCCACCAATGTATCGACCCAGCTTCAGCCAGTACCAGCACAGAACTGGCCCACCGACAATAGCGAGGCCAGACGACCGTCTCAGGCCCCCAACACAAATCTGTCTACAGTCCTTCCAACTTCCAGGCAACTCCGCCGCACAGGGTCGCACATAGCTTAAACACCCCGATATTGCTTCCCTGGCCTCCCGATTGCTCACCGCCAGGTCCCGCCCTGACCGACCAGCTCCAGAACTGCGCTGGGTAACCCAGCCAGCTCCAGAACAAAGTTGGGTAACCTGGCTAGCTCCAGAACCGAGTTGGGTAACCTGGCTAGCTCCAGAACCGAGTTGGGTAACCTGGCTAGCTCCAGAACTGAGTTGGGTAGCCCAGCCAGCTCCAGAACGGAGTTGGGTAGCCCAACCAGCTCCAGAACTGAGTTCGGTAACCCAGCCAGCTCTAGAACTGAGTTGGGTAACCCAGCCAGCTCTAGAACTGATCGAGTCACCACGTCAGCTCCAGGGCTGACCCGAGTGATCCAAAACTGATCCGAGTGATCACCACCAGATCCAGAACTAACTCGGGTCACCACACCTCCCGCCAAACAAATGACCCCGGTGACCCTGCCAGCTGACGTCACCAGCTCCACAATTGACCCGGGCGACACCACAAGCTATCACTCCAGCACCGCAGACGATGACTCTGCACCACGACTCGACGTCCACCACAGGGGATCAGACGGCGACTGCGACCGCTCACGATACCTGCCCCGCCGTCTCCCCCCCGGGCCGCTGACGCGCTCCTCCAGCAGTATAACGTAACGCTATGCCGCACGCCACCCGGCCATCAGCTGATCGAGCGACTCAGTCGACTCACACTGCGCGCCCAGCCTTGTACGATGCCAGGTTAAAACGCAAATCAATGTGATAATCTGATAGGACATGAATACACCCGGTAAAATATTTAAACGCGTAACAAATCACGCCGACGTCAGCGCGCCGGCCCGACGTGTTGGAGCTACAACTGGCCACTGTGAGCGTGCACCGCTACCACCACGACAACCGACTCAGAGCGGTGGGTCGGCACGACGTCAGCACGGCTGCCGACCACTGCCTGCTCGGCACACCGTAGCTTCCAGTCGGCCGGCACACGGCGCGTCACGACTCGGTCACGGCACGGCACCGGCGTCATCCACATCCACCGGGGCGTAATCCACATACGGCGTGTCTCGACAGCACGCCGCCGTCGATCACGGCTGGGGCACCTCGTCGATCACGGCTGTGGCGGCTTACGGCCGTCGGCGGCCGACGTCGAAAACGTCCGCCCACACTTGAGGTCGAATATCTCGATGAGCAGCGGCTCGACCAGGTGCGGGTCGACGTTCATGAATATCTTGATGTGGTCCTCGTTGAGTCGGTGCAGCTCCTCCAGCTTCTTGATGAGTTTCAGGAACTCGGAACGCGCCTCGCACGGACTGAGCGTATTCAGCAGGTAGCGCCGGAGCAGGTAGTAGTACGACTCCTGCCGGGCACAGCATGGCATCAGCATCGACTCAACTTGGTCGGAGAGCGGCCAGCCAGTGGTAGCGCAGCAGGTGCCAATGGCAGAGCGGGAGTCCAATCGTCGACCACGCCCAACAGCAGGAACAACTAGATTTTATTCGCTCATTAGGTTCATGAACCCGGTAGTAAATAGCCATAATTGTATATACTACATGGTATTAGATCATTAAGACCACTCATCCATCATTTACCCACTATTTTATCACCCGTAGTATGATACGTGACACTCATGTACGTCTTGTAATTAGTGGGCTAACATTCGCTGAAGGAGAAGGCAGATCACGTTGATGCGGAGTATTGCTGTTTGAGCACCACATAAATACTGGTCGTGAAACTCGAGACCTGGCAGTTCGGTTCACGAGCTGGAACTGGACCAGATATCAAACCAATCCTTCACATTGACCAATCAGCAACCGGCAACAACACCTCGCAACGGGTGGAATAACGTGGTGTTTTCTTTTTCGACGAGCATTTCTTTACTACGTGACATTAGGTTATTCCGAGCATACGCGAAGAACGGGTGCGCCTACTTTCTCATACACACGAGAACGGTCACGAATGACATGTTCTGGTCGCCACACTTTTGAAGCCTGATAACTTGCTCATCGGCGTTACACTTGACACTTGAAAACTATCCATGATCTAAAAAAATTGATGTTTAAAATATACTTAATAACTACGTAAGATATACAGCATTCCTAACAAAAATAGACCAAACTATTCAACCTGACTTAATTTCCAACATGACACATAAGAAAACGACCCATGTCTTCTCACAATCACATCAGCGTTTCGAAGCCTTCTTTTCACCCCAACTATATCAGTTCTTTATAGTGCGATATTTAAATACCATTTTCATTCCAATATTTCCTGAGAACTACTCGCAATATATATTCAAAGAATACACATTGCCGCGGCAGTTCTGCGCCCATACAGTTGTAGCTTTGCATACATGTTCAATGTGTGGGTATACAAACACCAACTGAAATGCTCCATCAGTAATATACACGGAGCTGCATTCGAGCAAATTGCGCTTTCAACGCTTACGCGTGCTCGTCCAGCAGCGCTAGTGACGTTCTATAGTCCATCTAGCTGCAGCACAATATGTATCATTGCCATAAGGGAATGACGGATAAGAACAAGTACAACCGTCTCCAACTTTCGTACCAATTCTGAATACAAAAGATGAATTATTCATACTTTGTGAATGAAGTTCAACTCTTACAGTACATCTCCTACCTCTCGCAATGCAAGCCGGATCAATTTGATCGCCACTAACTTGTGTTCTAGGCTAGATAGAGAGGTGTGCCAAACGGCATGATAAACCTCCATCCATGAACTTTCACAGTTAATTGGAACATCTGTATCTAACTGCTTTCGTTGGCCTTCCAGGTCAGGTCAAACAAATCAATGTCGAGGTGCATTCAGCCACCTGGTCTTCGCCATAGTTATCCAACTCCAGTGGCAAAATAAACGCGATTTCGTGTTTCAATGTCGGTGATATGCAAACTGAAGACTTATTATGACACTGACGAGTGAAAGGGTCAAGGTTACCGGTCAGGCCAAGGTGGAGTACATGGAAATATGTCATGAACTGTTGAAGTCGATGATTTTCGAACCAGAGTGTGCTCAGGAAAAGGTAATGAGTGTTACTAAACCAAAGGCAAATGTTCTATTTTTAGAATTTGCTTCGAGATAAGTCTCTAAAACCATCATGATTTTAGAGTTCTCCTAAAACTAGAAACAAATTGTTACTCAAATTTGAGAGCATTCAGAACATCAAAAACAAAATCCACGAGCAAAAAAAACTATCTGGCATATCTATTTTCACGTAGGAATAGTCCGTATTTTGACCTCCAGAGCGCCTGCGATACTTCTACTCTCAATAATTCCCCGATCAAGCATCAGTGACGCGACTGGATATTCATCTGAAACTTGCAACCCTATTAAATTATGTCATTAGCCGCATTGCGGTAAAAATATTAATAATTAGTTACAAAGTTACCATACCAAGTTACCATACCAAAAAAAAAACATTTTCCACCCTAACATCTCCATTTGACCTGGTAAGGTAGCCTAACATTGCCTTTTTGCATTTTCCATTTTCTTTGATCATTTGCATACACACTCCCGTTCAATTTCTGAATTTATCTTGTATGGTTTGTTCATAAGAAATGCATTAATGTACATCTAACAACAGCGCTGAGACAGAGTTGTGACCTGACTTGGACCTGTCTTCGTTCCAGGACTTCGACAGACTGGACCTCTATTTGTCACTCAGTGTGCGCCCATCAACTGTCGGAAGGCACACTAAAGCTGAAAACGGTATCTCGAACGGTTTGGGAGTTATCCAAAAGAAAACTTTTGGGAGGGCGTACATTGACTCATCGTCACTGCAGGTGTTAAGCCACTTTGACACGATTGGGTGAAATTATGAACCGCACGTTCTTCATTTTATCTTAAGTCGCTCGAATGTCGCACTGCCGTTTGCACCGTCTGACACACAATTCTCCACTCCGACAGTCTGGTACCAGACCAAAGTTGGAACACTGCACCTAGTCTCAAAACTCGTGAGCGCTGTCGTCACCAAACCACGCACACCCACTGTCCGACGCCACCGAGAGGGTGGCACCACCAATTGCGTCCGGTTGCGGCTGGCGCTCACCTGCTCCAAGGTGATGACGTCCGTGTGCACCAGGTTCGGTCGCGCCGGCGAGAACAGAGTGATGGCGCTGATGATGCCCATGATGTACGAGTCCGTCTTCCAGCGTTGGCTGAATGTGCGGTTGAACTGTTTGTGCTCCTCGTACACGTCGAACGGAGCCTTCTTGAGCACATTCAGGTGGATGCTGGTGTAGTCGGTTTCGTTGGAACGGATCTGTCGGGCCGATGCCACCAGGTCACGGCACAGGCCAAATCGTCACGGTGTGGTCGCGGCACCAGCACGTGACGTCACAAGTGGCTTCCCCAGGCATGCAGATCAACAGGCTCTTTGATCTTGCGATGCATGTCTACAAAAATCGCGAGGCTGGTGGGAATAGTTCATTTTAGATGCATCCAATTCAGCATAGTTTGATTCGGTTCTGTTCAGCTTCATCTGTGATGGTAGAAAGGAACTTTACATCGCCGATACCGACATACGATTTGAGAGGGAATG
This sequence comes from Ashinkailepas kermadecensis, assembly GCA_034440615.1. Classification (NCBI taxonomy): domain Eukaryota; kingdom Metazoa; phylum Arthropoda; class Thecostraca; family Neolepadidae; genus Ashinkailepas; species Ashinkailepas kermadecensis. Next base: position 85,845 of record JAOTOM010004438.1, read on the forward strand.
TGAAAATGCTATGTATGGCACGCTGTTGAAAATTCAGCACATTACCCAATACGTAGCATTACAAGTCGAATTAAAATGTGATACAAGTTACGACATAGCCGCACTGTTTTGCCTGCTACTATTTGGCGCTGTGGAAGCCGCACATAGCAACCCGCCCAGAAAAATGAGCACTTCTTAAGAAAAGAGGTATTCTAATACACCTTAGCATGACATTCGTAGCGTTATGTTCCTTCACTGTCTACTGCCCTTGCTTTCCTGCTGTTTCTTGCTTTTTATCGAACAACTTTATAATGGTAGCATTTGGACATCCAGTTGTGCCAAAAATATGCATGTAACATTATAAATGGTGAATCTCCAACGAACGAGACCATCACAGGTGTGGCAGACGGAAACAAAAACAAAACGTCAACGTCCGGTACTGCAAGACGGCAGTGACGTGCAACCCTCATCATTATTAAGAGCATACCACAAAACGTCACGTAAAACAGCGTCACCATTCTGAACACACATGCAGCATTGATCCCACTATGCCAACGGTTCAGAGAATCTGACTAGGATGGCACCTTCGGCACCGGAGAACAGGAAGGGCAGGACGACAGTGATGTGTTACCTGTGGTGTGTTGCCCGCGGCGATGTGTTGCCTGTGGTGATGTGTTGTCTGTGGCGATGTGTTGCCTGTGGCGATGTGTTGTCTGTGGCGATGTGTTGCCTACGGTGATGTGTTGCCTACGGTGATGTGTTGCCTGTGGTGATGTGTTGTCTGCGGTGATGTGTTACCTGTAGTGGTGTGTTGCCTACAGCTGTGGCTGTGGTGTGGTGCCTACAGGGGTCGTAGCGGTGTGGTGCCTACAGTGGTGGCAGCGGTGTGTTGCCTATATCTGTGGATGTGGTGTGGTGCCTACAGCGGTGGCTGTGGTGTGGTGCCTACAGCTGTAGCTGTGGTGTGCTGCCTACAGTGGTGGCACCAGTGTGCTGCATGTAATGGCTGGCTGTCCACTCACGTTCCAGCTGTTGTTCTCGGCGTCGTAGGTTGTGACGCTGTGCAAGATCATCAGCTCGGTGCAGCCCCCCTTGAGCAGCGCAATTTGGTCCCGTTGGCACAAACTGCGGAAGCTGCTGATCTTCTTGGACATCTTGATTAGCCGTCGGATGGCAATGTCGCACAGGTTGATGACATTGATGAGGGACGGGTCCGTGCTGACCAGATTCTGCAATTATCGCGTGTAGATTAAACAGGGATCCGCATGTTTTGTTCGGGTAGCATTACTTAGTTGAATGGCGCAAGACAGGAACATAGATTCACATGCTTCAGCTTAAAAACCTAGGATCTGGGGAACTATGCGCAACTATTAACATGGACACAGCAAGCAAACATTGAAATCGTAGGCGCCAATGGAGGAAACATTTTACGCTCGACATGGCGTAAGGCGCACGACCTGAGCTGCCAACTTGCCGACTCCGTGCAATCAGTCGCGTATTCTTAAATTATACCATCGGTACTTATCGTCCGCAAGCGGAGTTGTAAGACGCCAATTATGCCCAGTTTAGGAGAGCAGACACTAGGCATACTAATTAGGACCAGGAAAGGCGACAGTTGAGAGGAAGCGAAACCCATGCCATAATCTGGGTTCAGCGGTACCAGTCAATTTCTGATGGATGTGTCTATCATCGGGGCTCAGCGGTACCAGACAGTTTCTGAGGGATGTGTCCATAACCGGGGCTCAGCGGTACCAGACAGTTTCTGAGGGATGTGTTAGGACAACAAATAAGTGCTATCTAAATGGGCAGCAACCCAAAAATATCCCTTGCCAGCTAAAGCATTGAAGCATGAATCATTCGCTGACGTCTTAGTTGGCTATATACGGGTTTCAAATGCTCAGAAAACCATTTTTCCACAAACTTACCTGCAAGGTAACCTGTAAATAGTAAACATACAAGGACACTACGCCTCGGTCTTGTGGTAGTTCCTTACACGGTAGGGTGACAATATTATATACCACGCATACCAGGCTGTATAATATGGTGGCATCGTTTACCGTGTTCCGTTTGTACCGTGTTTCGTGTTTACCGTGTTTACCGTGTTCCGTGTTTTCCGTGTTTTCCGTGTTTACCGTGTTTACCGTGTTCACTGAGGACCACTCCTTGCGCCGCAATGTACACCATTCTGTGATTCTGAGATGTCGCGAAGTAAACATCCACGGTGCGAGCTGGGAGAAATGTATGACGCTCAAACCTTGCGTAGCAACTGCGCAGTGTTCGTTTGAAAATGAAGTACCGGACAGGATCATAAACTTAGTCTCCCGCCGACTAGTTCAGAATCAGGAAGGGCAACGTCTTGGCACCAGGCTGTGGCTGCTTCAAATGAGTTGTCAGAAAATCCAAGGAACTTGCCATCCTTTAAGAAATATGTACCCAGACATAACTATGCACTAGCTTAGACCGTCGCTTGTGCAGTGGCACCACACACGACTGCATGTCGTGCATGGTTTATGATAGGCAGGTTAATGTGTGCGCTTGTGTGTGTGTGTCAGGAGTAATGTGCTTGCTGCGTCATTTCAATATGTACAAATGGCACTTACCTACTGTTCATGCATTTTATCGCATTCTTTGACCTGGGCTCAGTTTCAGCTACTTTTAATGGATTGGTCTTCAATCGTGAAATACAAATACAAACAGAACGACAGTGGGCATGAGAGTATGCTACTGACAGCCAGTGCCAAGTACATGAAAAGGACAGGCACATTGTTCCCTTACTACCGAATATGGCTATTCGGTTAATTTTTTAGAAGCTCCTTATTTGATGAACATATTTTCCTCCGCCAGACTAACCAACGAAAGTGTCCCTTCATAACTTTTTGAAAAGGAATGCTGAAAGTCACAACGAAAATAGAACCTCGCAAATGATATGACAGGTAGTTGCGCCCAATAACACGGATATTTGGTATAATCCTTTTCGATTATCTTTCCCCACTATAAATAACCTAATCAATTATGCACAACAAACGGAATTTCAGTGATAGATCTACAGCCAGCGCTGACGCCTGTCCCTGGAGAACACCGATTGGGCTGTCCGCCTAAACCACCCCTGGAGCTGATGCCTGTCCCTGGAGAACTCCGATGGAGCTGCCCGCCTGGACCACCCCTGGAGCTGACGCCTGTTCCTGAGGAGCACCAATGGTGCTGTCCGCCTGGACCACCCCCTCCTCACCGCCCCAACACAACGCCACTCTCACACAACACCAGACACGAACATGTAAACCAAACACGGATGGCAGAGTCCGGCCCGTACATCTTCCCGGCCCGTCCGCTGCTCGTGGTGCGCTCACCACGAACAGGTTGTCCTCGTTAAGTGGCGCCATCAGCGCCTGGTCGGCCTCCAGCAGCTCCTGGATCTTGCTGCGCTCGGCGGCGTTCAGCTCGCCGGACGGCAGCACCGGCTCCCGCAGCTGGGTCGAGCTGAACTCGGCCCGCAGCGCCATGCCCAGGATGGCCGCCATGTTGATGGACCTGCCGACCGAAAGGTCGGGTCAGATGGTGGTGATCCGGCAGGGAGTAACAATGTGGATCCTACGGTCCGGCGGGGTCCATGTACTATGGCGGGGCCGGCGGCATCTCTGCGCCAATAGTTGCATTATAATGACAGGTTACACCCACCGAAACGACAAAATAAGTTTCGTGGCACTGGCTGCAAAGAATGTGGATCGTCCCTTTCCACTTGTCCCTCCCCACAGGTAAGTCCTGATGCTCTTCCGATGTTGTCACCAGTGCAGTCCTCAGCAAGTTGGTACTCATATTTAATGCATCATTTGAGCCCTATTGAGCATGGCACTGACCTACCAGTCGTTTATGTAGCCGGTGGTACGCCTGACCTAACCATCGTCCATGGGATCGGTTGGATGCCGACTCACCCGTCGTCTAAGGAGCCGGTGGTCTCGGGAGGGTCAGGCAGATGACGCGTCTATATAACTGATGGGATGCCGACTCACCCGTCGTCTAAGGAGCCAGTGGTCTCGGGAGGGTCGGGCGGATGACGCGTCTATATAACTGATGGGATGCCGACTCACCCGTCGTCTAAGGAGCCAGTGGTCTCGGGAGGGTCGGGCACCTGGACGCCACGGTGGGTGAACGGCCCTGGCGGCGAGTCGCCGCTGGTGTGCCGCTGAGGCGCGTCGGTGGCCGCCACGGCCGGCACCGGCGACTCCAGCTGGTACGGGTACGGCGAGGTGGGACTGTGCGGCGACCAGCCGACCGGCGACGTCTCGGCCGAGCAGGGCGAGCCCTGCAGCGGGGTCGCGCCTTCGCCGCCGCTCGACGGCTCCGTCTTTCGCGACCGGTTCTGCACGATCTTCTGGCGCTTCATCTTACGCTCCTCGTCCGTCATGATCCACTCCTTCTTCATGCCGATCGCGTAGCACTTTTTCAGTCGACACTTCTGGCAGAAGCGGCGCGTCACCACGTCGATGGTGCAGTTGTCGTTGAACGGGCAGCGGAACACCTGGCACAGGAGAGGCGTCAGTCCCCTGACGTGGCACCCACTCTATCTGGCACAGGAGAGTCGTCAGTCCCCTGACGCGGCACCCGGACACACTGATAATGCGGATAGGCTCTATCTGTAACAGGAGAGTCGTCAGTCCCCTGACGCGGCACCCGGACACACTGATGATGCGGGTAGGCTCTATCTGTAACAGGAGAGTCGTCAGTCCCCTGACGCGGCACCCGGACACACTGATGATGCGGGTAGGCTCTATCTGGCACAGGAGAGTCGTCAGTCCCCTGACGCGGCACCCGGACACACTGATAATGCGGATAGGCTCTATCTGTAACAGGAGAGTCGTCAGTCCCCTGACGCGACACCCGGCCACACTAATGACGCGTATATACCCTTAGTTTTGCCAACAATATCATACTTTTTCTTCGAAATACGATTCCTTTGGAATTTGCACATGCATGCGCATCCGTGGATACACTACGGAACGCATGGAAGGAGATGGGCTACGTTTCACTATTGACCGGACATAGATCTGCAGTACTCGCAGATACCATGGCAGTAAAAAAAAACTCCATCAATGGAGCTGCCCAACCGTTTGCAAAACTGTGCTCGAAAAAAAATAAAAGGATGGACAATGTACTTGGATCTCAAAATAAAGTGGTCGAAATCCGAGTAATCATGCATGGAACGGGACATTCTCTTTCTAGTTAAGCCACCACCGCCCAAGGAAACTTACGAAACTTCACCACTGATTGAGGTAGAATTGGTAGCCTTCACCAGATGAGCGAGCTGAAATTGTTTTCCTCCAACGAGAACAAAACGAACGGTTGACCAATAGTTGAACATAGAGCATCACCGGACGATACGATGAGCATATAAGTCAGCTGATTACTACTCCAATGGCATCATGAAAAAGACGGCAAGTTATGAGCACTGCTCCAATGGCATCATGAAAAAGACGGCAAGTTATGAGCAACATCAACAATCAGATCAATGAAACGTAAATAGTATGGAAGCTAAGGACGTGTTTTGGAGTGTAGATTGACTTTGTCGACATGTACTTCCTTCCCCGAAAAATATCCGTATGGAAGTTAGCTAGCAACGCATATATAAGGAAGTAAATCGACCGGAATCACGCGTATTGGAAACACGCCGGCCTATGGGTGAGACCACACCTGATGGGTGGTGAGACCACACCTGATGGGTGGTGGGTGAGACCACACCTGCTCTCGGTGGTGAGACCACACGTGACGGGTGGTGGGTGAGACCACACCTGCTCTCGGTGGATAAGCACATGCTCTGCAGCACATGACATGGCCACTATCTAGAAGCGGGCGGTGGTGAGATATCCGTCCACTATCCGGCGTCTTCCGCCTGATACCTGCCGTCCGCCGCCCCCTGACCTGCTCAGCTCGCATTGGACCACTATCTGGTGGCCGTCGTCGACTGTCACGGTCAGGGTTCGCGGCAGAAGGCCGCGCTCGATAGTGCTATCGAGGGAGAGTGGCTCATGAGAGGCGGCCGACGATAGTGGCGTGGCGCGCGGCTGATAGCTGGGCGCCACGCCGCGACTCCCGCGCCCTGTTGCCGACCGACACCGACGGCGGAAACGGCAGCACCGGCCGTCACAGGCCACCCGAAACCCAACCGCAATCGTCACACCCGCGTCACTGCAACACAATGTCATTTTTAACAACCGGTGGCACCGGGAAAAGCCCCGGGGAGACCGGGAATAGCCTAGTTCCGCCGACACATCCTAGCCACCAGAATCACGGGCCAGGTCTTCGGAATTAATTGGGGCGATCAAATACAAACCGTCCGATTAAATAAAAATGGGCCACCAACGACCGCAGAAACCGATCAAGCCTGCTCCGCTTAAAATCACCCGGATGAGCTTCAACAACATTACCCTTCAACTGCGGTGGAAAAAGAGTGTATGGTCGGCACTGATGCACGGCAGAGGCAGCCCGAAACTTAGACTAGGCATTCTGAAAACCAGGAGAAGGAAATCCTATTAACACGGTCATGGAGGAACCGTATCAGAAACATCCGCTACACAACGGATGCGATTGTATCACACAAGCCCTATAAAATGACTCAACATATCAACACGTGCATAGAATGGCCCCAGATTCCAGCACTAGTACATGGGCCGGGGATGGTCGAGTGGTTAAGGTGTTGAGCTCTGGGTACCAAAGGTCCCGGGTTCAACACTCGCACCGCTCAGGACATTTCCCAATCCCGCGGCCCGCCAGCGAAACAGTGGGCGGCGCCATTAGCCGTGATCGTGCATATAGTGCGTCGAGAACCATCTAATAAACAACAAACAGTACCAATATTTAATACAACGAAGAATGGCTCTTAGATGCTCCTGGGTTTTAGACATTGCGTGTAAAGAAAGCATACGACCTTCAATATACCAGGAGGTGCTGAGTTGACATCAAAAGTAACGTTAAGGATTATACTTTATTAGGTACTCAACGTTTCGGCCAGGGGCCATCGTCAGGAGTAATATAAAAATGTCAAGTTTAGGAATTGAAGAAAAAAAAGCACGCGAGAAAAAAAGCGTGCAAAAGACACGTGGAATGCAGAAAAGCCTCCTCAGTGGTGCAGACACTTAAAGAAACTCCAAACCAGAAACAAACTATGTCAAGATAGAATCCTCTGAGGAAGCCCGAGCCGATGGTCCACATACATATCGATACATACACTCACGCACATATATAGACATAGATCCAATATAACGAGTAATACATAGAATATAATTTATGTTTATGTAATTTAAGTGATATACCAAGACGTCGTTTGCGTGTTTAGTTGCGGCCGTAGATTACGTATGTGTAGGATTCGAGGACCTTTAGATCAGCGTTGTCCCTGGCTGTTGCTAGAATTTCTACTTTGAAGTTTGTGTTAGTGTCGCTGTGTTCCATGTTATAATGTTTGTCGATCATGTGTTCGCCTAAAGGTGTGTATGCTCTTCGAAGTCTGGCATCTCCCAAGTGCTCATTGTACCTATCCCTGATACTACGTTTGGTTTCACCGACATAAAATATTCCAAGACAGCGGTTGCACGTTATTTATAAACGACGTTTTTTCGCGTGCATCTACCTTTGAGCCCGTTGATACAGGTGTGGCGTTCTTCTACCAGCAGGGCTGGCGGAATTTCCAGGGCTGAGCGGACCAGGTAAGATTTCAGCGTAGGTCCGCTAGTCAGGCTACCCTAACATGGTTTAGATGAGACGAACGGATGGCTGCGTTTACCTGTCGACATAGTTGGTCATCGACAAATGGAAGTCTCATGTAAACATAGTTGGGATTACTATGTGCTCGATGCCGACGTTGCCCACTTATCCTACTCCTGTTGTGAGGGTGAACAGCACGAGCGGCGGGTGTACCCGATGTGCTGGGTATCCGTTTTCCAGGAAAGAGTTGTCATTTTCGCAAGGCTCCGCTCGCATGAAATAGTATCGGAGGAGACTCGTGCTGCTCTCCTCATTTGGGATGTTAAAACGGCCTTTTTAGTAGCCATCGGGTGGGCCGAATCATAGTGCAAGATGATGGGGGCTGCCATGGGTTTAAAGTACAGTTCGGTGGTGTAGCTCCCATCAGCCTGAACTACAAACAACGTATCAAGGAAGGAATCGAACTGCTATGACCAGTGTGTTCTAAGGTGAACTTGATGCTGGAGCGTTGTTGGTTAATTTCTGCAAAGAAGTCGAGCAGAGAGGCCAAGCCATGTGTCCAAACACCAAAAATATCGTCTATATACCTCATGTAGAGAGCTGGTTTCAAAAAGTTACATCTTGCTTGTTGGTTGGTTATCCGTTTTACGACACGGCGACCGTTGAGTCATGAAGCGTCGCCAATCTCTCACGCCGATCGGTCGCGGGCGAAGAGTCCAATACATCTTGCTGACTACATACGTGGCCTGGAGGGAGGGAGGTGCGCAAGCCAGAGGTGCGTGCAAATCGAAACGCCAACCACGATCACACCCCCAGAAAAGGTTCATGAACGCATAAGGCGTCAGACATACCCATCTGACATACCCGACATACCACGCTAATGATCCCCACATTTTCGGGTGTGTGTCGGACGTTTGATCGCCTTGGGCAAGATCAGAGCGTCAGGGCCACAAGCTCGTACAAACGAGTTTCAGACGCCGACACCAAGAACCCGTAGCACGCTCGACAGCGCTAAAGATAACCTTGCTGCTTGCGATCACAATATATCGGATGCGAATGCGCACGTTCACGCAAGGTTGGAAGCGCACCATCAATCCGTATCCAATCCTTTCCATCAAGGATTGCATAACGATTCGATTTCCCAAGTAAAACGCGTCCGGATTATAACAAGCGTTTCGGTGATGTGCGCCGTGGAAATAAAATCGTGATTTCTTGACATTGTTGGCCCATTTATTCCACAAAATATTGAACAAACTATCTTAAAACGGCCAGGTCCCTTCTGTCTAATATTGCTTCATGCAGCATGACTTAATATTTAATTCATGGCGGATTTTGCGACCATGCAGATGACATGAGCCTGACATGATCCGATTATCCGTCATTCATCACTCGCTCAACAGGCAAGCTATTAGCAGAACGCTCACTGTCAGCCTTGACCAACTGTGAGCCTTTAGTGACCACCAATCACCCGTGCTTGTCGTGTCGTCATCCACAGCCACCTGCGGCCCGCATTACGTCGTCGACTTGATGTGGGCGCTAAATGATCACGCTTTGGTCGAAGCGCCCTTAAACTCAAATAACTAACTAACCAGATCAGCAGTCGGATGTGCATGGGGACAGGGAAGGATGTGGAGCACCTTACAACATATGAATCTCTGGTGGGATTTAGCGTTACCTTACATGGATCGGCTCCAGGTGCGCAACAAATGCGGCAGCAGGAAAACGTTAACTATGGGTCTGCAAGTGTGCCGAAAGCGACTGTACCTGTACCAGCTTAGACTTCCTCGCGTGTCAACGTGTGGATTTAGGGCTCAGCACATACACATCGACACGCTGTTTACCACACTGCTCACTGTGAAACCATCTACAGCCACAGGAAGTGATGGGATCTGCTTAATCAGGCTCAAAATAAAGTTGGGGAATAACCATTTTGTAGTCGATGGTGCTATGTAACACCCATGGAGTCAAAGCTAAGCTCGTCCAAAGTTGGTGGGGGCACTGCCCCTTTGACCCCTCAGCTTCCCTGCCCTCGTCTCGATATAGTTAACTCAATCACGAGGATCGTGCCAACCGTGTGGAAGCACGCGCTGCTAATATCTCTCCGACTCACAAGGCGAATCCGGGCAGCGCCATTCTACCGAACTCGCACTGGTTGCAATCACCGAAAAAGCGGTATGTGTCAAGGATTCTAGATAAATTTTCCACCCGGAAATTCTAGGCCTCACAAAATGTTTTCATGTTCCATAAAATAATTTTGGACAAGTGCACGCTGTCCGGAATTAATCCTGCTTGGTTCCAAATTATCTGACAAGGTGCACGCAGTTGAGTACGTGGTGTCACCTGACAGACCACACGCAGTTGAGTACGTGGTGTCACCTGACAGACCACACGCAGTTGAGATACGTGGTGTCATCTGAAGGGGGCGTCGGTAGCTCAGTGGCTGAGCTGAGCGTCTGGCACGCCAGAGGTACGGGGTTCGATTCCTCCGCGATGACCGACCTTCCTGCCAGAGTGAGAGGGAGGCGACGCCATATGGCCTCAGCTGCTGAGTGGGTCGTAAAGTCACAACCACCACCACCACCATCAGGTGTCATCTGAAGGCCACACGCAGTTGAGACACGGGGTATCACCTGACAGGCCACACGCAGTTGAGATATGTGGTGTCATCTGACAGGGCAACACGCAATTGAAATACGTGGTGTCATCACGCGCAGTTGAGATACGTGGTGTCATCTGACAGGCCACACGCAGTTGAAATAGGGGACGAGTGGGCTAGGGGTAAGATGCTCGTCTCACAATCGAAAGAGTGTGGGTTGTTTTCGCCGCCCAATCGGCGTGAGAGATTGGCGACGCTATATGACTCAACAGTCGACGTGTCGTAAAACCAATAACCAACCAACCGCAGTTGAAATACGTGGTGTCATCTGACAGGGCAACACGCAGTTGAGATACGTGGTGTCACCTGACAGGCCACGCGCAGTTGATATATGTGGTGTCATCTGACAGGCCACGCGCAGTTTATATGTGGTGCCATCTGACAGGGCACACGCAGTTTATATATGTGGTGCCATCTGACAGGCCACGCGCAGTTTATATGTGGTGTCATCTGACAGGGCACACGCAGTTTATATGTGGTGTCATCTGACAGGCCACGCGCAGTTGAGATATGTGGTGTCATCTGACAGGCCACGCGCAGTTGAGATATGTGGTGTCATCTGACAGGCCACACGCAGTTTATATGTGGTGTCATCTGACAGGCCACGCGCAGTTTATATGTGGTGTCATCTGACAGGGCACGCGCAGTTTATATGTGGTGCCATCTGACAGGCCACACGCAGTTTATATGTGGTGTCATCTGACAGGCCACGCGCAGTTGATATATGTGGTGTCATCTGACAGGGCACACGCAGTTGAGATATGTGGTGTCATCTGACAGGCCACGCGCAGTTTATATGTGGTGCCATCTGACAGGGCACACGCAGTTTATATATGTGGTGTCATCTGACAGGGCACACGCAGTTTATATGTGGTACCATCTGACAGGCCAAGCGCAGTTTATATGTGGTGCCATCTGACAGGGCACACGCAGTTTATATATGTGGTGCCATCTGACAGGCCACGCGCAGTTTATATGTGGTGCCATCTGACAGGGCACACGCAGTTTATATATGTGGTGTCATCTGACAGGGCACACGCAGTTTATATGTGGTGCCATCTGACAGGCCACGCGCAGTTTATATGTGGTGCCATCTGACAGGGCACACGCAGTTTATATATGTGGTGTCATCTGACAGGGCACACGCAGTTTATATGTGGTGCCATCTGACAGGCCACGCGCAGTTTATATGTGGTGCCATCTGACAGGGCACACGCAGTTTATATGTGGTGCCATCTGACAGGGCACACGCAGTTTATATATGGTGCCATCTGACAGGCCACGCGCAGTTGATATATGTGGTGTCATCTGACAGGCCACGCGCAGTTGAGATATGTGGTGTCATCTGACAGGCCACACGCAGTTGATATATGTGGTGTCATCTGACAGGCCACACGCAGTTGATATATGTGGTGTCATCTGACAGGCCACGCGCAGTTTATATATGTGGTGTCATCTGACAGGGCACACGCAGTTTATATGTGGTGCCATCTGACAGGCCACGCGCAGTTTATATATGTGGTGTCATCTGACAGGGCACACGCAGTTTATATGTGGTGCCATCTGACAGGCCACGCGCAGTTTATATATGTGGTGTCATCTGACAGGGCACACGCAGTTTATATGTGGTGCCATCTGACAGGGCACACGCAGTTTATATATGTGGTGTCATCTGACAGGGCACACGCAGTTGATATGTGGTGCCATCTGTCATACGGGCCACGCGCAGTTTATATGTGGTGTCATCTGACAGGGCCACACGCAGTTATATATGTGGTGTCATCTGACAGGCCACGCGCAGTTTATGTGGTGTCATCTAACGGGCCACGCGCAGTTTATATGTGGTGTCATCTGACAGGGCACACGCAGTTTATATGTGGTGTCATCTGACAGGCCACGCGCAGTTTATATATGTGGTGTCATCTGACAGGGCACACGCAGTTTATATGTGGTGTCATCTGACAGGGCACACGCAGTTTATATGTGGTGTCATCTGACAGGGCACACGCAGTTTATATGTGGTGCCATCTGACAGGGCACACGCAGTTTATATGTGGTGTCATCTGACAGGGCACACGCAGTTTATATGTGGTGTCATCTGACAGGGCACACGCAGTTTATATATGTGGTGTCATCTGACAGGGCAGACGCAGTTTATATATGTGGTGTCATCTGACAGGGCACACGCATTTTATATGTGGTGCCATCTGACAGGGCACACGCAGTTTATATATGTGGTGCCATCTGACAGGGCACACGCAGTTTATATATGTGGTGCCATCTGACAGGGCACACAGAGGGATGGCTTGCACTTCTCTGAGGAAGGGGTACAAGTGGTAAGGAAAGATAAACAAATCCTTCTAGGGAAAAAAAAAAAGGGGGGGGGGGGGGAAGAAATGGCGTTACCACCCAGAGAAAAATCAATAAAAAACTAAATAAAGAAAAAAACCCCCACACACTCAACAAATAGGGGTAAAAAGAAAAAAAAGGGGGGGGGGGGGGCGTAACCCAAAAAGATAAAAAACACCAACAAAAAAAACAAAAAATAGAAATGGAATTTTTTTTAAGTTAATTATATTTAATGCTCAGACCATTCGATCCAAATTTAATGAGTTCAAGTGTTATGTTGAAGAGGAGAAACCAAATTTACTTTGCTTTGGTTAGGGGAGGGGTAGGGAGGGATAGGGTGAAATTACATTGAAAACAAGGAAAAAAAAAGGGAAAAAAAAATATTATAAAAAAAGGGGACCAGGGGGGAGAGGGGGGGGAGTAATGCTCTATGTGAATAGCTTATACAGTTCTCAAAAAGTAGTAGATGGGGTGAAAAATGTGTCTGTGGAGTCCATTTGGCTTGATGTTGCTGTGGGAAAAGGCAACAACAATAAACTGAGGATAGGAGCTTTGTATCGATCAGGAACCTTGCCACATTCTCAGCAACTGGAGCTTGATAAGGTGATTTGTGAGGAAATCAGTAGAAACTTTCAGAGGAAATGCCTTATTCTTGGTGACTTTAATCTAAAAGGATATGAAAATGTTGGTGTTGGCTCCCCATCATGTAAACTGTTTAGGAAAGGCCTTGAAGAGGACTTGTTCTTACACCAGTTTGTAATGGAACCAACCAGGCAGGGCTCATTCTTGGACCTTGTCTTCTCAGATTTAAGTGATTTAGTTCAAGACTTGACTGTAGGAGAAACTCTGGGAAGAAGTGACCATAACATAGTGAGATTCAAGGCACAGGTATCAGGGACAATCAAGGATAATTTGGCAAAGATTCCAAATTTTAACAGGGCAGACTTTGCCTGCATGAGAGAGGCTTTAAGTGCCATAAAATGGGAAGAAGAATTCTTTGATTTAAATGCCTGTGAAATGTGGGAAAAGTTCAAATCCTACTTGAGGGAAATTCAGATTAGACATGTCCCCCAAAAGCAAAGGCGCAAAAGAAGGGTAGGAAAGCCAGCATGGCTTACACCAGATGTGATGAAAGCAATTAAGGCTAAGAAAGGTGCATTTAGAGTATTTAAGGAGGCTTCAAATATCGTAAATCTAAGGTCGTATCAAAAATCTAGAGACGCTGTGAAGCAGAAAATCAGAGCAGCAAAGCGAGCAAAAGAATTGGATTTGGCTAGGAACTGTAATGGGGACAGTAAAAAGTTCTTTAGTTTCTACAAGCTAAGTAAAGTTTCAAGCACAATTGGTCCACTGGATGTAAATGGGACTATATTGAGTGAGGATAGTGAGATGGTTGAGGAGCTGAGCAAGCAGTTTAAATCAGTGTTTACAGTGGAGGATGTGACTAATCTGCCAACCGTGAACCACAGTTCAGTGACAGGTGATCAGATACACGATGTTGATTTCATTGATAGTGATATTGTTTTCAATTATATCAGAAAAATAAAGACAAACAAGGCAGCAGGACCCGATGGAATTTATGCTAGGGTATTGCGGGAAGCTGAAAAGGAAGTGGCAATTCCACTTAGTATAATATTTTGTAGATCAGTTTCGCAAAATGAAATTCCAACAGATTGGAAAAGGGCAAATGTAGTTCCTATTTTCAAGAAAGGAGAAAGAGGGAAAGTTGAAAACTATAGGCCAGTAAGCCTCACATCCCTAGTCTGCAAGGTACTCGAATCAATTATCAAGGATAGAATAGTTAGTTTTCTGGAAGGAAACAAATTGATTCAAGATACTCAACATGGGTTTAGAAAAGGGCGATCGTGCCTCACAAATCTCTTGGACTTTTTGACTTTTGCTACAGAACAATTTGATCAGGGAAATCAGGTTGATGTAGCATATCTTGACTTTAGTAAGGCCTTTGACAAGGTACCCCATAAACGGTTAATGATGCAGCTTCAGGTCCATGGTATTGCAGGTAGCATCCTAAAATGGATAGAGTTGTGGCTTTCAGATAGACAGCAGAGAGTGATGCTAAATGGTACAAAGTCATCATGGCAAAATGTTCTTAGTGGAGTCCCCCAGGGGTCGGTACTGGGGCCACTATTGTTCATTATATATGTGAATAGCATTGAATATGGCCTAAGCAGTAAGGTTTTGAAATTTGCGGATGATTTGAAGATCTTTAGGGCAATAACAGGGCAAAATGAGCAGGTTTTGCTGCAGAAAGACTTAGACGAGCTATTGAAGTGGTCCGAAAAATGGCAAATGAAGTTTAATTTTGATAAGTGCAAAGTCATGCATGTAGGTAGGCAGCATATGAAGGCTCCATACTTGATGGGTGGCCAAGTACTATCTGTGACTCAGCAGGAGAAGGACTTAGGTGTTATTTTGAACACAAAATTGGGGGCATCAGAACAGACCAAAGAAGCCAGGAAGAAGGCACTAAGAATGCTTGGGGCAATACAGAGGAATGTGTCATACAAAAGTGAGGAGGTCATCAGGAAGCTTTACTGTGCATATGTCAGGCCACATTTGGAATACTGTGTCCAAGCTTGGTCCCCTAGTTATGAGAAAGATTGTTGGCTTTTAGAGAGAGTACAAAAGAGGGCAACAAAAATGGTTAATGGTATAGGCAACCTGGAATATGAGGAAAGACTGAGGAAATTGAACATGTTTTCACTTAGATATAGAAGGCTGAGAGGAGATCTCATCGAGGTTTTTAAATTTGTTCATGGTCAGGAACAGGGATATCTCAGGGAAATGTTTGAATTTAACAGAAATGATGCAATTAGAGGTCATCAATTCAAAATTAAAGTTAATCACAGCAGGACAAGGTTAAGACAGTCTTTCTTCACCAACAGGGTAGTAGAACACTGGAACCAGCTGCCAGGAACCATTGTCAGTAGCAACACACTGAACATCTTTAAAAACGGCATAGACAATCATTATAAGAATAGGGGGATTGTTTTTCTGTATTCCAGGGAAGGTTGATCGACAAGGAGGAGTGGGAGTTGGGAGGAGTTTGTAATTGTTGACTGTGTTATGAAATAGCAAGTGAGTCTCTTATTAAGTCTAAATGCTTTATAACTTTATATAGGGTGTACCTAGCAGTGGATTCAGCACCTTCCTTCGGGATGTGATACTGATGAGATTGTCTATGGTAGCACAATGTGTATGATGGGAGGAGTTTGTAATTGTTGAGTGTATTATGCAATAGCACGTGAGTCTCTTATTAAGTCTGAACGCTTTATGAATTTCTGTGGGATGTGCCTAGCAGTGGATTCGGCACCTTCCTTCGGGATGTGATGCTGATGAGGTTGTCTATGGTGGCACGATGGGTGTGATGGGAGGAGCTTGTGATTATTGAGGGTGTTAGGCGGTAGCAAGTGAGTGGTGTTAGATGGGCTGGGATATATAGCTTCCTAGGAACTTGGGATAAGGGATTGATTGGGGTGGGAGTATGTACATTCTAGTACCTTTTCTAGATAGGCTTAACCCAGATGGGCCCCTGTGGCTCTTATTAAGCCTTAATACTTTATGACTTTATGACTTTTATGGCACACGCAGTTTATATATGTGGTGCCATCTGACAGGGCACACGCAGTTTATATATGGTGCCATCTGACAGGCCACGCGCAGTTCATATATGTGGTGTCATCTGACAGGCCACGCGCAGTTGAGATACGTGGTGTCATCAGACAGGGCAACACGCAGTTGAGATACGTGGTGTCACCTGACAGGCCACACGCAGTTGAGATATGTGGTGTCATCTGACAGGCCACACGCAGTTTATATATGTGGTGTCATCTGACGGGCCACGCGCAGTTGAGATACGTGGTGTCATCTGATAGGCCACGCGCAGTACAGATACGTGGTGTCAGCGGTAACGTCAAACATTCCCAGCCGAAGCAAACAACATCTGAGGCTCACTAACCCTCTGTCGGAGGTCTCGGCGGTCTTTTTACGCCCCCTATTGGTATTCCGGGAGAACGGGAAAACGGCCGACCGAAGCGACTGAAAGTTTTCAATATCACATTGATAATTTTGCGTCTAACGTGTAAATTTCAGCCTCAGGTCATGTAAGGTCATTGCTGTAGCTCAGATCAAAGAGAACCACCAGCATCGACTACGGCGAGTCACGGGTCCGAGGACTGCCTGCAGGTGTTCGGGCAAATCTCGGAGGAAGTCAATGCAATGGTAGGCGTTTTTAGCATCTTCAGAGCTCTAGCACCGCTCTCGGATATAAGACCCCATTGGGGTGTAATAGGGAACAAGGTAGGTCACTAGGTCGATCAGCTCCCGAGTCGGAGAGAATTTCTTTAGGTATAGTTTGGGCAGCTTGGCAACCAGCGCAAGCCATTTGAGAGGGATTGGTTGGTTATTTGAGTTTAGGGCGCATCGATCAGGTTTGGTCATTTAGCGCCCATAACTAATGTTTGCTACCTACTAAAAATGATCAGGCCTTCTTCCGAAGTTCCCAGTTTCACACGCCTAAGTCACAAGTATACATGCACGATAAAAGGACACTACAGTGATGGACAGACGACATGGAGCTTGATGTCGGAGATATATTCAAATAATTAGCCCGTGTGGATAAAACGCGAATCGTCACCTAAAATGTCAGCAAGAGTAAGCGAGTCTACTCGTTGTCCAAAATGCCGTCTTCGCTGCACTCGAAAGCGGGGACATGACAACAGGACATGACGCACTGTGAGGGGTACATCACAATGGTCGCAGATCGGCCTGGACTCGTTCATCAGCAAGTAAATATGGGTGGCGTATGTGTGCCCTATCCTCAGCTTAGACGGTATTATTTCTTGCCTTCGGGATTTTCTTACGGATGATTTCCATAACATTAGGCGGCTTTTCAATGTTTTGACCTTGTTATTACCAATGGAGTCCCACGCTTTCTGCCATTTGAGCTCGAAGAATGCGTTGATGGCCTGGTTGAGATTTGTGGCAGGAAGGGGAAGTACATGGGTAGAAGGCTTACCGGCTGCCCTCTTTGCCGCCGCATCAGCCATGTCGTTTCCGGTAATGCCCACATGGCTAGGGACCCAGCACAACGTGACGCTTTTCCCAGACTGGCTGAGAGTATTAAGACGAATCGCGATGTCCTGTAAAAGGGGATCACGCGGATAAAAGGACTTCACAACCAAAAGACTGCTTAACGAATCTGAGACAACAACATGAGTACTTGCATGCCCCACTTCAATGAAGCATAGCGCTTTTTGAATGGCCATCAATTCCACGGTATACATGGACGCGTGTGCAGGCAGTGTAAATGTCCTTGTGTTGGACCCACTCACGAAAGCACAGCCCACACCACTTGCTGTCCTTGAGCCGTCGGTATAAGTAAAAACACACTCACGATAAGTTTACAGGTGCTCTGGGGCCTTCATGCGAAAGAGTTCTGGAATCACCTTCGCTTTGCGAGTGTCCGCCAAGTGGATGTCTATCATAGGAGGAGTCAGTTCCCAAGGCGGAGTTGGTATTAACTCCACCCTCATGATGCTGCGCAGGCGAATGCTGCTCTCCTGCAGCAACTCCCGAACGCGGAGACAAAATGGGTTCGAACTGGTGCCTCGTCGCTGCTGGAATGTCTCCTGCATGCGAGAAGAAAACACGGACTCATAAGCTGGGTGCGTGGGGAATTGCTTTAACCTACAAGCGTAGCGCAGTCCGAGTTTTGCTCTTCTCATTGATAATGGCGGCTCATGAGCTTCCGCCAAGAGACTGGCGATTGGCGAAGTACGGAATGCTCCCGTAGCGATTCTCAAGGCTGCATGGTGGATGGTGTCCAGTATGCGTTTGTTTGAGGTGCTGGCCGAGTCGTAGACAAAGCAGCAGTAGTCAAGTTTGGATCATATAAGTGATCGGTATAGCCGTAGGAGGGTAGTTTTGTCCGACCCGTATGTAGTCCTAGACAGGCATTTCATGAGATTTAAGGAACTACTGCACGATTCACGCATAACTTGTAGGTGGTGTCTATACGTGATACGACTGTCGAAGAGGACACCCAAGAATCTTGCTGTTGGTCGGAAAGGTATTTCTTGTCCGTAAAGCTGGACTTTTGGATTGTAGCAGTTTCGACGACGGAAAAAGTGCACAGCTACCGTCTTTGTCTTGGAGAAACGGAAACCGTTTACAATACCCCACCTTTCCAGATGCGAAACCGCAATCTGCAGTTGTCTCGACAGGGATAATGTACGTGATGCCGAGTACCAAATTTCAACGTCATCGACAAACAGCGATTTACCAATTCCACGTGGCAGACCATCTCCAATGTCATTGATCATGACTGCGAACAGCGCGACGCTCAAAATACTTCCCTGAGGAACACCGTCCACCTAAGTAAAAGTATCGGACAAGACATTCGCAATCCGTACACGAAACGTCCTATCCGCCAGAAACTTCTTCAAAAAGGTGCCCATATGGCCGCGAACGCCAGCATTCCAAAGTTTCAGAAGTATGCCGTGCCTCCATGTGGTATCATAGGCGCCCTCGATGTCGAAAAAGATAGCACCTACGTGTCGCTTTTGTTTAAAGCTGGCTCGGATTTCCGTATCCAGTCTTAAAACATGGTCAATTGTAGAGCGGTATTTTCTAAAACCACATTGCGCATTCGTAAAAATTGCGTTCCTCCAAGAGCCATGTAAGACGCAGGTTTACAAGTCTTTCCATCAAATTACATAGACATGAGGTGAGTGAAATCGGTCGATAATGCAAGGGTTCCAAACTACTCTTGCCCGGTTTCAACAATGGGACAACGGTAGCTTCTCGCCAAGCGGCAGGAAACTCACCTCCATTCCAAACATCATTAAAAGTCCTGAGGATAATTTCAAGCGCGTTTGCGGGGAGGTAGCGAAGCATCTCATTGTGCACATTGTCTGGTCCCTCAGACACACAGCGTAAGGAATCAGTTGCTGAAATAAACTCAGCCATTGTAAAGGGTAAGTTGTACGAATGCTGGTCCAGGGTTTCAAAATCAACAGGCGTAGCTTTGCAGTAGGCTTGATGCCGCCTAAAACTGGAGCTTCTGTTGCGATTCATACTGCGTTCTGCGAGGGCGCTAGCGATTTTGTTTGCGACATGGAGTGGCTCCGTAATGACGCGGCCACCCACATGTAGGGTTGGCAGTGGAGGTGACCGAGATTTCCCCCGAGATACGCTTTATTTGCGACCACACTTGCGACGATGGCACAGAGCGGTTTCAGAAGGACAATGAGGAATTGTTAATGAAATGTTTGGCTATTTTTTATCAGCTGCGATTATTCCACTCTCGACTAGTTTTCAGTCTCGGCGTTCTTCACTATATAACGTAGATGGTTGATGACGTCAGCATTCGTCGGCAGCATATGAAGGCGCATTTGTATAGCTCACACAAGTGTTCCTTTCTTTCCTTCGGGTAAAAAAGCTTCCCTTGAAACGTAAAAAACTTCCGTGAAAAGCTTTCTTTCTGGTATTCATGTCGACTCGAGAAGTTGTAGGAGCCGCGCACCCATCCTTCCTCATAAATAGTACAGCACCAGACAGCACAGCTGCACAGTCACGCTCCTTGCGCGCTTCGCAGCTAATGAAGGTAAAACACGGCAAAATAAAGGTACGATTGTGCCCCAGAAGACAGTCTGAACTGAATGTTACTAGATTTGCAAGCTTCCGTTACCCCATCTTTTGAAAAATCCTGGTTTTATGTTTTCGCCGCCCTTGTAGAGGTGCGTGAACCTCTCTTCGAGGGTGTATCTGGCGGGGGAAAATCGACGGGGTGCAGTCAGTACTTCCCGGATGGTGCCGGCGATGGTTGCCTCGAGGGCAGTGCCAAGTCGTAGGAGGGGCACCATCTCATTCAATGGCGTGGGGATGAGGTGTCACATACCCGTGCTCCCTGTGGACTCGCCCGTGTTCGCTGACTACCAGGAGCATTCGAGGACCCATCACAGCCGTCCCAGTTCCTCCTACCCACCTTTGTTTTGAGCGCGTTTCGTCGGAAGAACGCCTTGCAGCTCTCGCACGTGATGGCGTTGAAGTTGTATCCGAGCGCTTTGTCGCCACAAACGCCGCACTCCTTGGCGGGCCTCGACGTCGGACTGGTGGCTGAACCATCGGCCACGGTTTCGCCAATTTCCGACTCAGACATGCCGCCGCAGTAGAGGTCTCCGCCCAGGTCCACACTGAAACACACGAAAGCGATGGTCACAGGCGTAGACATTCGACAACGCTCTGTCCAGACCAGCATCCGAGACCACGTCGCAGTCTGGATATCCGTCAAGGTATCCGCGAGCACAGGCGAAGGCGGCGGCCACACGCATGTAAAGGTTTGGCCCAAATCGAGATAGGATCACCGCCCAGACCAGGAGCCGACATTGAACCGCAGCGGCCCCTGCTCAGGCCCAGAACTACATTCTGGATCTAAGAGTGCTTCAATTACGAGGTGAGATCGAAAAATTCCCGAACTGTCTATAAAAGCATAGAGGCTTACCTCAGGTTCTAATGGCTTTTGTGACCCTCGAAGTAAGTCCCTATGGGAGTTGATACTGCGTGGTCCCAGCGCATTTTCCGCTTGGGCCGCTGCTCAGTACCTCATGTGATTCCTACTGAATCTTTTCGCTATTATCGCTTATCTACCCTTCAGCCGGATCTTGGGGAACAAAAACCAGTGACAGGGGGCTAAGTCGGGGGAATGAGGTAGGTGCGGAAGCACTGTCGAGCTATTTTTGGGCAAAAGCTGTTGCAAAGACAGGATGTGGGCCGGCGTGTTGCCGCGATGCAACAGCCAGTTCTACGGACGTTTCCTCCTCGCATTCTCCCTCAAACGCTTCATGGTCTCGATGTAAAAATGCTGATTCACCTTCTGGCCAACAGGAACAAACTATGGTGGACAATTCCCCATACGTCAAAGAAACAGATCAACATGCTCTTGGCATTGCTCTTGACCTTCATCGTTTTCTTCGATTGTGGTGTACTTTGACTCTTCTACTGGGATAACTGTTGCTAGGTTTTAGAGCGATCATCATAAATCCAGTGATGGCGGTAGCGGTGCATTGTGTCCAGCCGCCGCCGTAATGTGGTGATCACGCCGGCGGCCGGTACGGCGATTATGCAAGCCGCGGACCACGCTCCACCACCTCGTCATCGGTGCAATTTGTGATCGAGCGGCCTGGTGCATCCCACCACCTCCGTACACAGTCCAGTCACCACAGCCTGGCGCACAGCCACCGCCTCCGTACACGGCCTGGCGCACAGCCACCGTCTCCGTGCACGACTTGCCGCACAGCCACCGTCTCCGTACACGGCCTGGCGTACAGCCACTGTCTCCGTACACGGCCTGCCGCACAGCCACCGTCTCCGTACACGACCTGCCGCACAGCCACCGTCTCCGTGCACGACTTGCCGCACAGCCACCGTCTCCGTACACGATCAGCCGCACAGCCACCGTCTCCGTACACGACCAGCCGCACAGCCACCGTCTCCGTACACGGCCTGCCGCACAGCCACTGTCTCCGTACACGGCCTGCCGCACAGCCACCGTCTCCGTACACGACCTGCCGCACAGCCACCGTCTCCGTACACGACCTGCCGCACAGCCACCGTCTCCGTACACGGCCTGCCGCACAGCCACCGTCTCCGTACACGACCTGGCGCACAGCCACCGTCTCCGTACACGACCTGGCGCACAGCCACCGTCTACGTACACGACCTGCCGCACAGCCACCGTCTCCGTGCACGACTTGCCGTACAGCCACCGTCTCTGTACACGGCCTGCCGCACAGCCACTGTCTCCGTACAGCCACTGTCTTCGTACACGGCCTGCCGCACAGCCACCGTCTCCGTACACGACCTGCCGCACAGCCAACGTCTCCGTACACGACCTGCCGCACAGCCACCGTCTCCGTACACAGCCTGCCGCACAGCCAACGTCTCCGTACACGGCCTGCTGCACAGCCACCGCCTCCGTACACAGCTCAATCACCACGGCCTACCGCACAGTCACCGCCTCCGTACACGGCCAAGACTACCACGCCTGTGCTGAGAAATCCGTATTCCACGAACCAGCTCTCCATAAGACCTCAGCTCTGAACAGTGCTCTCATCATGCTGGACCCTAATCTGGGAGGAAATTTTCTCCCAGTTTAGGCTGAACCTCGGTGCTTCGAATTCACACCTGTGGATGATGGAAACACGTTGCGTTGAATCACACTATCAGCCGATATGTGCAGGAATAAACAGCCCGAGAAACACGTGTCTACACGTGACCAATATCAGCTCATGGAGTCAGACTCGTACCACGCAAACAAACTCGAGTGCCATGGGCTTCAGATGATAGCATCGCCCAAAGTCCAAGTGTGCGGCAGCAACGGATAAGTCCGTGATACCAATGCCAGTCGAACAAGCACCGACCGTCAACAGCCGGGTGTGTGATTCAGGCATCAGCATGCGCGGACACATAGATCACGTGAACAATGACGTGTGGTAATCGGGCCTCACAGTGTGGACACAATACAAAATGCTTCAAGTGGGTGTCCACGATGTGGTGTGCGATTAAAACCTCGACCACAGGGGAACTTGTTGAGCGCGTGACGGTGGGGTCCACCGCGTAGCTGCCGAAAAAAATCCAACTCTGACGTAGCGGTTGGGTGTTGTGAGGGAGAGGAGGTGGATAGCTTTCCTCACCAGGATATCGGCAACTGCAAGCGTCACAGGAAAATTGAAGCTACCACTGAATAGATCTGGGCACGACTCGAACACTTTGGCTACTATTTCGTCCGCTTGTGGTCAGTACTGAGTTCACCAGAGTTCAGCTTTGACGTGTATTGGGCATACGGATTGCTGCTGTCCGCCACGTTGGTTCATGGCAAATAATAATGGCACTGATGTTAGCGCATTGCTAACATCAGTGCAGTTATTATTTGCCATATTAAATGTTGGCGTTCTAGAAGTAACCCAGTGACAAATTGAACGGAATGTGGTACTCTGAGCTTCATCGAATGACGGGGCGAGGATACCGACTTGGAGTGACCTCGTTTCGTTTGGCTCATGGGAACTCAAATGGCATTCTGTGGTGGCAATGAAGGCACCATAGGGTAATTTTGAACGGCACATTCGAATTCAGTAATCATTCACGGAACCATAACCACGTTTTCATTGTCAGTTAAATACTCTTTATTCGGAATTCACTTACTTTATCTTTTGTAGATAGAAGGTTAGTCCGAATCGTTCTCGGGAATGCTAGGCGGATTCCGAGTGAGCTCGTTGCCTAAGCGTAAGCTCGTTGTATCGACCCTGAACCGACCTCCAGATCCGGAAATTCCCATTATGTAGCACAATTTGTTGATGATGATGATGAGATGATAGTTGAACAATTTCAACCTACTCAGATAGTCCGCAAAGCCACTTGGTGCCGGAGCCCAGACCTTGTCTGGCCAGTTAAGTGGCAATCCCAGTCTGAGGCGATGAAAATGCTACTGAAGGCACGATCCACTATTCCATTATCAAGGGAGTCTATTTCCCCCCCTCCACCTCCGTGCTCTCGAAAATCGCCCAGCCGGTCTGCTAACGTAAAACGGGAATGGATTGCAGAAGTTGTGAACTGCGTGTCTAAACCGAAATAAAATGTCTAAATTTTGTCAAGGGTAGATGCAGGTTAAAAATTATGAAAATTAGCACCTTTCCATTTCTTAGAACTTCCATATTTATAGTCACATTTAGCTCCAACTAACGACAATCGTCTCTAAACCGACAGTGACTTCAATAATATGCCAATTAGTTAGTTATTGTAGTTTATGGGGCGCATCGACTCCTTAGGTCATATAGCGCCCGTACCTCAGTCATTTAGACATAGAGGAAGCAAACGCTAGCTCAGTGAACAAGTTATAAGTGACGACGTCAGATCTGTCCTGGGATAAAACTGGCACTAGCCACCCATGCAGCAGCATGTTAATGACGGTGGTAGGTCACTTCAAATTGTATTTATATGAGGAATTTGAAAAGTCGTCCCGAGTGAACAATGTCAGACTCATCCCCTAATATTTCCCGATGCGAGACAGAGGAACGTCCAAAGTGACGTCTCCGTTCGTAGGCAAGCTGGGGGCATGAGAATGGGATGTGTCGCACAGACATTGGTGCGGTGTACCTCGGGCACAGCGGAATCTCTTCGCCACCCAGAAGACACCGGTGCATCGCATAGGCATGTTCCACACGCGGGCGACACAGAGACACCTCGTGGAGTTTGGTTCGATGTGAGGATGAAGAAGCCCCCTTACCAATACAGGGCTTCACAGTTTTCAGCTTATTGCTTGTTAATGAATCTTAGGTTGCCTGCCACTTCCTGAAGATCCAATTCCCTGCACATCTGAGTAAAAGTCCCTAGAAGGAAGAGGGAGGGAACATGTGCACGATGCCCATGCACCTCGCTTAACTGTAGCATCAGCGGCCTCGTTTCCACAGGTTCCCACGTGGCTCGGAATCCAACATAGGACAACCGTTTTCCCAGCGCAGGTCAGAGAGGTAAGCCTACGTAAAATATATTGTGAAAGTGGGTTCGATGGGTACAACGCAATTAGAGTCGTAAGACTACTGAGTGAATCTGTGTAAATTATATGCAGCATGTCATCACATGTTTCAATAAAACTCAGTGCTTCGTCCACGGCAGCCAGCTCAGATGTATGCAAAGTTGAGTGTACCGGTAAGGAAGACATCCTGACAATTGTGCCCATTACAAACGCATACCCAACACCAGGTGTAGACCTCGGTGTAGTCTTGGATCCGTATGTGTAGGTGTCTGTAAATGACGGTAGGAAGACATCAACTCCAGCGCACTAAGTCTAAACTCCTCGGGAACGACTGCGTCAAATTTTTACATTGTACAGCGATACGTCAATATCTGGTGAGGTCAGAGTGATTTGCATCGATCCGACGCGCATAACTCCGCGTAAACTTACGTCGCTGTCCTCCTGCGGTTTATTATCATAAAATGGGCCAATACAGTATTCACAAACATACACAAACGACGACGAAAGCATTCCACAGTTGGCCTGGGATTGCATCAATGAGCTTTGCTTTCCCAAAAGAGTCGAGATATAGAAAATGTTTGTGCAATGGTCTAAGTGACCACGTGCAACTGATATATATATATATATATATATATATATATATATTGCAAGGCTCATAAGGATTTGCTGGACTTCCGACAAAGTCAAGGGCGGTCAAACTTGGTTAAGGTGTCCCATCAATTGACCTAATTATGGTCAGCGATCTGGAATAAGACTTCAATAATCTTACAGATGTCCAACTGGTGACGGAAAATGTGCCAAGTTGCATTCCGCCGCGCCCTCTCCGGCTCTTCTAAAAAAAAATCGATGGGACGGATGATCTGCTGTAACACAAGTAAAACAAAAACATATTGATGAGCACGTTAATTCGACTGATATTGTGTCATCATTCAATGGGCCAGTACTATCCATGAGGCCATTCTAATGCAACATCTTATACACACATACCTGGCCGCCACTCGGCAGCACGCAACATCTTGTACACACATACCTGGCCGCCACTCGGCAGCACGCAACATCTTGTACACACATACCTGGCCACCACTCGGCAGCACGCAACATCTTATACACACATACCTGGCCGCCACTCGGCAGCACGCAACATCTTATACACACATACCTGGCCGCCACTCGGCAGCACGCAACATCTTGTACACACATACCTGGCCACCACTCGGCAGCACGCAACATCTTATACACACATACCTGGCCGCCACTCGGCAGCACGCAACATCTTATACACACATACCTGGCCGCCACTCGGCAGCACGCAACATCTTATACACACATACCTGGCCGCCACTCGGCAGCACGCAACATCTTATACACACATACCTGGCCGCCACTCGGCAGCACGCAACATCTTATACACACATACCTGGCCGCCACTGGCAGCACGCAACATCTTGTACACACATACCTGGCCGCCACTCGGCAGCACGCAACATCTTGTACACACATACCTGGCCGCCACTCGGCAGCACGCAACATCTTGTACACACATACCTGGCCGCCACTCGGCAGCACGCAACATCTTATACACACATACCTGGCCGCCACTCGGCAGCACGCAACATCTTATACACACATACCTGGCCGCCACTCGGCAGCACGCAACATCTTGTACACACATACCTGGCCGCCACTCGGCAGCACGCAACATCTTATACACACATACCTGGCCGCCACTCGGCAGCACGCAACATCTTGTACACATACCTGGCCGCCACTCGGCAGCACGCAACATCTTATACACACATACCTGGCCGCCACTCGGCAGCACGCAACATCTTATACACACATACCTGGCCGCCACTCGGCAGCACGCAACATCTTGTACACACATACCTGGCCGCCACTCGGCAGCACGCAACATCTTGTACACACATACCTGGCCGCCACTCGGCAGCACGCAACATCTTGTACACACATACCTGGCCGCCACTCGGCAGCACGCAACATCTTATACACACATACCTGGCCGCCACTCGGCAGCACGCAACATCTTATACACACATACCTGGCCGCCACTCGGCAGCACGCAACATCTTGTACACACATACCTGGCCGCCACTCGGCAGCACGCAACATCTTATCACACATACCTGGCCGCCACTCGGCAGCACGCAACATCTTGTCACACATACCTGGCCGCCACTCGGCAGCACGCAATATCTTGTACACACATACCTGGCCACCACTCGGCAGCACGCAACATCTTATACACACATACCTGGCCGCCACTCGGCAGCACGCAACATCTTATACACACATACCTGGCCGCCACTCGGCAGCACGCAACATCTTGTACACACATACCTGGCCACCACTCGGCAGCACGCAACATCTTATACACACATACCTGGCCGCCACTCGGCAGCACGCAACATCTTATACACACATACCTGGCCGCCACTCGGCAGCACGCAACATCTTATACACACATACCTGGCCGCCACTCGGCAGCACGCAACATCTTGTACACACATACCTGGCCGCCACTCGGCAGCACGCAACATCTTATACACACATACCTGGCCGCCACTCGGCAGCACGCAACATCTTATACACACATACCTGGCCGCCACTCGGCAGCACGCAACATCTTATACACACATACCTGGCCGCCACTGGCAGCACGCAACATCTTATACACACATACCTGGCCGCCACTCGGCAGCACGCAACATCTTATACACACATACCTGGCCGCCACTCGGCAGCACGCAACATCTTATAACACATACCTGGCCGCCACTCGGCAGCACGCAACATCTTATACACACATACCTGGCCGCCACTCGGCAGCACGCAACATCTTATACACACATACCTGGCCGCCACTCGGCAGCACGCAACATCTTATACACACATACCTGGCCGCCACTCGGCAGCACGCAACATCTTATACACACATACCTGGCCGCCACTGGCAGCACGCAACATCTTGTACACACATACCTGGCCGCCACTCGGCAGCACGCAACATCTTATACACACATACCTGGCCGCCACTCGGCAGCACGCAACATCTTGTACACATACCTGGCCGCCACTCGGCAGCACGCAACATCTTATACACACATACCTGGCCGCCACTCGGCAGCACGCAACATCTTATACACACATACCTGGCCGCCACTCGGCAGCACGCAACATCTTGTACACACATACCTGGCCGCCACTCGGCAGCACGCAACATCTTATACACACATACCTGGCCGCCACTCGGCAGCACGCAACATCTTGTACACACATACCTGGCCGCCACTCGGCAGCACGCAACATCTTATACACACATACCTGGCCGCCACTCGGCAGCACGCAACATCTTATACACACATACCTGGCCGCCACTCGGCAGCACGCAACATCTTGTACACACATACCTGGCCGCCACTCGGCAGCACGCAACATCTTGTACACACATACCTGGCCGCCACTCGGCAGCACGCAACATCTTGTACACACATACCTGGCCGCCACTCGGCAGCACGCAACATCTTGTACACAATACCTGGCCGCCAGCAGCACGCAACATCTTATACACACATACCTGGCCGCCACTGGCAGCACGCAACATCTTGTACACACATACCTGGCCGCCACTCGGCAGCACGCAACATCTTGTACACACATACCTGGCCGCCACTCGGCAGCACGCAACATCTTGTACACACATACCTGGCCGCCACTCGGCAGCACGCAACATCTTGTACACACATACCTGGCCGCCACTCGGCAGCACGCAACATCTTATACACACATACCTGGCCGCCACTCGGCAGCACGCAACATCTTATACACACATACCTGGCCGCCACTCGGCAGCACGCAACATCTTGTACACACATACCTGGCGCCACTCGGCAGCACGCAACATCTTATACACACATACCTGGCCGCCACTCGGCAGCACGCAACATCTTATACACACATACCTGGCCGCCACTCGGCAGCACGCAACATCTTATACACACATACCTGGCCGCCACTCGGCAGCACGCAACATCTTGTACACACATACCTGGCCGCCACTCGGCAGCACGCAACATCTTATACACACATACCTGGCCGCCACTCGGCAGCACGCAACATCTTGTACACACATACCTGGCCACCACTCGGCAGCACGCAACATCTTATCACACATACCTGGCCGCCACTCGGCAGCACGCAACATCTTGTACACACATACCTGGCCACCACTCGGCAGCACGCAACATCTTATACACACATACCTGGCCGCCACTCGGCAGCACGCAACATCTTACACACACCGCGCCACTCGGCAGCACGCAACATCTTATACACACATACCTGGCCGCCACTCGGCAGCACGCAACATCTTATACACACATACCTGGCCGCCACTCGGCAGCACGCAACATCTTATACACACATACCTGGCCGCCACTCGGCAGCACGCAACATCTTATACACACATACCTGGCCGCCACTCGGCAGCACGCAACATCTTGTACACACATACCTGGCCGCCACTCGGCAGCACGCAACATCTTGTACACACATACCTGGCCGCCACTCGGCAGCACGCAACATCTTGTACAATACCTGGCCGCCATCGGCAGCACGCAACATTTGTACACACATACCTGGCCGCCACTCGGCAGCACGCAACATCTTATACACACATACCTGGCCGCCACTCGGCAGCACGCAACATCTTATGCACACATACCTGGCCGCCACTCGGCAGCACGCAACATCTTGTGCACACATACCTGGCCGCCACTCGGCAGCACGCAACATCTTGTACACACATACCTGGCCGCCACTCGGCAGCACGCAACATCTTGTACACACATACCTGGCCGCCACTCGGCAGCACGCAACATCTTGTACACACATACCTGGCCGCCACTCGGCAGCACGCAACATCTTATACACACATACCTGGCCGCCACTCGGCAGCACGCAACGTCGAGTCACGACCAACTCGGCAGGCTATCGCATATCTCATCGATGGTAAACACCGACTCGGTATCATGCGAGAACTTTGATCGAGTTCGATAGGGAATCGCAAGACGATTTAATCAGATGTTGGTAGTTTCGAATCGAAATGCGCGCGTAAATATCCAGCAGGATGTGTGGAGAGGCCTGGCAATACAAACGCTTACAACTAGCCGCCTCTTGAAGAACTATATATACATATATATATATATATATATATATATATATATATATATATATATATATATATATATATATATATTATATTATATATATATATATTTTTATCTTTAGATGTGTCGCTATTATAGCCTCATCAATGTGCCGAAATCTGGGAGGGGCGGACTTCTTCCTACATTCAGATATAATAACAATTTAACTCCAGTCACACCGCAATATATTGCAAGTGAATTGCCGTGGTGAAGTCTGTCTATCTAAATTGTACAGTTTCAATACAATAATGGCAGTAGCCATACATAATGAAACATGTAAAATTTCGCACATCCCTTTCTCCTCTGGAATCTCATTGTCATTAACATCGACGTTGTTGTTGTTCAATGATGTTGTTGCAGGCAGTCCGCACCAGGACAAACTTACATATATCGTAACACAGCGATCTCAGGCAAATTGAGGTAAAATGCTCCAATCGCAGCGTTTTGGCTGTGTTGCCACACATGACTCCACGTATCAAATTGACCTTGGCCTGCGGAGTACGACACCATCAAACTGACCCTGGCCTGCGGAGTACGGCACCATCAAACTGACCCTGGCCTGCGGAGTACGGCACCATCAAACTGACCCTGGCCTGCGGAGTACGGCACCATCAAACTGACCCTGGCCTGCGGAGTACGGCACCATCAAACTGACCATGGCCTGCGGAGTACGGCACCATCAAACTGACCCTGGCCTGTGGAGCATAACACCATCAAACTTTGACAACTGTTCCCGAATGCAAATCGCAGTCGGCACTCGCAGGACACACCGTGCCCGCCTAATGGTGACGGACTTTATGGTGGTCATCAATGTGCTTCTCCAGTCGACGTCTCACTCTTCAGCCGCCGACTGAGGCGGCCAAAAGACGACTACACAATCACTCCCAAGACGGAACACTGTTTACGCGACACATACTCGGAAAATGACATCATGGCTGACCGGCAGGCGGAGGTCGCCCCATTCGCGGCAGAGCACGTGCCCGCCGTCCCAGCACGTGTCATCTCGTCATCGGTCGTGAACATCGGCTGGTTAAAGTGTGATCTGAAGGATCACTGGTCTCCTGATATTAGCGGGTATTCGTTTTGAACGTTGCATACCGAATGCAATGTTGTAAAGACTTCAGCTTCAGAAAAGAACGCTAGGCCACAACAAATGACCGAAGAGGATAAACGTCGCGGCATCATTTCTTCAAGACACTGGGGAAACAGGAGCGGGTAATGAGGTTGTGGTGGTGATTGGTTGTATGACGGATCTACTGTCTCGGGCCATACGGCGCCCCCAAACTCCATACTGTCTCGGGCCATACGGCGCCCACAAACTCCACTCAGATTGGTCGCAGGCGAATAGTGCCGAAAGGTGGGACTCGAACCTACAATATTTCCGTTGGGAGACGGACACCTTATCCCTAGGCCACTCGCCCCCGAAGTGGATGACGTTTCTTTATACCAGGACAAGTGGGATGGATGTCCACAAGAACGTACATGCAATCATCCACAAGCATATTGTGTATACGACATAAATATTATATATCCAGCCTCCATCATCAGACAATTTTGTTCTCGCCGCTAACAACCTGACCTGACTTAATACCACCGGTGAAAATCGCAGCCAGATCAACCTAGAGACAAGCTCGCAGTGAAAACGCGTGGGGCCTAGTAACAAGTTTGGACCAGGTGGTGCCTAACTGGCAGTCATTTCCCAACACGTCTATAAAGACACTCGACACGCCACGTGTCCTCTCCGAGGGGAAAGGCCACGCCGATTGGTCAACCGAGCTGAGGAGCGGCTGGTTTGATTGGTCAATGGCAGACCGGGAATGTATGGCCTTTTCTCTCGTCATAATCCGAGAAAGGAGTTGTATAACGACTCTGCCGCAGGTCGACTGAGCGGACCACTACGGCCTACATATTAAGCCGGCGTTAGATACATTCTGTCGCGTAGTCAAAGTGGACACCCGCAACTACAGAACTTACCATTGATGTGAAAGTTCAGAGTTTCCTGTGGTGAAGCTTAACGCTTCATCTGGGGCTGACATGTGTATGTGTGCTATGCGGACAATATTGTCCAGAAAGAACTAATGCGATTCAGCATCGGCTGTCTCCAACGCGACTTTCGCGAAAAATATAGTGATAATTCTGCAGTCTCGGTCGTATTACCTCCTCACGAGCAGTGGTGGATCCATGAACCAGCTTTGAACTTGCTGGGGATGCAAAAAAGACTTGTCGGGATGCGAATGCTTTATTACCTACTCAGATTAAGTACCTAACTTAGCATTAACTATGGATGTAAGGATCGTTTAAAATCATCAATGCAATGCAGACAAATGCTTAAAATTGAAATATTCGTCTGGTCTGGAACTGTTAATTTGTATTTATTCAAGAGACGCACACAATGACACCCATACCAAGCGTGATACGGCTCAGATTAGCACGACTGTAGCCGGGCTGGGACCTGCGATACTTCAAATTCAACTT
Organism: Ashinkailepas kermadecensis; assembly: GCA_034440615.1. Lineage (NCBI taxonomy): Eukaryota > Metazoa > Arthropoda > Thecostraca > Neolepadidae > Ashinkailepas > Ashinkailepas kermadecensis. The sequence goes on from JAOTOM010004438.1 coordinate 118,774, forward strand.
AACGGGTTTGGAGTCTTCGTGCTTTCTCTGCTCTTCAATGTGATTGGATACATCCTCACAACACATCAACATAAGCCTCGTGCTACCGTCCACTGTATACTGATCTTCACAACACACAAACAGAAGCCTCGTGCTGCCATCCACTGCACACTGATCTTCACAACACACAAGCATAAGCCTCGTGCTGCCATCCACTGCACACTGATCTTCACAACACACAAACAGAAGCCTCGTGCCTCGTCCACTGTATACTGATCTTCACAACACACAAACAGAAGCCTCGTGCTGCCGTCCACTTTATACTGATCTCCACAACACATAAACAGAACCCTCGTGCTACCGTCCACTGTATAATGATCTTCACAACACACAAACAGAAGCCTCGTGCTGCCATCCACTGCACACTGATCTTCACAACACACAAACGGAAGACTCGTGCTGCCGTTCACTGCATCCTGCTGTTACTTTGGATTGTGCTTAGCAATGATTCTACCGCGATTGTCTATCACACGCATGCCGCCCAGTGTTTCGCCAAGTTCTTTTTAAGATCTTGCCTTAATGAAAGCTTGTAACCATAACCACTGTTGTAACAACAGTGCTAAACAACGAAAACCTAAATCACCTAAGTCGAAATAAAACCTCAACATACGAATTTTAACTCTGCACGTGTGTTTTTCTTCAAAGAAAATGTTTTATGGCGAAATTTGTCGGTATCTGCCTAGACTGGCATCGGTCACGGGCAAGCCGGACAGCCGTCAGTCGCGCAGCTACGTCACATCACGTGACTTGCATCCCCCGGGTCGGCCAACCGACCATCTCACTGGCGATGTTATAGAAGACACCGCGCCGAACAGTTGCGTAGCGTAAACTAAGCGTGAATTAGAAGGGACCGTGACACAGCTCGCACGTGAACCTGGTGATAACATGACGTACAAATTAAACACTAGACTCCATTAAGCCTTCACCTGATTTTCAAATGAAAAAGAAACGTTGATGGAATATATAAATGTATTCTAGTTCGCGATATTTCGGCTGTGATAGTGCATTCAATTGTGAGACACGTTCACGGTATTCGTTGGAATAATTCAATTTCGGCTAGAGTGCAGACACATTTCTACGGAAACGGACCCCTTTTCAGGACGTTTATGACGATATTGAATGAACTGTTTCCAAAATCGGGCTATGTCAGATATGATGCGAGGGTCTTGGATTGCAATGGACTGTGCCAAAATCCGCTGCATTCATTTATAAAATACCTGCTCCGCGGAAAATGGACATCATATCGCAAGCCTCTACAGGCTACCAAAACGGCCCGGTTGCGGAAGATTCACAGAATGTTATGCCCGCTGTGATCTCCGAATCTGCAGCCCATGCCCTCGCATGCCCTCGCATGCCTCGCATGCCCTCGCATGTCCAGCGTCCTTAACTCGGCAGTCGCTGGCGTGTTCTCACATACACCGGGTATTTGGAGGGTACCCGGTGTACTCTCACATACACCTTACCATAACTCCAAAACCAACAACCATATCACAACAAAACTAGGTGCAGTGGATATCCCAACAACATTTACTGGGACAACGTTAATTTGTTGAGCTCGAGGTCGCCGATGATGTCATAGGTCAGCTGAAGTAAGAGTTTGAATATTTACGGTGCATTGCTAAGCTCTAAAACAGCGTGTAAGACGGCTAGCATGAGAGGATGTTCATATAATATGGCCAAGAACTGTCCCTTGCATATGTCACATGCGTACGGCCAAATCAGCTCAAGGTCAAATGAGGTCACGTGAGGTCAATGCGCATTTTGATGGACTTGCTGCTACGAAACATTTTGTCGGTAAAATTACGCTATGGGTGAGAAGATCGATTGCACATATAGGTGTACATAGCCGAAAAGATCTAAAACTTTCATCCTACTTACGCCACGCCATATGTCACGCTACTTATGCAACGCTAGTTCATGATTTCCTTAATTTGCTTCTGGTTCCAGTGCAATGCTTGAGGACCACTGCAAAGTATTTTTCAGTGCTAATTTCGGATTCGGCGTCCATTTCACCCTGGGAGAGTGAAGTTTCAGCAAGCTATACAATTATCCAAACAACCCAGGACCCAGGTCACCCAATGGCCCCAGGGTTGATGCTTGGTCATGTCCTCGGTCATTGATAGGCGTGTCGGAATCCACCAGTCGTCAACTATCTAGACTTTGCTAGTACTTGCTAGGCTTTGTTTGACTAGTGAGCATCCCGGCGCGCTTGTCGAGCACGCATATTTCAGAGTTCTTGAATGACATTAAGAACCTACTGTTTTCTTTCCTTAACTGGATATCCCCGATGTCCGCATGAGCATTGCGTCCGACATCTACCGCACAGCCGGGAGGCACCAGCCAGGAAACAAGGCTGTGGCAGAAATCCCCACCTGTGCGCAAAATGTCCAATATACAAAGCACGTTCAAGTCTTTTTCCGCGGGGATGAGATGTATGGGGTCCAACTCGCCGGGGAAGCGAGTTACCATTGATGTGACTGCCTGGTAGGCGGCCCAAGCAGCATCACACCGCCGAGTGCTCCACTTAACGTGTCGTTTTGTCGTTTTTTTCCACGACAGGTACCAACATACCTAGGTGCCTAATGAAGCTCTAATTGATTAGTAATGAGCACTAATCGCATCTAATATGACCATACGGTTATTCGACTTGAGAGGCACATCTTTCGCTGAGGGTCATCCACGATGAATATGACCCCTGAAAAATCCGGACCATGCCAATGGTTATAGCATAGCCAAATCGGCTATTGTAAATACAACGAAGTTAGCAATTAGCTTATCGATCTCAAGATCCCGCATTTAAGTACCAAGGCGAGCTCATTTGACGCTGGGTTACTTTAGGAGCTGCTCTTTACGTTACCTTAGACGCTACTTTAGGAGCTGCTCTAGTCCTAACCATAGTGCTAGGGCCAGCCACTTCCAAGAAACAGTCATCAAACACGGGCCAGTTATCAACAAAGCGGATAGCTGGCGTCTCGGGTCGACGAGAACACACCGTGAAGTTGAGCAGCGTCCAGCGGCGGACAGGCGACACTTCTTAAACAAACTCGTGTCATATATATGATCCGTACAGAGCTTGATCGTACATTGACCGCTAAACACAGTCCGGCACCAGATGCATCGTGTTGTATTGGGAGTCCGCAATTCCTGAGAGCTCACTGGTTGGCGAATATCACATTCCGGTAGACGGCAAATGCAAACTGATATGTAAGCCGTAAGATATTGTTGTTCTCCGCCAACAAGGGAGCGCTAAAAGTGCTTCTGCGTCGTCAAGCATCGAGCAAGTCAGTCAAAATGTCTCTTGCTGAGTGGAGAAAGGCTTCGCGACAGTTGCTGCTTTACGCACATATGATAGGATGCAATAATTTTCCACGTTCTTGCGTTTTCAATGTGATATCCAAGCAGTATTTGTCGAAGTTTCCATCGACTCGGTGGGGGTGGGGGGTGCGGGGTGGGGGTGCCTTGACTCCGATTCTTCCTCAGTATCTGGGGACGTGCCTTGGGCAGCACCCAGCGGCTCGCAGGCCGACCTACCACGTGCCGCAATTTCGTCATTGCTGGAACTCTTGATAACTCAAACCTCGCCGGCATAGTTTTGAGTGGTAGAACCAGGAGTGCATGAGCAGCCTTAGGGTTGAAGCCAACCAGTTTAAAGCACCACTATGGGCGTTGCATGAGCGAGGGCGAGAGGCGGGTTGCGGGGTTTCCCTGCTGCAGGCACAGAATCAGGCGGCAAGAAGACCTATAGACGGACCGCAGCTGCGCTTCCATCGGCAGCCGCGGATGCATGCACCTTATTGCAGCAAATTTTCGCGGAAGTGCAGGAATTGCAGACATAAAGACAACATATTTCAACAATCTGACACCATGCATTCAGCTTTGGGACGTTTGCCCCATATTCGGCATGTGAACCCGTCTGCGGAAATCATCCGATTCAGCTGAAATCGAGTGTAACCTTGCTGAAATCGAGCTCATCTTTCTACTATGTTGTCCCGATGCATGGCGCATGCATGCAAGGCATATCGATGCATGGTGTAGTATGCATGGCGGAGCGTATGTGTGGTGGAGTGTATGTATGGTGTGGTGTACGATTTTAAATGCAATTTCCCACATGTCGAGCTAACAGAAGCGCCACAATTATTTGTTTATTTATTTCACGACACATGTCCTCCACGTACAGCGGCTATTATGGACAGTCTGGGGTGCGGGGTGGGAGTGTGCCACACTGTGGCACACTCCCTTGTTGTCACAGCCTTCCCACTCAATGTATACCACACAGATCCGTTCAGTGCGGCACCCTCCATCGGATTGACACCAGCCACGCAGTCGCCCAGATTGGAAGCACGCGGGCCACGCGACACCACATAACCACATGACTGGCAGCTGGCTGGTTGGCATATAGTTGGTACCGGCTAGACCGACACTGGCAAGTGTTGGCGCAAAAAATTCCTTTGAACAAAAAAATACGCGCACTTCGAGGAAAATGTGGTACTTGCCGCGAAAATAACATAAAAAATGACGTCCAAAAAAATAACATCCAAATCCAATGACATTCAAATCATGACATCCATTGATTTGATGTCAATGACATCAAATTACGCATATATGAAGAATTATGACTTGAAACGCCATGACAAAAAGAAGAGCAGCTGTGATGTTCCAAAAGCGTGACGGTCAGGCCGGATCGAGCTGCTCAGCTGAACCTGTATTGCATATACACGGCAGCAGACTAGCTCGGGCCATAAATTCGCTCGCAATGACGTATGCCTGGCGTTCTGGCATCGCTTCCTGGACTGTGTATGCCGTATTTATCCGCGTTCGTGGACCCCATGGCTAAGTGGGCATAACTTCAAAGAATGCGTGGCTGAGGGGTGACACCAAAGCCTTCATGGGTTCGCATGACACTTCTCGGGAGAAGTATTCCTCCGTCCCCTCCAGCTCTTCAGAACACCCCATGTTTGCGTGTCGGTCGCTGTCTGCGATGCTTTGTCAGTAATAACGCTCGCCGTGCAACTCCGTCACACTTTGAGAGCCGTATTGATCCGCTTCAAAGATTATCGACAGCATTCTGCGGTACGAGGAATGCACATACATTGTTATGTACCATATATAAAACATATATGTTATTGTTATATGTTATATATTGTTAAATACGCGATCACGAAAAGCCAGAACTATACCAAACCTATTCAGGCAATACCAGCATTGATTGATGACATGTTCTCAAAGAGCAAAAGTGCGCATAAGACTATGTATTATGCCGAATAAAACAATCGTGCAGAAGAATGTTGGAAATCGAAATCAGCTGAAACGTCTCATGGAACTTCCCTACCAAACAAGCTATCTCAGCCACATCGAGCTAGACAACTTCGTGAAAAATGTATTTTAATGAAACGTCTGTTCACAATAGCGGAGCTTTATATATATATATATATATTAGCCGGAAGAGCAGACATAGTTATTGATCAGACTTATCGCGAACATGCTGGAATAATCCACTGAGACACAAGGATAAAGCTTGGAAACAACGTAAACTGACCATGGGTACGCGTGAAGAACTGCACTTATCTACCTATATCTGAGAATGCACCGGTCATATGCATACAACATTATCAGCTATATTTCTGGTCAAACAATTTCTTCCAAGTCTCTAAAGGCTTGCTTTAAAAAAAACGTTCCGAAAATATGGAAACTGTTTTCAGGCAGGCTGAATCGCATCATACAGATCATTCTGCAGACAACAGCATCGCCCTGCTAAATTTGTGTTCCTGTGCCAGAACAATCCGTTGGCCACCAAACAACTCTATGGGTGGCAAGGCACGCTAGTCCTGTCCTGAGTTAATCTTATCGTTATCTCGCGACAAAAAGGACCTCGTTTCCATGGCCATAATATGCATTCGGTCGTCAACATAGTTCACGGCTACTTCAGAAAATAGAACAAAAAAGGCGGAGAACCTTATAACTTAGTTTGGGTTGGGTTTGGTCTTGGCTTCGCATGGCCAAGGTAACATGTTAAAATATCGTATGGTGGTAGTAGCATTTGTATGTGAGGACTTCGTTCACCGCAGTTACCTAGCAAATTTCTGCTTTGCTGCAAGATGATCTCAACCATCTGGATGCCACCAAAACCATCCGTGACGAGAGATCAGGCACGACATTTTGACTTGTGATTGTGGGCTATGTAATAACCTAAACAATGCGCAGTGTTCATCTGCATAGAGGAGACCGCGACGAGTGAAAGAACAATGAGAGCACCGCCCATAAATGCTTGAAAATTTGGCTCGATCCAAAAGTGAGCGCGCTGCCCAAGCCAAACATTGGAAAGTGCGCGGGTGGCGGTGGTGGGTGTTGTACGGTGGTATCACCTTAATCAGCATGCAGTTTTGCAGTTTTCATGCCTTGAATTTCCAATTGGCCACCAAATACTGAAGTACTATGACGACCAGGAGCATTTCACCAATTCAGGCTTGAGGACTCACTTGTGTACGACTCACTTGTGACAAATCCCACTTGTGCACGTGCGTGCACATGTTTTGCTGATCAAATTAGTTTCCTCTTCAATGTCAGCGCGAGTTTTTCGCTTTGCCTCTGAATATCGCTATACAGTTGTCTAACTTCATTGTTATACCTATTGCTCTCTAGCACATCCCTATCGCGGCTAGATTACCAGAAACCAACTTCTCCTTTCATTTAAGCCAAGATAGGAGAATTGGCGTCGCTACGGGTAGTGTGGGACAGGAGAACTTTGGGCCGATGTTTGACATGCAGCGACATAGGCGTAATGCCGAACTTCATGAAATGTCGATGGGGACATGTTCCCTCGTCCCCTGGTTTGAAGGTCGGATTTCTGGCCGCCATTCCAGTCCGGAAATAGTAAGGTCGCATGAAACACGATCTATTTCGCAAGTCACTTCATGCCAGGACGACACCAATAATTCCAAGAACTCCAAGAACATAATACTAAACAAACATACATTCAATTTATTATGTTTAAAAAAAACAGCGGGCAATCCAACCGTCGCTGTAGCTGCTTCTGATTCCACGACAATGAGCACCGTCTTTTACCACACATCGCAGCTGTCTCATACATCTCCACCAGCAGTGGAGATGTGACATCTCCACTGCTGCTTCATCAGCGGGCCGGCTTCCTTGCCAGCCGGTGTCAGGTGATGTCCACATGGCCGCATGCCATTCAGGATTGCTTGGGGATATTGCAATTATCGTACCGTAATACTGCACTGAAGGGGACCATCCGAATACCTCAACGGGATTTATGCAATCCTGTCGCCACAACGTCTTGGAATAGGGCATTTCTCACAGATGAATAACCTGAACGAAGGCATGTCACCTAATTTTCCCATATGTGCGTCTGTAGCCACTCTGCCATCAGTGGTCCGCACTGTTTCGGGCAACAAACCACACATCTCGCCAACGTCAGCTCAACCAACATCGAACTCAACTGTTGAGTTTGAGTAAGGAGTTCGGCAAGGAAAAACATATATTACCTCTCGCTCTTGAAAAAGTAACACTTTTGGCAGAATGACATGAGGAAGGGCAATTATATTTGGCAGGGTTGCCCTTTTAACCTGCATGCTGTACACACATGCAATTTGTGGTGACAGCAATGGCACCCACCCGGGGAGAGATATGTGTGGATTAAAATTGATATTTTAACCAGGGCCTATTCCAATGGTAAAGAGAAGTGCAAAAGCAGCCTGACGAAAAAGTACTCGAATTTTGAAGCATCGCGATTGATTGTTTCAACGAACCTGAAAACTGCACTGCCACCAAGAAGAATTGCCAGCACCTAGAAATTGCCTGCAATCAGGAAATGAATCAGCGGAATAGAAATTGGATCGGGTATGCTACGAAGAGAGTGAACCAGCAATCTACGACAACGCACTAACAAATCTGTACAAGCACGTCACTATTCATTATTGCTTTTGCATTATTTTATCACTTACGTGGATGGGCATCACTAACTCGCCAATTATTTTTGCAGTATCCTTCTAATCCTGGACCTAACACCTGCCCTCGTCCTTGTTCCAGTCTATTGAGCCGGCGCCGACTGGCTGCAGTGCCCTAGACTGTGACTTCCCGAGCCACCACGACCTTTGCCATTCGGCCAACTGATTTAACATAATATATATATATATATATATATATATATATATATATATATATATATAACCCATCGGACAAGGTGCAGCGCTCTCCAGACGCACCAGCAGACCGCCGGCGGGCCGACGCGGCGCCGTCACGGTCAGGTCACTCCTCTGTCACACACCAGCCGGACAGGGGTCCGCCGGCTGGCGACCAATCACAGGTCGCGGCGCAGGGGGCTGGCAGTCACCCCACACTAATGTAAACATAAACCCATTCCCGGCATCAGCCGACGGGCCGCTCTGCTTAGCTCGTCCACCGCACCAGCCAGACGTCGGACGAGGGGAGGGTGGGGGGACTGGTCACGTGCGCCAGCGTCCGACGATGCGCTATTCACGTGTCATGGTGACTCCGTCGTGGACGACGGACGCGGCTGGTGACCACGTGACGTTCACAGGCGGACATTCGCCTCGCGGCGAGGGCGGCCGCCCCTGCCCCGCCTGCCACCCTGGCCGGTACACAAAGGATGGCCATCGTCCCCAGCACGGCAGGTATCTGATGCTGAGGAACGACGATCGCGTGAATTGCGCTCATCGGCCGGGCATCTAGTCATCGACCGGCCGGCGGCGCCCCGCACGAGGGACGGCCGCCGCGCCGACACCCACCTGTCCAGCGCCTCCTCCTTGATGGTCACCTGCATCTGCGGCAAACTGTCACTGGAGTAGAACCGGTCCAACACGCCCGACATCCAATCCATGGCTGGCGGTGGCGGTGGCGGCGGCGGCGGAGACTAGCGGATGGATCGCGCGGTAGCGGCGGCGGCGGCGGCGCTCAACGAGCCACTGAGCGCTGCCGCGGGCAGGCGGCCCTCTGGCGGCCACGCCAGGTGACGAGGCCACTATCTGCCAGTCGAGGTCTCACGGCCGGTCGCGCCACCGCCGCGGCACCGAGCGGCAAGCTGCCGCGCGACCTCTCAGTCGTTCCAAGTCTCACGGAGACATGACACGTGGACCCGCCAGCGCCGCCACAGTCGCCACCACGGCACGACCAGAGACGGCGGCGTGCAGCCGCGAGCCGCCACTCTGCGTCCGGCCGGCCGGCCGGCCCACACCCGCCAAGGCAGTGCTCGCCGTCACAACTGGACGGAGGCCGGCCGTCGGACAGTACACACGCGCCGTCAGCGGCGGCCGCCGGCACCGACTGAGTCACCCCGCAACCGCAGCTTCCTGCTTCCTGCCGGCGGCCGAACGCCGGCGGCCGATTTACGCGCCGCGACAACTGCAGCGCCGTGACGTCACTGCGGCGCCGTGACGTCACCCTCACGTGTCGACTGACCTCGGCCAACGGCGGGCGTCGATCGCTGGCAGATCGGTCCACGCGACTTCGCCCCACTAACAAAACACCTCAGGGATGGGCCGAACACCGATCGCCCTCGGCTGGCAGTCGCTGCTGCTGCTGCTGCTGCCGACCGCCAGCGCTCACTGCATCAGCTGAGATGGAAGCAATGCCGGTCTCGGGATCAGTCAGTGACGAGGAATATGAAGAATCAGGAGGGTAGACAAACGGCACACAAGAGAAGAAAGGAACATCCGATGCCTGGGAAGTCAGGGCACCGCCTGATGTCAGGACATCGTCTGATGTCAGGATACTGCCTAATGTAAGGGCACCGCCTGATGCTAGGGCATCGCTTGGGAAGTCAGGACATCGTCTCATCTCAGATGGCCCAAAATAGAGGCTCAAACTAAGAAGTGTTTGCTGATGGCATATTGCGACAGGCCCGAGCCGAATCAAATGCAATCTGGGTCCAATGCTGCATGCGCATTTCAACGGCTTCGTCGGGCAAAACAAATGTGTTTTTAAGAACTTCCACTAACCAGGATCAATCGTGTTTCATCACTCGGTCAAATGCCACGCAACGCTCCGGCACAACGGTGACGCCGAATACCTGCATATAAAGAAGAGCGTTGACTCTCTTACAACGTGTTGGGCTGGTGATATCACATGGTATCGACGCTGCCTTATGTCGAATGGTCGGGCGGAGCCATACATCCGCACGGTCATCGAGTCTTCAACCGAATTGGTTGAATTCAACCGAAAATCGAATTGGTTACGAGAAAGACGCGTTAACATCCCTTACGATATCTGCTAGAACAATATGCCGTAACCTATTTAGAACACATTACAATTATGCAAGGATAGCTCAAAAGTGTGGGACAATTCTTGCAATTCGTTGAAACCCCTCCCAGGTTGATACGACCGACGTGAAAAAGTCAAAACTTACCGAACAGAACTGCTGTGTCCTAGGTGGTGGATTTGTATTTTAGGGCGCGTTGACTGCTTTTTCCTTGAAGGTATGGTAGATTCAAAATAAAGTGCTTAACCTATTGGTCCCGAACAGACTTGTGCTCGACTCGAGTTGAATCGAGAATCGACTCATGAATCAATCGTTTTTGATGAGTCGCGAGTTGAATCGATTCTTTTCCCCAAAATATATTTTGAGTCGTGAGTTGAATCACATCTTTCTTTTCAAAAATGAGTCGAATCATGAGTCAATCATTCAAATCACAATGCGTCATTTGAGTCTTATGACTCAAATGGAAGTTATGAACAAATGATATAAAGCATGTATCTTTGTGAATAATATGCCATGACACAAAGTAGGGAGTAAAAATACAGCATAATTATTCATGCTTATAGCATTACAATTGTCAACTTGTTAGCTCCCAGTGAGTAAAGAATGAGCGGTACTGAAGTAATTTACCAAAAACCAATGACAATAACTACAAATAAGTATTAATGTTAAGCTTGGTATTCACAATCAGTATCATGCATGAGTCAATCCTAGTGCCAGGAACACAACACAGAAATGGGTTGTCATTGTGAAAAAAAGAATATGGAACCGGAATATGGAACCTTATATATATATACATACATATATATATATATATAGATATATATATATATATATATATATATATATCATATATTTACACAAATGTGTATATATAAATATATATATACATATATAAATATATATATACATATATATATATATATATATATATATATATATATATATATATATATATATATATATATATATATATGTATATATATATAATGTGTGGGCAGTGCACAATGAATCATATGGCTGATGAGTCTGATACCACTGAGTCGGATCTGAATTGATTCAAATTTTTGTTGGTTATTGGAATTTAGGGGCGCATCGACTGCGTCGGTCATGCAGCGCCCTATTCAAATTTCGGTCAGTCTGTTTGAGTCGCGAGTCGAATCATGCTTTGTGAGTTCTGAGTCTGAATTGAGTCGAATCAAATAATTTTTACCTGCTCTGAATCATGAGTCGAATCGGATCTCAAGATATATGAGTCACATGTGAGTCGACTCAAAACATTTGAGACGAGCACAAGTCTGGTCCCGAAACCGATTCTTTGGCCGGCTGAATCAATTCCACTTGGCTCGAACTGCATGGTCTTTGATTCCAGCCTGACCTTGTGCAGGTCGAGGAAGTGGCCGAACAACATGGCATTAAATCTACTGATCGTCCTCTTCCGAAGATCTACCCGAAGCATATTCGATCATGCAAGGGAGATCGGGGCTGACGGCATCGACTTTGAACTGTCGACTTCAACCTTCAATTCGAACTTTCCCCCTGACACGACCTGAGAGGGGCAGACAGCCACCCCGGCCGCCCGGCAGTGACTGTCCCCCTGGTACGACCAGACAGGGGCAGACAGCCACCCCCGGCCGTCCGGCAGTGACTGTCCCCCTGGTACGACCAGACAGGGGCAGACAGCCACCCCCGGCTGCCCGGCAGTGACTGTCTCCCGGACACGACTTGAGAGGGGCAGACAGCCACCCCGGCCGCCCGGCAGTGACTGTCCCCCTGGTACGACCAGACAGGGGCAGACAGCCACCCCGGCCGCCCGGCAGTGACTGTCCCCCGGACACGACTTGAGAGGGGCAGACAGCCACCCCGGCCGTCCGGCAGTGACTGTCCCCCTGGTACGACCAGACAGGGGCAGACAGCCACCCCGGCCGCCCGGCAGTGACTGTCCCCCTGGTACGACCAGACAGGGGCAGACAGCCACCCCGGCCGCCCGGCAGTGACTGTCCCCCTGGTACGACCAGACAGGGGCAGACAGCCACCCCCGGCAGCCCGGCAGTGACTGTCCCCCTGGTACGACCAGACAGGGGCAGACAGCACCCCGGCCGCCCGGCAGTGACTGTCCCCCTGGTACGACCAGACAGGGGCAGACAGCCACCCCGGCCGCCCGGCAGTGACTGTCCCCCTGGTACGACCAGACAGGGGCAGACAGCCACCCCCGGCCGCCCGGCAGTGACTGTCCCCCTGGTACGACCAGACAGGGGCAGACAGCCACCCCGGCCGCCCGGCAGTGACTGTCCCCCGGACACGACCAGACAGGGGCAGACAGCCACCCCGGCCGCCCGGCAGTGACTGTCCCCCTGGTACGACCAGACAGGGGCAGACAGCCACCCCCGGCAGCCCGGCAGTGACTGTCCCCCTGGTACGACCAGACAGGGGCAGACAGCCACCCCGGCCGCCCGGCAGTGACTGTCCCCCGGACATGACGACGAGATACATGTTAATCATGTAGTAGGCACCAATAGAACTAGATGTCGGCATGGTGATAAAAAAGGAAGTGAACATTCCAGACACATGCTGGATTAAATGACAGACAGGCCAGGGCGAACCCTGGCATCAAAAGCCACGAGTGACATTAACACGAAAGCAGCATATTTAACCGAGAAATTGAGTCATAAATTATACTCGATGAAGTTCATGGGTAGAAAGCCCTGGCGCTCCATAAACACCTGCGGAAGGGCAAATATCGGTCGTTCCAGTTGTATGGTGAAAGCAGAAAATACGACCAGCTACAGACATACAAAAGCATGTACCAAGAGGAATGTGTCGAGAAGCATTTGTTCCACTTATGTGACCCATAAGTGGAAAGCGAGAATTGGGTTGAAAAGGTTATTTGGCGAGACATTTTCAATTACAGTAGGATTGCGACACCAACGTGAGAAGCGATTGGAAAAGTGAAAAGGAAGTCTAGATAACTCTAGATTAGCAAATACCAACCCTTCTGCTACTCCGCGTCTCGTTCGTTTCGCGGAAATTAGGATTCCCCAACTTTTTTCCTACACTTTGCCGCAAGGTATCGTGCCATTTACTGGCCATGTCACGCGTTACAGATTGGCACAAATAAGACTTGCGCGTTATTGACAGCGGAGAAGAGGATGGGATGATGCTGGTGTCACGGCAGCGGGAGAGAGGATGGGATGATGCTGGTGTGACGACAGCGGGAGAGAGGATGGGATGATGACGGTGTCACGGCAGCGGGAGAGAGGATGGGATGATGCTGGTGTGACGACAGCGGGAGAGAGGATGGGATGATGCTGGTGTGACGACAGCGGGAGAGAGGATGGGATGATGCAGGTGTGACGACAGCGGGAGAGAGGATGGGATGATGCTGGCGTCACTGACAGCGGGAGAGAGGATGGGATAATGCTGGCGCTACAAGTACCTAGGAAGGGTAGAGGGTTAGGGATTCAGGGTGAAATCCAACAGAACTTTGGCAACGGGGAAAGTGGTTATCGAAGGTTCGTAGGTCGTGGGATGTGATGTACACATGGCTAGGCTGGACTGGTGGTCGTAGGTCGTGTGATACGATGTCCACATGGCTAGGCTGGACTGGTAGAATCCGATCATCAGAGTCGGAGCGGGAGGGGGGGGGGGGAATAAGACACCTGGGTGCAGTGCGTCTAGTGTACATCAGAGGCGCAATGTCGAATCCGCTTTGAGCAGGGGACAGTTCGGAACAACAGATCATGCCGCAACGTCCATTCATGTCATGCTGCGATATGGGGAAGCTCCTGGCTGTTCTGGGGAAATCGCAAAGCGAGGCTGTCCTGAATAACCACATTCCAAAATATTCAATTTTACTGCAAAGAACGAAGGAAGCCCTTCGGTATGGAATATCTTGCCTTCTTCACTAATAATAGGCATCTTAAAGTATGTCAAAACTAGCCACGGCTAACTGTGGAACACGGATTATCTCGACCACGACCAGCCAGAGCGGGGAGGGTCTGCAGTCCCGGAGCCAACACAGCCGGACACACCCAGGACAGGACGGGCTGGGTCTGCAGTCACGGAGCCAACACAGCCGGACACACCCAGGACAGGACGGGCTGGGTCTGCAGTCACGGAGCCAACACAGCCGGACACACCCAGGACAGGACGGGCTGGGTCTGCAGTCACGGAGCCAACACAGCCGGACACACCCAGGACAGGACGGGCTGGGTCTGCAGTCACGGAGCCAACACAGCCGGACACACCCAGGACAGGACGGGCTGGGTCTGCAGTCACGGAGCCAACACAGCCGGACACACCCAGGACAGGACGGGCTGGGTCTGCAGTCACGGAGCCAACACAGCCGGACACACCCAGGACAGGACGGGCTGGGTCTGCAGTCACGGAGCCAACACAGCCGGACACACCCAGGACAGGACGGGCTGGGTCTGCAGTCACGGAGCCAACACAGCCGGACACACCCAGGACAGGACGGGCTGGGTCTGCAGTCACGGAGCCAACACAGCCGGACACACCCAGGACAGGACGGGCTGGGTCTGCAGTCACGGAGCCAACACAGCCGGACACACCCAGGACAGGACGGGCTGGGTCTGCAGTCACGGAGCCAACACAGCCGGACACACCCAGGACAGGACGGGCTGGGTCTGCAGTCACGGAGCCAACACAGCCGGACACACCCAGGACAGGACGGGCTGGGTCTGCAGTCACGGAGCCAACACAGCCGGACACACCCAGGACAGGACGGGCTGGGTCTGCAGTCACGGAGCCAACACAGCCGGACACACCCAGGACAGGACGGGCTGGGTCTGCAGTCACGGAGCCAACACAGCCGGACACACCCAGGACAGGACGGGCTGGGTCTGCAGTCACGGAGCCAACACAGCCGGACACACCCAGGACAGGACGGGCTGGGTCTGCAGTCACGGAGCCAACACAGCCGGACACACCCAGGACAGGACGGGCTGGGTCTGCAGTCACGGAGCCAACACAGCCGGACACACCCAGGACAGGACGGGCTGGGTCTGCAGTCACGGAGCCAACACAGCCGGACACACCCAGGACAGGACGGGCTGGGTCTGCAGTCACGGAGCCAACACAGCCGGACACACCCAGGACAGGACGGGCTGGGTCTGCAGTCACGGAGCCAACACAGCCGGACACACCCAGGACAGGACGGGGCTGGGTCTGCAGTCACGGAGCCAACACAGCCGGACACACCCAGGACAGGACGGGCTGGGTCTGCAGTCACGGAGCCAACACAGCCGGACACACCCAGGACAGGACGGGCTGGGTCTGCAGTCACGGAGCCAACACAGCCGGACACACCCAGGACAGGACGGGCTGGGTCTGCAGTCACGGAGCCAACACAGCCGGACACACCCAGGACAGGACGGGCTGGGTCTGCAGTCACGGAGCCAACACAGCCGGACACACCCAGGACAGGACGGGCTGGGTCTGCAGTCACGGAGCCAACACAGCCGGACACACCCAGGACAGGACGGGCTGGGTCTGCAGTCACGGAGCCAACACAGCCGGACACCCAGGACAGGACGGGCTGGGTCTGCAGTCACGGAGCCAACACAGCCGGACACACCCAGGACAGGACGGGCTGGGTCTGCAGTCACGGAGCCAACACAGCCGGACACACCCAGGGAAGGAAGGGTGGGTTGCAGTCACGGAGCCAACACAGCCGGACACACCCAGGACAGGACGGGCTGGGTCTGCAGTCACGGAGCCAACACAGCCGGACACACCCAGGACAGGACGGGCTGGGTCTGCAGTCACGGAGCCAACACAGCCGGACACACCCAGGACAGGACGGGCTGGGTCTGCAGTCACGGAGCCAACACAGCCGGACACACCCAGGACAGGACGGGCTGGGTCTGCAGTCACGGAGCCAACACAGCCGGACACACCCAGGACAGGACGGGCTGGGTCTGCAGTCACGGAGCCAACACAGCCAGACACCCAGGACAGGGGGGGGGGGGTTTTCAGTCACGGAGCCAACACAGCCGGACACACCCAGGACAGGACGGGCTGGGTCTGCAGTCACGGAGCCAACACAGCCGGACACACCCAGGACAGGACGGGCTGGGTCTGCAGTCACGGAGCCAACACAGCCGGACACACCCAGGACAGGACGGGCTGGGTCTGCAGTCACGGAGCCAACACAGCCGGACACACCCAGGACAGGACGGGCTGGGTCTGCAGTCACGGAGCCAACACAGCCGGACACACCCAGGACAGGACGGGCTGGGTCTGCAGTCACGGAGCCAACACAGCCGGACACACCCAGGACAGGACGGGCTGGGTCTGCAGTCACGGAGCCAACACAGCCGGACACACCCAGGACAGGACGGGCTGGGTCTGCAGTCACGGAGCCAACACAGCCGGACACACCCAGGACAGGACGGGCTGGGTCTGCAGTCACGGAGCCAACACAGCCGGACACACCCAGGACAGGACGGGCTGGGTCTGCAGTCACGGAGCCAACACAGCCGGACACACCCAGGACAGGACGGGCTGGGTCTGCAGTCACGGAGCCAACACAGCCGGACACACCCAGGACAGGACGGGCTGGGTCTGCAGTCACGGAGCCAACACAGCCGGACACACCCAGGACAGGACGGGCTGGGTCTGCAGTCACGGAGCCAACACAGCCGGACACACCCAGGACAGGACGGGCTGGGTCTGCAGTCACGGAGCCAACACAGCCGGACACACCCAGGACAGGACGGGCTGGGTCTGCAGTCACGGAGCCAACACAGCCGGACACACCCAGGACAGGACGGGCTGGGTCTGCAGTCACGGAGCCAACACAGCCGGACACACCCACCAGGACAGGACGGGCTGGGTCTGCAGTCACGGAGCCAACACAGCCGGACACACCCAGGACAGGACGGGCTGGGTCTGCAGTCACGGAGCCAACACAGCCAGACACACCCAGGACAGGACGGGCTGGGTCTGCAGTCACGGAGCCAACACAGCCGGACACACCCAGGACAGGACGGGCTGGGTCTGCAGTCACGGAGCCAACACAGGACACAGACGGAGCCAACACAGCCCAGGACAGGACGGGCTGGGTCTGCAGTCACGGAGCCAACACAGCCGGACACACCCAGGACAGGACGGGCTGGGTCTGCAGTCACGGAGCCAACACAGCCGGACACACCCAGGACAGGACGGGCTGGGTCTGCAGTCACGGAGCCAACACAGCCGGACACACCCAGGACAGGACGGGCTGGGTCTGCAGTCACGGAGCCAACACAGCCAGACACACCCAGGACAGGACGGGCTGGGTCTGCAGTCACGGAGCCAACACAGCCGGACACACCCAGGACAGGACGGGCTGGGTCTGCAGTCACGGGAAAGCCAGACACAGCCAGGACAGGACGGGCTGGGTCTTAGTTCAGGGGCACACAGCCGGACACACCCAGGACAGGACGGGCTGGGTCTGCAGTCACGGAGCCAACACAGCCGGACACACCCAGGACAGGACGGGCTGGGTCTGCAGTCACGGAGCCAACACAGCCGGACACACCCAGGACAGGACGGGCTGGGTCTGCAGTCACGGAGCCAACAGCCGGACACACCCAGGACAGGACGGGCTGGGTCTGCAGTCACGGAGCCAACACAGCCGGACACACCCAGGACAGGACGGGCTGGGTCTGCAGTCACGGAGCCAACACAGCCAGACGCAAGCCCAGGACAGGACGGGCTGGGTCTGCAGTCACGGAGCCAACACAGCCGGACACACCCAGGACAGGACGGGCTGGGTCTGCAGTCACGGAGCCAACACAGCCGGACACACCCAGGACAGGACGGGCTGGGTCTGCAGTCACGGAGCCAACACAGCCGGACACACCCAGGACAGGACGGGCTGGGTCTGCAGTCACGGAGCCAACACAGCCAGACGCAAGCCCAGGACAGGACGGGCTGGGTCTGCAGTCACGGAGCCAACACAGCCAGACGCAAGCCCAGGACAGGGCGGGCTGGGTCTGCAGTCATGCACGGGAACCGGGAGCACACCCGGGAGAGGATGCGCTGAGTCTGAACTCTGAAGTGACATGGAGCCGTACACCTGCCGCCGCCGGTGGCGCGCCGGACCGACGACAGCACATTCTCCGCAGTGGTGTACTACGCTGGCGCAGTGGTGCGCTACGTGACACGGAGCCGCGCGGCCGGGCCGCTTGTCTGGCGCACGCGCCGTCCCCGCCGCTCAGCACCCACCGCGCGCCGGTCACTCCGGTGGAGGGCTCCCGCCGACCGGCGCGCGAGGCGTTCTCACCTGAAGTTGAGGCCGAGCACGCTGAGCGACGACATGGCCGCGACCGGCGGCGTGGCGAGCGTCGCGCGCGCTCGGCGCGCACTGACCGGGCGCCATCGGGTCACATCGAGCGCCGACGCGGTCGGCCCAATTAACAACGAACATCGACGCCGGCGAGACACTTTCACCGAGGACGGGGCCGCGCGGCGCGAGGGGACACCGGAGCCGGTCCTGCGGAGAAACGGCCGGCCGGCACCGACTGGATCTGGCTGCTGCTACCGCCTGATGACGTCATGAGCACGCTGTGAACCGGCTCGCCGACAATTGGGTCATACGCGATTGCCACAAATGTCTCCCCGCCCCAAACCTAGGGGGCACACTCGTCGTTAGCGCTCCGCCCGCGAGGTGTTTGAGGTAAGCTGCTCGTTCGGTGTGGTGTGAGGGGGACGAGTAAGGTGCTAGCGCACTTTCACTGAAGCACGGGGTTAGATTATCCGATCGATTTTACCTTCGCTGACGAGATGTCTCCAATTAATAACCTCGAGGTTATTAATGCTCTTATTAATACTGATAATGCTGCTCTCGATGATGCCTGCAGAGGGGCTACAGTGTCAGTTCGGTGGCTCCAACTGTACGGCCACCATCGTACGTGTGCATCTGCTGTCATTATTACGCACGAGAGCGAACCACCATCGAGTTTACTCTGGTGCATACTGCATGTATCAAAAGCCCAGTTGGGCAACCCGACCCAACCTACTTGGCCCAACCCGGTTCCACGATCACCCGATTAAGGCTTAAAGTTTCCTCTTTTGAATTTAGTAAAGCGTTTCACTACATAGGAAAACAGTGTAAAATAGCCTTATGCTCATATTACAACATAAAATGGAACGGAATTACCACTGGATATATTTCGGCTACGGACCTTCGTTAACACTCAACAATGTCAACACTGTAGACGATGGCCCGTGACCGAAATATATCCAGTGCTAATTCGGTTCCATTTTATGTTGTAATATGACAATAAGGAAGTTTTACGCTGTTTGTTTACTTAGAATCATGCTCAGCAAAGCACTGCACCTCATGAAACGTTTCATTACCTCATTGGAAACTAGACCCACCCTCAGAATTTTCAATTTTCCCGTTTTGATTCCGATATTTCCATTGAATACGTGCAACTTGCGTTCCAAGGAAGAGCTTAGTGAGGGCACTTTCCACACCCGTGAAGCCTGCCAAAGATTGATTGGTTATTTGGGTTTTACGGCATACCGAAAGCGATGATCATTAAGCGCCTATAACCAAGCATGGTTATGCTTCGGCATACAATCTGACCAGGGCTGTAGATCTCTCACGAAGCAGGGGGTCCAAATCCTTATTATCAAGATATATTTCAGCTTGAATATTGAAAATGAAACTTAACATTACCAGGGTACCAAACCAGGGGGTTCAGATCACGACTACGACCCACCCGGGATCTCCAGGCATGGGTCTGACAAGGATCCTTTCAAGCTTCCATATCGCACCTATGTGATGAAACCCCACAATAACGTACTGTAATTTTGGCGCCCTACTCTGGGCAATATACGACAGCAACCATATCTGCGAAAGAAAATATAACAACCGTTCGGCATGATGTCATGAATTTCACACAGTTAGCTCATTCGACAGCGCGTCGAAATTTTACTACGAGTGTGTGCTCGAACCCAAGGAGCGAGACGTGCTTACCCTTTTTGGTGACATCATTGGACGACGCCATCTCACCTGAAGTTACTTCAGCTCTTCACACACGTCTGAAGACGTGTGGCTAATGGAACGCTACAAGCAGTGTCCATAATAGTGACACGTACGGAGCCACATTCAGCCACACTGCGATTTCAACGCTTGTTCCCCCTTGTCTATCGCATTAATGGTGCCTATTGGTTGGTTGGTTATTTGGGCTTAGGGGCGCATCGACTGCTTCGGTCATACAGGGTGCCTATTGGTTGATAAGAAAGGTACCCATATACCATTGAAATATGGCACATACGTACCTCCTTCTGGTGATCTGTTTGATGTTTTCCCGGATGCTACAGCAGAATATCACACTTCAATCGTCCCTCGTGAGCTTCATGTTTTCAGGAAGAATACACCGAACCGTTGCTGAGTTCAGTTGAAAGGAAAAATTGGATACGTGGTAAGCTTAACACAACCATTCGTCGCTGGTCCTGGTGGCATCAGGCACTTCCACGTTCCTGTCATTCCAAAGTTTACTCGACACGCGTACTCCAGACTCCTCAGGTGGAGTATGTACTGGTTGGTGTGCGCCGACAGGTAATTTTGTGTCAAAGGATCAAAGGAAGGAGTGAGCCAATGCCGAGAATGGGCGAGTTTTGGTGTCGGACAGCTGTCGGGGGAAAATCGTCCTGGAGGGAGCCTACTCCGATTGGCGAGAAATGGGCGAGTTTTGGTGTCGGGCAGCTGTTGGGGGAAAATCGTCCTCGAAGGAGCCTACTCCGACTGACGAGAAACGGTCAAGCCGACACACTGCACCAGTATTCTGCAATTCATTTGTCGTATGGTGAATGGCGGCAGGCGAAGACGTCGAAGCCAATGATGACGTCGAACCAATTTCACAATATGATAGGAAAATGTGCGGGCAAAAGATGATATTGAGAGATGAACATCGTGCCTGCTGGTAAGAGGTCGGGACGGCACAGATGTCTCTGTTGGAGTATGGTGAAAACGTAACAATTGCATGTTGTGAGCATTCATGTAAATCAAGCCAAGAAATCAAAATTCTGTACAAATGAACAGGGGAAAATAATCTCCCCCCCGAAGTGATCCTGATCGTGGGGCAGCGGCTATCGTTTCTCAATAAGAAGGGACGCCTAACCGAACATCAACGGATGCCCATGCCTTTCTGGGCTTGCGTGACACGTTCGTTCCTTCCTCCGCCACACATGTTCTCCTTCATTGATTTACACACAGCCATCCACACGCCACAGCTGATGAACAGCCACGCCGAGCGGCGCTGGATCGAGGTCGTAGTGCGCAGTCACGGCCCGCACATCTCGTGCGCGCCTGACGCGTGTCGTGGGTGCGTGTCACGTCATGCAATACTTACGCAGAGCGCTGAATCGAGAAAAGCAGCTTGCAAATCCAACTCAAGTTTGGGTCGAAATGTCCTCGACCCGATCAAAACGTTTAGATGCCAGTGCAAGGAGAACGTATCGGGTTGAACGTTGTGACGACGACGCTCGGCAGCCAGTGTCACGGCAGGCAAACGGAGCGCAGACGTTGTATGACGGCACGCAGGGATAAAGAGTCTATCTAGTCGAGGGAGCTGTGCCCTTCCATTGAAAAAAGTGATTCAAGGTTTGGAATTTACTCTACCTCAAAATGCACTACTCCTAACGTGGATGGAGGGCGAAAAACAGCGTGCTTGAAAACCATTCTCTGGAAGGTCCAGCCTGAACAATGAAGCTGAGCAGCTGGCATACCCAACGCATCTTAGAAAATCGCACCACCGATGGTGGGTAAACTGCAAATGCTCGTCCGGTTATGCAGCACTAGTGACAGCTATGGATAGCTCAAACAGTGTTAACATAAAGCAATGCCAGCGTGGGCGACTTGGAGGCGACGGCAGCTGTAGCAGAGGGCTGCCAGTACCGCCCGACCACACGGCCAGGTGCATCCAACATGAACCGCTGAGAGACACCACACAAATGCGTCCGACCTTGAAAACAATCGCGCCAACACACATCACACAGAGTATACAAGTCAACCAATGCTCCAAGGGTCGAGTTCATGGTTCAGTGGAAACGTCCCAGGCTCCAAACAGCAAAGGTGACTTTGATAGTGATCAAACAGCAGCCACATTACCTTGATAGTGATCAAACCGCAGCTACGTGGAACTTTGATAGTGATCAAACGGCAGTCACGTGACATGCCGGTAAGCATGCGGTCCGCGGTAAAGAGACGCTGTCATAGAACCCGTGAGACAGAGACAGAGACAGAGACAGAGACAGAGACAGAGACAGAGACAGAGACAGAGACAGAGACAGAGACAGAGACAGAGACAGAGACAGAGACAGAGACAGAGACAGAGACAGAGACAGAGACAGAGACAGAGACAGAGACAGAGACAGAGACAGAGACAGAGACAGAGACAGAGACAGAGACAGAGACAGAGACAGAGACAGAGACAGAGACAGAGACAGAGACAGAGACAGAGACAGAGACAGAGACAGAGACAGAGACAGAGACAGAGACAGAGACAGAGACAGAGACAGAGACAGAGACAGAGACAGAGACAGAGACAGAGACAGAGACAGAGACAGAGACAGAGACAGAGACAGAGACAGAGAGAGAGTGAGAGAGAGTGAGTGAGTGAGTGAGTGAGTGAGTGAGTGAGTGAGTGAGTGAGTGAGTGAGTGAGTGAGTGAGTGAGTGAGTGAGTGAGTGAGTGAGTGAGTGAGTGAGTGAGTGAGTGAGTGAGTGAGTGAGTGAGTGAGTGAGTGAGAGTGAGTGAGAGTGAGAGTGAGTGAGAGAGTGAGAGAGTGAGTGAGTGAGTGAGAGTGAGAGAGAAGCACTGCGCGACGTGTGACGGGTGCCTCTGGGTGTTTAACGTTGACATATCAGGTTTCTTACTCGGGAGTAAATTTTCAAATCCCGCGTCCCAACAGCGAAACAGTGTGGGCGGCGCCATTAGCGGTGATCGTGCATAAAGTGCGTCGTGAAACACCCAATAAACAAACAATTACTCGGGAATAATTGTTACTCGGGGTAAAAGCACACTTCTCGGATATGAAAAGAAACCTTTTTAACTGAAGACGTCACTTGAATGAAATGTAGCACAGCTGCTGACCTTGGCCGGGACGGAGGGAGGGCGCCCAAGAGCTCTTCCCTCCCATCATGTATTTATTCGGGACAATAGCCAAATGAGTACGCAGAGACACGAACTTTCAGTAGCCTTTTATACGTCTGCTTTGCATACCTAATTTCAGATCAAGGCAGAGTTGAAAATAGGCTGTTCCTGGATATCTGGAGTCATCCAGAACATCGTCCTCTCCAGAAAAGTGTCATCTCATTTCTCTCCTCTGGAGGTTGAATGGTGCTGATTATCAATTAACTGCTATGCGACAAAGTGCTCAAGATTCACTGAAAAGTGCAAACTGAGATTCTGGTGTCGCAGGTTTGAATACAAATATTTATCCGTATCTGATTCCACATCCAGGATTACAAACCACAAATCCAACACTATTTATATATTTATATATTTCACGATACATGCCCTCCACGTACAGTGGCTTTTATGGACAGTCTGGGTATAACTCACAGATATTTACAAAGAAAGGATAGATTTGTGGTCAACAGTGGGAGCAGATGCGCAACAAACATTCATACACCAACATAGTACAATACCCATATCACTATCTGCACTACACACACTGTGCTTGTAACACGAGCTATAAACGAGTAGTTTATAGAAGTGATAAGAAAGCGATGGCCTAAAGGTGAGTTCATGGTGTACACACATCCATTGTGTAAGTTTTTTGTGTGACTAGTGTAGCTCGTGGAGATAAGCTAGTGCATGTTTCTTGAAGTTAGACAGCCTCGATGTTTTTGTTTCAGTAGGAAGTTTGCTATAGTGGAAGACAGACGAGTAGATAAATATCCTGCGCCCCGCCCCCCCCCTCTCTGTGTATGGTTGGCAGGTGCAGGTGGTCGTCTGCACGTGTATGACGGTTTCGCAGGGTAGAGTTTGCGGTGATTTGACCGGCAATGTGCGTTGGCTCACCCGCCAGAATGATCTTGTCGAGCGAAGTAAGGCTGTGAAATAGATGCAGATCAGCTGCGGTGAGGAGACCCAACTCGTTACGGGCATCAGAAATATGATCAAATTTCCGTAGACCTGACATGACTCTTGTGGTGAAGTTAACACGTGCACTGGAGGGGGGGGGGCGAAATCCGCCCACCCCTCCGGTTTTTCGTACATAACTCCAGATTTTACCGGTCGATATACGCCATTGTTTCCGTACCTGCTTATAAATGACCAGCGCGTCGTTTAAAGCACGAAAATGGAAATCTGCCGAAAATTTTTCGAGTTAGAGGCCGTTAAAGTCCAAACATTTCGTAGCGCCCGACCACAAAAATCGGCGCTGATGCGCTTCCCATATATTGGCCAAAGGGAAGTGTTCTTGGTAACACTAGCGACTTGTTTGATGTATACTGTTATGCTATATAGTTTCAAGGTCATGTTAGGTCACCGAAGTCAAGTCATGTCAAGTTCATGATAGGTTAATTGAACCAAACTTGGTTAACTGGAATGTTGTCATAAATGCAAATGACTGTCATGCGATTGATGTCACTTTGCATGTTACTCCCCACACATCCTGAAAACTACTGTTTGTCATCGTGTACCTAAGCGTTTCTATACTTTATTCATGTACTTCACTCCTTTCTTCGCGAAGCCCAATGCGCCGAGCCGCCCGACGGAGCAGTCGGGCGGGCAACCCGGTTCCGGTAACTGGAACAGGTAACTGACCTGATAAAGTGCTGCTATATAGGTGACCTGAGGTCAAATTCCGGGTCTAGCATCTGTATTGCATCATTAGTAATGTCCAAAACATGATTGATGCCCATTTTGGAGCATTTAAACACAATCACAGCGATCCATAACAATGACAAGCCAAGCCACGCAAAACAAGAACATTTCGACATATGTGACCTCATTTTACCTTGAAGATATTGACCTAAGCTCATGAAATTTGCACACAATAGAGTTCACTACCGTACCCATCCACCCAAATAATTGCGTTACTCTAGCTTTAATAGGAGCCGAGATCTTAGGGGGGCGGAATCCCCCCCCACACACACACACTCCAGTGCGCGTAATTTTAAGAGGCCCTCCAGGGCGCGTGTTAATGATCTTGTCTAGTCTGTGGATGTTTGCTGCCGACCCGTTCCCGTAAACAGATCTATAGTAGCGGATATTGGATATCACTAGGCTATTGACTATAGTGAAGAGGGTACTGGTGGGCAGATGGTGACGCACATGGCTCAGGGCCAGAAGGAATCCAGTGCACTTGTAGACCACAACAGCTACATGGGAATCCCACGACATGTGGCGATCAAATGTCACCCCAAGGTTCCTACGCGAATGACTCTCATCTATCACGGCGCACCTAAAGCACACTCGTATCGGGGTAATATTGCGAAGATTTTGACGCGATCCGAACGTGAGAAGCTGAGTTTTGGTCGGGTTTACCTTCAAACCGTTTTCCAGGAAGTAGTAAAGTTGGTTCAGACATCTCTCCATCTGACTTATCAGATTTTGAAGATCAGATTTGCGACCGGAGATGAGGACCTGGGTGTCGTCTGCGAACTGTGTGGCGTGTGCTACCGGGACGTGCAAACTGAGGTCGTTCGAAAAGATGCAATAGAGGAGTGGACCTAGTGATGAGCCTTGGAAAAACACCTATGTTGTTTGGGAGAAAGGAGGAGAGATGCCTGTTTCCGCGTTGATCTGAGATGCTAACAGCCTGCGTGTGACCTCCCAGATAAGCCCTAAACCAGTCAGTATTGATTCCATGGAGTTCTAGTTTATTGAGCAGTTTGGTGTAGATTATTACGTCGAAGCATTTACTGAGGTCCAGAATGCAGAGGAGAGCTACTTCCGAACGGTCCATTGCTGCTAGTATTTTGTCCGTGACTGAGATGAGGGCGGTTTCCGTAGAGTGGCGTGGTCTGAAGCCGTTCTGAGTTTGGGACAGTAGGTGGTTTGAGGTCAGGTAGTGATAGAGTTGTTTCTGCACTACCCTCTCTGTGATTTTGTCCATAACCGGAACCAATGAGATGGGCCGAAAATTAGAGGGATCCGAAGGATCTCCTGATTTGTGAATGGGAGTTACTATTGACTGTTTCCAAGTGGAGGGGATATCAGCTGTAGTCAGGCATGTGTTTATAATGTCGAGCAGCACTTCTTCGATAAAAAAGAACATAAATTTCATAACCTTAACACGCGCACTGGAGGGGGGCGAAATCCGCCCACCCCTCCGGTTTTTCGTAAATAACTGCAGATTTTACCGGTCGATATACGCGATTTTCGGCGCACCTGCTTAGAAATGACTGGCGCGTCGTTTAATGCAAGAAAAATGGAAATCGGACGAAAATTTTTCAAGTTAGGAGCCGCTAAAGTAAAAAAAAATACAACGCTAGACCACAAAAATCGGCGCTGATGCGCTTCCCGTATATTCGCAAAAGGGAAGTGTTCTTGGCAACACTAGCGACTTGTTTGATGTATATTGATATGCTATATGGTTTCAAAATAATGTTAGGTCACCGAGGTCAAGTCAGGTCAAGTTCATGACAGGTTGATGGAACCAAACTTGATCAACTGGAATGTTGTTATAAATGCACTACTGTTTGTCATTTATACTGTTTGTCATTGCGTTTCCATACTTTATTCATGTACTTCACTCCTTTCTTCACGAAGCCGATTGCACCGAGCTGCCCGACGGAGCAGTCGGGCGGGCGGCCCGGTTTCGGTAACTGGAACAGGTAACTGACCTGATAAAGTGGTGCTATATGGGTGACCTGAGGTTAAATGTTGGGTCCAGCATCTGCATTGCATCATTAGTAATGTCCAAAACATCATTGATGCCCATTTTGGAGCATTTAAATACAATCACAGTGATCCATAACGATGACAAGCCAAGCCACGCAATACCATTTTTTTTTGCAAATTTGACCTCATTTGACCTTGAAGATATTGACCTGTCATAAAATTTGCACACAATAGAGTTCACTACCGAACCCATCCACCCTGCAAATTTCGTTCCTCTAGCTTCACTAGGAGCCGAGATCTTAGGGGGGGGGCGGAATCCGCCCCCCCCGTCCAGTGCGCGTAATTTTCAGAGGCCCTCCAGGGCGCGTGTTAATACAGATCCGTCGGGTCCGCAAGCACCTGTGCTTCTCATGTCCATGACAATTTTGGCTAGCTGTTAGAGGGATATGGGTGATACTTTATAGGAGCTGGGGCTGGGTCAAGGTCATCAAAGGTCATTGATCTGGGACGGGTCAAAGAGTATTTTTTGCAAAAACGTCCAATGTCGACATTCGGAGCAGTTGCAGCAAATCAACACCAAACTCAGATCATGGTGTTCCTTCATCAATCTGTTATCTTGAAGTTGTAATTATGGTCGAGGTTACTGACTTGAGACCAGGCCAATTTCGGCTGCTTAATACGGCATTGAGTTGGGAAATTGAATTTGGGGGTACTTTTTTATGCTGATAGTGATAAAAAGCATGTAATAAGTATTCTGGCTTGATGATTATGATGAATTGATGTTTAGGAGCACGTCGACAACAAGGTCATTTTGTGCCCATTATCCTGGTTTGAAATATGTGTCAAAGGTCAATGGCATGAGGTCAGGTCAGGTATCATGCATATTCTACAGAATGCCATCTCATACAGAACGTTCCTCGCGAAGCCAATCCTACTAGTCATGTGAAGCGAAGCTGAATCCAACAGTTTTTTTATTGAGAAATGATGACGTGTAGCCAACCAGATGAAAATCCCTTACTCAGTTATTCTAAGGAATTTCGACTAAGAGTGGGGAAGTTCATTGGCAATTGTGAGGCGAGCAACTAGTCATATGATTTTCCTAGACACGCTCAGGAAATGGAAAGTGGGAGCTGGCCGAGGGCGAGTAGTCTGACCGGGAAGTAGGTGAAGTTACTATTTTAGAGAAGATCATGGGAGAGGCATTCCACATAACTAGTGAAGTATGTTGGTTGGTTATTGGTTTTACGACACGTCGACCGTTGAGTCATGTAGCGTCGCCAATCTCTCACGCCAATTGGTCGCGGGCGAAGAGTAGCGAGACAGGTGAGACTCGAACCCACAACCTTTCGATTGTGAGACGAGCATCTTACCCCTAGACCACTCGTCCCCGTGGAGAAGTATGTAAGGATACTGGGGAGAATGCATCCCTTAAACACCGGCCCGCACAGCTGTCTCCTACTGTAAATACCATTTAGTGAGAGCACACGAAGCCAGGCTATGGCTTCGAAGATGAAGCCACAATATATCAATAAACCGAAGCCAGCAGCTCAAAATGCCAGGAAGCTAAAGTCGAAGCCGAAGCCAGGAAGTCAACACGCTACGAAGCCGGAGCCGAAGAGAACTGCTTAAAATGGCACGAAGCCAAAGTCGAAGCCAATGCCGACAAAATTAACAAAGCCGAAGCTGGCCTCGCAAAGCCGAAGCAGGATTTGGCCCGTGCCTGCCACACGACGTGGAATCTAGAACAGGAACGGCTGAGTGCTGCCACAAAAGAAAACATCCGCCATAACAAAATGCATGGTGATGAAAAGAATGATACTTTGAAGCTGGGTCGGAACATGAGATGGTGGCTTGTTTCCGGGTTGTAACCGCTCACTTTGCTGCCGATATTCGTTATTGTAGATGATATCTCCTTTGTTGTGGGCATACATGCATGCTTTTCCTGCTATCTATCGATCATTATATAGGTATAAATTGGGTTGATCACACACAAGATGGCAGGAAGGCCAGTTGATGTAGGAAGCTGGGAATGAGCAGTAGTTGATTTGATGGTTTCCACTCACCAACTATGTCAGGGACGAATCTAGATGCTTCAAGAACCACATATCCTGGAAAGCATAAAAGATAGACATTCAGCATAACACAAAGGCAGTCAAATAGCAGGCTATGCACATATATAGTCACTAAACATACAGTGTCATGATGCACATGTATGTCATAGGCGTGAATACTCCAGAAGAGGGAAGGAAGGGGGTCCAGCAATTAAGTGATGCCTAGCATTCATGGCATCAGTGATTGCCAATGCATTATGCACTTGGAATGAGCAGCTTGAAATTCCGACTTGATAGCATTCAAAGCATGTTGCATGGACGTTAACATTATCATAGTATTGGTAAAGGAAAATACAAACATCAGGATCAGGTCAAATAGGGAGGGGGAAAGATTTTGTCCCTATCTTCAAACTTATAGGTGTCATCCCTTCCAATTATCCAGATTGCTGTCCATGTGTAATAAGTAGTGATACACAAAAGTTGGATTTTGAAGAGGTATTTTTACAATAGGGATGGGGATGATGATGATGATGAATGAGCTTAGGATGGGGAGGTTTTTTCTGATCAACTATTCCCATACAATGCTACAGGCATAACATTGAACTTCACACAAAACTTACAAGAATGCCTAGCAATGCCCATGTCATGGCACATGATCTGTGTCAGTAGCAGAGCTAAGCTACAGCCACTGGCGGATCTAGCCCACCGTTTTGGGGGGTTGGAACTTTCGGCTTTCATCTTTCAGCGTCAGCCCCCCCCCACCCACAGTCGCGTACCCAGGATTTGCATCAGGGGAGGGGTCAAACGGATTTGGAGGGTGCTCATCCTGCCATTATTTTTGGTATAAAAGCACCAGATTTTGGCCACTATTTGGCAAAGGGGCCCATTAAAAAAATCACAACATAATTTCATGTGTAGGGGCCCCAGCCTACCTCCACCATTTCTAAGTTACTGGATGTTTGTTCTTGTTTACCACAACATTCACGTTAACGTTCAATGGCTTGTACCACGTCAACGTTCGTGCATGTGCCACACACTGGCAGATCTGATTGTCAACTATTGCTGTAAGCAGAACTTGAGCAGCATAGCACCCTGGGTGTGTGTCAGAATCTACTATGCTACCATAGTGGGCGCCCAAACAATTAGGGGAAAATACCATTAAAATTAGAGATTCTTTCATCCAGAATGCTACATTTAACCTCAGCAAAGGTTACTTCATTTTAATCTAGTATACTTCTGTTGGTTTGGCAGGCCAACAAACACAATGCCCCCTTTTAAACGCTTCAGTGGGGGCAGGGGCATGGCCAGAATGGCCAATCCCTTCACATTTCTTTGTCACGTTTATCCATTGTTTGTCCACTGCTTGGGGCATGAATGAAGCTATGTCAAGCAAAATTGTATCTAAACCAGTACGTGAATCTGCCAAAAACTGTGAGATTATCAACATAGGGCACCCTAAGAATTGCAAAAATAATGCATGCCCCAAATGTGCTGAACTAGAAGAACGATTCTAAGTCACTCTAGCTTCAATCAGACCACAAACCCATGTTCTGTTTTTAACAATGGGTGGGAGGAAGGCAGCATTGTAATGGGAAGACAGATTTGGTTTCAATTTGAAGACAATTGAAAACTAGCATCAGTACACATGCCAGAGCACAACTCACATAATGTGCACCAGAGGGTGGGGGTAGATTTGGGCCACCTAAAATATTTTTTTAACAAAATAAACTACTGAAGCTAGAAGCACAAAATTTGGAGGGTTGATCACAGCTGTACTAAACTTGATACAGAATAAATGTAATGACCTTAGATCAATGCCTTCAGAGTCAAATGAAGTTGAGATCGGCCACCACACCATATCAACCATATCATTACCATACCACTGCCCTAAAAGATACTGTCAAAAAGCAGAGAATGAGCATTAAAGTTGCTTCAAGCAAGGGATACAAATTGCAAAGCATGCCTTCTCCTAAATCCACATCAGTCTCTACCCATGGGTACATGCCACATATTAATTGGATCTGCTGTCTTGGAAATAACAGCATAATTTTACATCAGAAGTCACAAGCAGCACTGAATTTTGTGAAGATGAATGCAACAAATGGTTTCAGAGTTGTCAACTAAGTACCCAAATTCCTTGATGAAAATGGAGTGAAATCAGTTTGTGCCAAAGTTTTGGTAACCATATGGAAGAAGCCCCTACAAGAATTTTGGGTCATGTGTATTTGCTGGTGCATTACAATGTGATTTGCATGGGTTTGATATTCATTTAATTAGGAAATGACAACCTTTCAAGATATAAGCAGTTCAAACTGAAGTATCAATAAAGTTAGTTCAGCAAGAAAAAACATCAAATCCATTCAAACACCTTCAAAAATGCCAGAACAAACAAAAACATTTGTAAGAAGGCAGATACATGATATCTCCTCTTACCCCAACAAAATATGGCAGTGTGGGTAGTATATATGGTTTGGGTGGGGTAATATATGATGAAGATTAATGCAAAATTGTCAAATAAAAAACCTGATCCAACCTAACCTAACCTACTGCTGTGCAATTACCTTTTACCTACTGATATTGGAACCTCTAAAACCAACTTATGTTGGATTGCTTAAAATATACTGATGCTAGATTGCTAAAAGCCCACTGATGTTGGATTGCCCAAAATCTACTGGTGTTGGATTATGTAATATCACTATGTCACTGAAGGAGATCATTGACTATATCACTGCTAAGTTGTGTGACTTCAAATAGTGGACATCTTACTTGCATGCAATTTCCCAAAGAAATGGTGGAGAAAGAAGTTGCAGGGTATGCTTGAACAAGTTCAGTCCATATATTTGGTCTGCAATTGGTGCTCAGTAGCTTCTTCTATATAAATAGCTGAGTCTTATAGGCTGGGGCAGTGCAGTCTGCATTTGTTCATAAATGTGCACTAACCAGGTGGCACTAAAATATGCCAACTGGAATTAATTTCCTGATGATGTATTAACCTTAACAGACCTGGCTGCATTTAAAGCTGCACTGCACTAAAATATCTGGACATTGTTGTAGGAATATACTGAGTAGATTAACCATAATCATATACTAATCAAACTTGAAGAGTAGCTTTACTTCTTTATATTTAGTTCTGCTGAACCCACATTAGAAATATTGTGTGATAACTATCTATCACAGTGGCTACTCTAATGATACAAATTCTGCTTGACATACACTTCCCAGTTCCTGTTACTTGCCCTGTCCATCTGATAACTCTATTTTTTTATTTAGTCTAGGGGACTGGCATACCTGCAGATACAGGCTCCCCTCAATCCCCACTGAACTGATCTTTGGATCACATGAAACTTGATAATTTGCAGAGCCAACCAGGTGAGAGAACCAGGGGAGAGAACCCATATCCAGTCAATCAACACAAGGCTAATTTGGTGCAATAGACCAAGTGATATAGCTGCATGGGTCTATATTTTTCACAAATGAGCACTATTTTACATCAGTCAGTCTTCTAGATTCAAAGGAATCAAAATATGACACTTAAAATACAGGTGATGTGGGAGATGTCTTTGATTGATGGATCCCAGTTTCAGAGATAATGGTACAAAAGTTTTCCATAACCGACACTGACAAATACCTATCCTCAGCCTTCTCTTAGCACTAACTCCAATTCCGCATTCCCCTGATTCCACCTGATACACCTTGGTTCAGAATTCATGATGTTATAAAGTCATAAAGTCATAAAGTATTAAGGCTTAATAAGAGCCACAGGGGCCCATCTGGGTTAAGCCTATCTAGAAAAGGTACTAGAAATGTACATACTCTCACCCCAATCAATCCCTTATCCCAAGTTCCTAGGAAGCTATATACCCCAGCCTGTCTAGCACCACTCACTTGCTACCGCATAACACCCTCAACAATCACAAGCTCCTCCCATCATACCCATCGTACCACCATAGACAATCTCATCAGCATCACATCCCGAAGGAAGGTGCCGAATCCACTGCTAGGCACACCCTACACAAATTCATAAAGCATTCAGACTTAATAAGAGAATCACTTGCTATTGCATAATACACTCAACAATTATAAACTCCTCCCATCATACCCATTGTGCTACCATAGACAATCTCATCAGTATCACATCCCGAAGGAAGGTGCTGAATCCACTGCTAGGTACACCCTATATAAAGTTACAAAGCATTTAGACTTAATAAGAAACTCACTTGCTATTGCATAACACACTCAACAATTACAAACTCCTCCCAACTCCCATCTCCTCCCTGTTGAACAACCCTCCCTGGAATACAGAAAAACAAGCCCCCTATTCTTATAATGATTGTCTATGCTGTTTTTAAAGATGTTCAGTGTGTTGCTACTGACAATGGTTCCTGGCAGCTGGTTCCAGTGTTCTACTACCCTGTTGGTGAAGAAAGACTGTCTTAACCTTGTCCTGCTGTGATTAACTTAATCACGTAATGTTGAACGTGTACTTCTTAGATGGTAGAGAAAGAGTACAAAATTAATGGAAGAGTCTGGATGGAACAAGAGGTGCTCTTTCCAGATAAAATAGCTGCTCTTCAGCTGGTGTAGGCTGTGAATTTCATTCCTTCCATGTTCCATTTGTGCAATGCTATTTTCATGCATGTTCATGGTGTAGGTATGCCCTGAGATCAAAATGATACCAACAAATAGAAGACAATTGCTTTGACAAATGGAAAGTGATAGTGGAACAAATGGCCAAAAATAGGACACAAATTCCCATATGAATAAATGCACAATTCCTCCTTCAACTTTCAGGACACAAAACTGAAATATAAATCAAAATACCATTCTACCTAGGTAGGAAGTAAGGTAAATATTTTGATTTAGGTAAAAATGTGATTTTTTAATACATGGTATTTTAACATAAAAAATGACTATGTGGCCACTCATTTTCTCTGCAAATGATTACTTTTCAGTTGGCAAACAAATACATGATCATAATCTTCACTCTGAAAATATAGCATATCACGTATAATTATCCATACCTGGCGTGTCAGACGTGATAAAGAAGAAATTCAACACTTCATCCACTCAATGTAATATTCTTTGACATAAAAAACCTTATGTTTCTGCCTTAATTCAACATTTATTTCAGAGAATGAATGCTTGCAACCCCACGTGTCCACAGCCAAGGCCGGAAGTTGCTTGCGATGCTGTATTATTTTATTTTAAATATTATTATGATATAATAACATTAATATAATTATATTATGATATATTTTAAATTTTATTATATATTTATTATAATTTTGTATGAATATATTTTATATTATGCCACGTTATCTGCCATTCTTACACTGCATATTGTTACTGCATATACTGGAGAACCAACACATCCTCAGAAGTTTAGTGGGTATTATTACTAAACTTGCCTATGCAGATATATACAGTGTGACCGGAAATGAGAACGTGAAAGTTGTCTGTGTTCTGCTTATGGTCAAGAGTTCAGGATAACTATAAGTGATGTGATATATTTGCAGTGAAGATTATGATAGTGTTTGTTTTCCAATTGAAAAGTAATCATTTGCTGAGAAAATGAGTGGTCACATCGTCATTTTTACATTAAAATACCATGTATTTTTTTTAATCGAAAAATTGCATTTTACCAAGATCGTAATATATAATGGAAGTAGCGCCTAAGTATGCATCACGTCAATTGATGCATTTCTGGAGGGAATTTTTTAACACAATAATAGTACCCTCATTGCATCGCATTGCTTCACATTTACACTTTTTCCTGCTATCCTACACGTTTTCTATTGCAATGTTTACTTCCACCCAGTATTTTTACCAGCCAACATCCTAAGTAGGTACCTAGGTACCAAGGTACCAAGCCCTGCTTGGCTAGAATGTAGGAATTGAGTCTACCAATATTTTTTAATAAAAGAGTTGCACAATGTATTCCAAGACAATGTTTCATGCGTAAGGAATGCGTGATGAACATAACTGACACAACAACACTGCTGTAATTACCTTGAAAGTTGAACAACTTCCGACAAAGCACACTACATTACCCACAACAACAAGGGACGATATTGACTGCGGCGTAGTTGTAACGTACGCGGATAATATGCCGCATGTTTCCGTGTTGCAAGATCACTATAAAGGAATTCTTGTCCAGTAAAAAAGGACTTCTCACCGAGCGTTAATCAATCCCAGCATTTTTTTTTAATGAGTCGCAAGTGCCGTTGTAATATGTTGCACGTTTGTTCTGATACCCTTGACAAGTTCTTCACATCACTCATGCGGTACCCTGCTCCGATGTTCCTTCCCGTTCCGGCGTCTGTGCCCGCATGATCATGTTAAAATCCTGTCGGACAGCATGAATCCTGCAGGATAATGCGGGCAAATATGCATAATTGCGGGGGAGAATACAAAAGTAATTTGGGGGTATGTGTTTTCCACCCCCACAATCGAAGATGGCGATCATCCGGTCCGGATAGGCTCGAGTTCACTCCTCCTCCTCGAATGCTTAAGCCGAGGCGCTTCTCTGAAGAAAAAGAAAAGGGGCCCTTCAGTGTGTGCTCGAGTGAGTGCACCCCCCCCGGCAACCAGAGATGCTCCTCCAGAGACTAAGTACCCTCGTAGCAATTCCTAGATCCGCCCCTCCATAATCTTAAATATAAACTCCCTCTCTTATTCTATTGGGTTAGATGATGTACAAGATCCTGCAGGACTACGAAGACAAGCCAGGATAATGTAAAATA
Source organism: Ashinkailepas kermadecensis (assembly GCA_034440615.1). NCBI lineage: Eukaryota > Metazoa > Arthropoda > Thecostraca > Neolepadidae > Ashinkailepas > Ashinkailepas kermadecensis. The sequence continues at coordinate 154,652 of JAOTOM010004438.1, forward strand.
TCTCGCAGGGCAGCGCCGAAATGCGCACCACTCAGCGCCGTGAAGGCAGGGCGTCACCACAACTGTTTACCAGAGGGCTTGTTGGCCTGCCAGGGAGCTCTATCTGCTGTTACGGGGGTTAATTTCACCCAACCCCCATTGTTTCACATACAAAATGTGTGCGTCTTGGAAGGGACAGGCCATGCTAGGCGTCACAGGTCCCACGCCCCTCAGGTGACGCCCATGCCTGTAGAACAATTCCACAAATTATACTAAGTAAAACATAAAGCTGCACTCAACAATGTAACCATTGGTCCTTGGAGTGGCGGATCCAGAATTTGACCTAGGGAGACATCCAGAACTTTGGTGTCCCTCGATTTTAGTGTCCCTAACATTGTTTTTGTTGTTGTTGACCGGGTGGGGGAGGGGTGCGCTCTGGAGTTAGGCAAGTAACATCGTACCATAGCTGACGTCAGTCTTCGCGGGTTCGGTGGTGTCAAAAGATAGTCTCCCTCCCCCAAGGCCACAGCAAGTAGAGAGGAATGGAGCTAACTATCAGAGACCTGAGTAGTCAAACCACCAATGTCACTGAAAGGGGCCCAGTCTACCAAGAGCCCCTGAGAAATATGCGTCCCTTACGAAAATTGAGTGCGCCATTAGGTTCAAGAACCCTTCATATCGGCTTAGAGCCCTTTCCGGCAGTTAGGGGCCCCCTCAGTCGGCTCAATGGCCAACTCCAACAGGTCATACGATATCTTCGTTGGCTCAGGTGCCCTGTTTACTGGTTGGATCTTCTTAGTCACCTCGGGGCTTCCAACAACCATGAGGAGGGGCACCCTTCAATCAGCCCCGATGCCCTTCATGTTGACCCGGACCGGAGCCCTCAGGGTCTGTACGTAGAAATTCTCCGTCGAATCGGGGCCAACTTCATCAGTCCGGTACCTCCACATATCAGCCTGAGACACATTAATTGGCCCAGGGCCCCTCCAAGTCTGCCCTGGCGCCCTCACTGGACGCCAGAGACCTGGAGCACATGTGCGTTTCAGTACATCCTAAGCTGAAACGTGTTCAACGCCCCCCTCCTAGGCCCATTCGGGGCCCGGGGGATGACCTGCTCCCTGCATCCGCCACTGCGTGCATAGGGGGTAAAATTCTGCCCGGTTTGCACTGCTTGCTTGCAATGGCCTCTGCCTGCACTAGAACGTGACCACCCCAGGTCCGCTGTTTCTGCAAAACTTCAGTATTTTGCGGTTACCATTCGTTCGTCACCACATTTCACTTCGCCGATCCTCTCACGAACATTGGGTGCCATCTAGATTGCCACAGAACATCAGCTACCACCTGCTGCGAGCAAGTCCACAACCCAGGAGCGCTGCATGACCACGCAGTCGATGCGCCCATAACCCCAAATACCAACCAAGTCCACAGCCAAACAGAGACCAAGGTCCGCAGTTGTATTTGTCGGCAAGCCACGCCACGACCAGAGCTGGCCGGCGGGCGGGTGGCAGCGCCACGTCACGATACGGCCGGCTGACGGCGTCGCGTCAGCTCGTCACCGGCTCAATTATAAATACGGGCACCGAAGACATGGCGCTGAGCAGGCTCACCGCGCCCGAGGAGACGAACACCGGCGCGCCGCGCCGAATCACGCGCACTCTGGCAGGAATGATACGCATATTGTACACTGCAGCCTGGTCGACGCGACCAAGTGGCAAAAATAGTTGGCTAAAAATATCCTACGGCGCTTCGGGACACTCCGGCGTAGTATCACAGGTTGGCACGGGTTATGTACAGTACAGTAGGTGTCTGATACATTTCGATCATCGTGAGTCAGACTGCACATCTCGCGTGACACAAACGACCCTGTCAGTGTCTGTCCCTCCGTCTGTATGTCTGCCTGTCTACCTGTCTGATAGCCTGTCTGTCTGTCTGTCTGTCTGTCTGAATAAAATAATTGACATCAACAACGTGGCCGCAGTTACCGGCAGGACATCCGCCCGTCCATCTCGCCGTGCGGCGTATGACACTGCACGACGTCCAGCAGACACACTCTGCTGAGTGTCATCTGCAATGGCCGTACTGTACTGCACACGCAATACAGTACGGCGCGCTTGTACCTGCTGTGTGTGAGCCGCCAGCAGTCGGACTCGGCTCCGCCAGTACCTGCACATAACTCGCTTGTACTCTAGTCCGGAACGCTGACTGTTGATAGTCCACTCGGCGTTGCCATGGCTACATGAGCGCGCAACCGCCTGACTCCGACTCCGGCTCGGGGCCGTTTTCGACGGCGGCCGGCTCCGGCTCGGGGGCGAACGGCTCCGGCTCTGGCTCCGGCTCTTCGCCGAGCGTCGATCCAGAGCCGGCGCCACTGACGGTGCGCGAGCGAGGCGAGGTGGGCTCCAGCTGGTCGAGAACGGAAGAGCCCTCGGCCAGAAGCTGCTGGCTGACCACACGCAGGAACGGCTGGTAACCGGCGCTGAGCACAGAAAGTATCAATTAGATTTAGCAACGACTCTACCTGGGAGCTCAGTAATATTCCAGTCAATTACCACATAATTGAAATTTGAGCGTTGCATCACTGCAGTAAGTGGAACTTCCAGCTATTTTCCGTGACAGGTTGGTTATTGGTTTTACGACACGTCGACCGTTGAGTCATATAGCGTCGCCAATCTCTCACGCCGATTGGTCGAGGGCGAAGAGTAGCGACAGGCGAGACTCGAACCCACAATCTTTCGATTGTGAGACGAGCATCTCACCCCTAGACTACTCGTCCCCATTTCCGTTACAGGGAAAACGGAGTTCAATCCTCACAAATGGATTGCTATTTTCAGTCACCACTTATCCATATCACGACATTCATAGATAAAAATGACGGTACACCGGCCTGGTATCGTCATCCATACTAACCAAACATTGGCCTTTATTGATAAAAACACACCCTTCAATTTTTACAAATTGTACACAAATAATTGCTGGGAAAAGCCACCAGTCGGCCCCCATGTGCCACTTACACAATCAAGTTTAATACAGACGGACGAAAAACAGAAGTTCAACGCTCAGCCAACGTAGCGCGAGCGGGTCGTTCACTGGCCATCGCAGCCATGAACAGATCGGGGCACGGCGTGGCTACGAGAAGCGACACCACAGAGCACACACCGGCGCCGTGTGTCGGCAGACCGGGCCTCACCACTCGTCCATGGTCCACGCGTGCAGGGCGCGCAGGCCACTGTTGAGCCGGCCCAGGCCGTCCGACGCGCGCGTCAGGTTGATGGTGCGCACCGCAGCCATGGCGTCGCGCAGCACGATCGAGATGAGCAGCGCCCACTCGACACACTCGGCCTCCAGCATGATCTGCAGCAGGTACCTGCCGGCGGCCGCGGCGCCGGCCGCCCTCGGTCACGTGGTGCCGACCGAACGCGTCACGGTCACTCAGAGACGGCCACCAGTCGGGGGCAGGCATCGCCAGGCGTGGGTGCATCGTGAGAAGAATTCATGGGGCGACATCAACACGTGTGAGAGTGAGGATCTGAACTGAACCATTCATTGGCCCTGGCTGGACACGTCACTTACCCCAGCTGGGTCCGCCACTGACATGAGCCGAAACCGCCACTGACCTGAGTTCAGCCTGCTAAGGATCTGAACTGGGCCTTCCGTTTACCTGAGCTGGATCAACCGATGACCTAAGCTGGATCCACCGCTGACCTAAGCATGATCGGCCGCTGACCTGAGCTGGGTCTGCCAGGAACCTGAGCTGAATCCACCGCCGACATAATCCTGATCCAACACTGGCCTGAGCTGGACCTACCATTTGCTAAGCTTGATACACCACTGACCTGAGCTGGATCCCCGGCTGACCTAAGCCTGACCTGCTACCGACCTGAGCTGAATCAACCGCTGGACCCACAGCTGACCTAGACCTGATGGGCCGCTGGCCTAAGCCTGACTGGCCACTAGCCTCAGCTGGATATCCACCGCTGACCTAAGCCTGATCGGTCACTGACCTGAGCTGGACCTGCGCCTGCTGTGTGCCCCGTGTCGCCACGTCCAGCTGCAGCAGCTCGCCGCCGTGCTCGTTGGTGGGCGTCTCCAGAGGCGTCACGTCCTCCTCGGCCCACGTGGACGAGCCGGCCTCACTCAGGATGCTGGCGCTGTCGGTGCCGCCTGAGCCGACACCACCCGTCACGACCACGTGTCCCAACATCCGCCGCGCTAAGACGCCCCTAACAGTCAAGCGTCCCCACAACATTCGCCATCTGACACATCCGGCACAACATTCGCCGCCCATCACGCCAGTCACAACCACGTGTCCCGACAACACTCGCCGCCCCACAATGACCCTCACAGGCACGTGTCCCAACAACATTCGCCGCCCTACAATGACCCTCACAGTCACGTGTCCCAGCAACATTCGCCGCCCGGCACACCAGTCACAACCACGTACCCCAACAACATCTGTAACCATACAACACCTGGAACAACATGTCCCAACAGTCAACCGCTCGACAACACCCGTCATAACAACACGACATGCCACAACATACTCCGTAAAATATCCAGTTGGTTGGTTTATCGCACCAGCCACGACAAAACGCATCTCACGACGCTACAACTCAACCAGTTCTAAAACGACTGCCATTGCTTGTCAGTTATGTCGGCAATGACCGAAATGTATATAATTAAATTCTGCGACACTTAAAATATACCCCGTCTTACTCCACGCTGGAGCTGTCCCCACTCACAATACAGCTTCAAAATTGCAATACTTTATTGCTGTCGGTATTATCAGTAAGTGGCTTAGTGAAGGCCAGTGTACATTTTACTTGTCCCCAACGCACTTTACACTGCTTCAACAGCGGTGGCCGGGCACCGCCACTGACCTGGCGTCACGCGAGGCAGCAGGCGGGCGTCCTGCGTCACGGGCGACGGCGTCTCGGCCGGCAGCGGAGCGGCCGGCCGACCCGGCTCGCTCACGTAGCCGCTGTCGCCGCCGGTGTGCACGTGCAGCGCGTGCAGCCGCTCGTCGAGCGCCACCGCCGAGTCGGCCGAGTCCTTGCGCTCGACGGCGGCCAGCAGGAAGCCGAGCGGCTGCGGCGGCACCGGGTACGGCCACTGGAAGTCGTGGTGCAGCCGACGCAGCGCCGACACCAGGTCCTCCACGTTGGAGGCGCGCCACCGCTCGCGCCGCAGCCACTCCACCAGGTGGAACTCCATGTGCGCCGCGAACGAGCCGAGGTCGCGAAGTCGGCACTGCTGCAGCAGCTTGCGCGCGTGTCGCTCCAACACCTGGACACAGCAGCGCGTGTCGCAGTCCAACCGGACGGGCGTGGCATGTACAGTGCAAGTCATCCGCCAAACTAGGCAAACGCACCTACGCAAACCTGAAGCAAGACTTCAACTTGTCGGTAATACGTTAGTGGCTATGCAAATTCCACAAGGTAAGTTTTACGTTAGTTTTCAGTGGCATCTTGATTCTCCATGCTACGCATGCACGAGTTCTTGAATGTGCAGTTCCTTCAACAATACAACATATATGGTTGGTTGGCTATTTGAGTTTTAGGGCGCATCGACCAGGTTTGGTCATTTAGCGCCCATAATAAAACATATATGTAGCCCTTTGAACTCTCCAACAGCATTATTATTCAGACAACGTTTGACAATACCATCCACAGGTCAGCACCATCCTTCCAGAATTTGAGCATGCTCCTATTCCGCGATGTCCTAAAAATCAAAATCCTTTTCAATTTCGCTGCATCGGTAATGGGTGACAAAGGTTGGTTGGTTATTTACGGTTTAGGGACGCATCGACTATGTTGGTCATACAGCGCCCACGGCTGACGAAGGAAGACCGCTTCATTAATATCAACATTTCATAAGGTGCATACACGACGAGGCGTGTGAACTACAAATGATGCACAAAAAAATGCAGCTTTATGCAACCAGACCACTTGTATCGAAGTCAGATTCTTCAAGTTTACACCGCCAGCAAAAGCAGCGATTTTCACGCCAAGACCCAAGCCGCGCCAGAGCGCTCAGCACGTAGTCAAGACCGGGTACTTCCGCCATTGGCAGTTTTCCTCAAGGAGTGTACATGTGCCACAATAACACGGCGGTGCCACAGTCGCCAATGTCAGCTGGCGGCAGCGACGGTTCACCTGATCGATGAACAGCTGCTGCTGACCGGCCTCGGCCGAGTCGGCGCGGTCCTGGCCGGCCGACTTGCGTCGCACAGCGCGCTGGTCGCTGTTGGTACGCGTCACCTGCTTGTGCTCCACCACGCGCGGGTTCGCCGACGTGCTGAGACTGCGGCCGCGCACCTGCCGGCCGGCGCGTCAGGTCAGGTCAGCACCGCATACCTGCTCGCCAGCACGTCAGATCAGATTGAGTGTGCACACGAGGCCAGGAGTGCACACAAGAGCGTGCCAAGTCCGGTCGCCGTGTGCGCAGTCAACCGGGTCACGCTAGGTTCCGTCACGTGGGCACGATAGGTCCCGCCAGATGTACACGCAAGGTCACGTCAGGTGCGCAAGCGACATCGCATTACTCGTATGTTGGTACACTACGTCAGGTCAGGTGTCCAGTCACTATATCAGGTCAGGTTTGCAAAGATCATAGTGCTATCCGAGTGCATTATTCGGGCATGAAGCATTGAAGCATGCATGCATGCACACAAACGCACACACATCCAACCTGCTATGTGCGACAACAGATGGGCCGAGGTTGATCTCTGCTATGTGGCAAGACTGTGGCTCTAGTTAGTTAGTTATTTGGGCTTTAGGGCGCTTCGACTATAATTGATCATTCGCCCCCATGGCTCTAGTTCAGATGAGTGAGATAAATGCATGAAGGAAGTGGCAGGTGCAGAACGCGAACACATCAGCTGAATTCAAACGCGATTGACATGGGATTGAAGCGTATGCTTGATGCCAGCAGTGATCAGTGCTAAGGGCGGCGCCATCTGTAAATAACTGCGGCCACGTACAACTCAGCTTTTAGATTCATCCTCTCTACGAAACCCATCGGGTGCCAATGTCACATCGAACTATAGGTCACTAGTCATCAACGTACTCTGCCATATCGCGCAGAAGATCGATGAAGTAATTTACTGGCAACGAAATACTTCAGTTTGAAAATGATCAGCACGTCCCGTTCTTCTCTCACACCCTTCGCCCTACTTGCGAGTGTGCCGTACGCAAGCGACAGAACCTCCTGCTCACCTGTAGAGTGCCGTATACAAGCGACAGGCCCTCCCCGCTCTCCTGGAGAGTGCCGTACACGAGTCACAGGTTATCCTGTTCCTGCTCCCGCTCACCTGGATTGTGCCGTACACGAACCACAGGTTCTCCTGTTCCCTCCTGCTCACCTGGAGAGTGCCGTACAAGAGCCACAGGTTCTCCTGTTCCTGCTCCCGCTCACCTGGAGAGTGCCATACACGAGCGACAGGTCCTCCTCGTTGGGCGAGACGGGAGGAGTCATGTGGGACAGCTGCTGCTTCAGCTCCCGCGGAGACTCCAGGTCTGAAGGATCTGGAAACGTAACAAGCTATGCGATCAGCCTGCATGCAAGACATCGTTCACGCAACATCTCCACGTTTACGCTCACTCCAATCAGTGACAATTGTTAACATGACAACGATTAGTGCATTTAGATACAACCAAGAGAACGACACGGTTTTCAGCTTTAGCAGCTGCAGCGCATAGGAAAGAGCGCCACCCAAACACAAACAAAAGGAACGCGATACTTCACTATCTTGCTTCTTTACAGCATTACATTATCTTGCTTTACAGAGCTGCCAGATTGCTGACATACCTTACGACAAAGCCATTTCCACCCTCCGCTGTATCACCCATGCATGTTGTAATTAGGGGCGCTGAAAGAGTGCACTCGCTTGGACTTCGTCCCTGCTTGTAATTACCAACCACACAATAATGTAACCGTGCGACGTACACTATCAACAGCTCAGCCTGGGACGGTACCGAAAGAACAATCAGTCAGACGAGAGAGCATCGCACACCAGAATAGGCGGGACACAGTGAAAATTATTCGTGAAATATGGTGGAATATAACACTTTCTGAACATTATATCGACATCCCTCCCAACGGAGTATTGACATCGTGCTTCGTGATGAGTCGCTATGAAGTCTTCATATATATTTTGTTTGCAGTATCTTGTTCATAAGTACCGTGCTGATACTCACCATTGCGGATTGTGATGTGACGAACCTCTGTTAGCACAATTCCAAGTAAAATGATTACCTATGATGTGACCTGTTATACAATATCAGTTGATAAGAATAGGTATTGTATATTGTTATCCCGAAAATAGTTACCCCTAAATTAGTCATCTGAAAACAAAGGGAAAAGTTGCAAGTAGGAGTACGTTAATGGATCAAAATTATGTTTAAAGAACTTATGAGTTCTTCTAAGTGACATCGTTTCCGTGGCCAATTTCGACATCCTACTGTCCTCGTTTCGACATCTCACATCTAACGAAAAACCATTATTTTAACAATGGCGGGACACGACTGGTGATCGGGAACTCGACGTCAAGACTACTGAAATAAGACAAGCCAAAAGCGGAGGTCGTAGATTTTAATAGTCCACCCCCATCAGCACATGACTCTCACGTTGCTCGCAATCTGCAGAGCTTCTTTGTTACGACGAAACTCCCGCCCACACATCAGAGCAAGCTTGTTTGCCGTACGGCCAGTTCACGATAAGTCCTCCGTTGTATACGCTGACGACCAATTAAGCGACCACTGTGTGACAACGGATTCATGTACCAAACATTATAAACCGCAACAATTGTCTTCAACCCCCGACTGTCTGGACACCACTGGACATCCTGATCACACAGGGCCACACTACCAACATTACCCATATCAAGGGTCATCTCCCAGCCACACCCCCAACTGCCTGTACACCACTGGACATACTGACTACACAGGGCACATTACCATCACTACCCGTACCGAGCGTCTTCTCCCAACCACACCCCCAACTGCCCGTACACCACTGGACATACTGACCACACAGGGCCACATTACCATCACTACCCGTACCGAGCGTCTTCTCCCAGACCCCTCCCCCCCCGACTGTCTGGACAGCACTGGACATACTGACCACACAGCGTCACACTACCACCACTGCCCGTACCGAGCGTCTTCTCCCAGCCACACCCCCGACTGTCTGGACACCACTGGACATCTTGACGGCACGGGGCTTGATTACGACCACTACCCGTACCGATGGCCCTCAGGAAGCGCGTGAGCTCCTTGGCGAGTCTCCAGCGACAGTCGTCCAGGCTCGCGTCCAGCAGCAGCGTCACGTAGTGGCGACTCGTCTCGGCCGTCTCCAGGTTCTGTGGCACACGACGGCAGGTCACCTCACCATCGGGCGAGCAGCGCGACGGGTGAGGGTATCACACTGCCACTGTAAAGCAGACGCCGCGGGCTGCGGCCTCACCTGCAGGATGATGAGGTACGAGCTGGCCGTGTCCAGCTGCTTCAGCCGCAAGCATTGCTGAAACAGCCGCACCGGCTGGTCGGCCGAGGCGAACAGGTACGACCAAAGTGCCATCTCTGTCTTGCGCGCGCACCGCACCACCGTATCCAGGTAGACGGGGAACTCGCGGATGAACTCGATCACGCGCGGCAGCAGCGCGTCCGGGATCGGCTCCTTGGAGGTGGCCTCCTCCTCCACCACCTGTCGGACCGCACAGTCACACGTGACCAAGCGTCGCGTGCTGCCCTCTCCTCTTCAGCCTCGAGCGCCTCACAGTCGAATACAACCCATCCTTCATCAGCAGGGGCGTCGTACAGCTGTCACGCAGGATCGTCGGAAGTGACCTCCCACTTCCATAACGTTAGTTATTTGAGCTTTAGGGCGCTTCGACCAGAATTGATCATTCGCCACTTCGCATAACGTCACAAGCGGAACTCAATCGAGGCGTGCGATCGCTTTTTCACGACGGCAGTGTACATTACGCTACACTCGACACGATTATAAAAATAAGACGTACAAAATTTTTGCGTTCAAATTTTAACCTGACTCACAGCTGACCTATAGTTCCCAAAATATCGGAAGTTACACCAATTTTAACCTCTCACGCAAATCCTGATCACTGTCTTAGTTCATCCGTCGATCGGATGGGGCAACGGTCTCCGCCTTAACTTCACTCACAATACTCAACACTGTTGGGCAACACGAAAAGCTCACAGACTTGTGGGCGCTTGACGGGGCGTCAGCATCCAGTGCGGCACGGCTGCCATTGGCCCCACTATTGGCACTACCACGGCTATGTTTGAGCGACACGTACCTCATGCAGGAGCAGCTCGAGCGCGTGAGAGAAGTAGGGCAGGTGAGTGTAGCGCTGCGCGATCTCCCAGGCGTGGTAGCCGAGGTTGCGTCGCAGAAGTTGACGCAGGATGTGTTGCAGGTACACCTGGCTCTGGAGAAGAGGATGCCGGGCTTAGTGCAACACCTATGCACCTATGCACGCAAATAGCAGATGACTAGTCCAGTGCAGATGAGCCAGAGCTCACGGAACAAATGGGTGTAGATCGGCCCAGTTAGGATCTTTGTCGCACATTTTGGCAATAAGAGTGCTCAGCCACACATTCAACGTCAGTGAAGATTAGATGACGCTACAAATCGAATATATTTTCTGAAGCCGAAATAATAATTAAAAAATCATTACTGGGGCATCCTTATTGTATAAAGACCCTGCTCAAAGGAACCAAGGTTCTTGTTTTTGAAGGCACACCTTGAGGTCACAGGTATTCCTTGCCAGGAATGTAGTTCTGTATGTTATACAATAACCGAAAGGTGGAGGAAGAATTTACGTCGGTGTAAAGGTCCATTTATTTATTTATTTCACAATACATGCCCTTCACGTACAGTGGCTGTTATGGACAGTCTGGGTAAAACTCACAGATATTTACAAAGAAAGGATACATTTGTGGTCAATAGTGGGAGCAGATGCACAACAAACATTCATACACCAACATAATATAATACCCATATATATAACTATCTGCACTACACACACCGTGCGTGCAACACGAGCTATAAACGAGTAGTTTATAGAAGTGATAGGAAAGCGATGGCCTGAAGGTGAGTTCATAGTGCACACACATCCATTGTGTAAGTTTTTTTTTGGTGTGACTAGTGTAGCTCGTGGAGATTAGCTAGTGCATGCTTCTTGAAGTTAGACAGCCTCGATGTTTTTGTTTCAGTAGGAAGTTTGTTATAGTGGAAGACAGACGAGTATAGAAATCTCCTGCGGCCCGCCTCTCTGTGTATGGCTGGCAGGTGCAGGTGGTCGTCTGCACGTATATGACGGTTTCGCAGGGTAGAGTTTGCAGTGATTTGCCCGGCAATGTGCGTTGGCTCACCCGTTAGAATGATCTTGTGGAGCAAAGTAAGGCTGTGAAATAGATGCAGATCAGCTGCGGTGAGAAGACCCAATTCGTTACGGGCATCAGAAATATGATCAAATTTCCGTAGACCTGACACGACTCTAGTGGCGAAGTTATGATCTTGTCCAGTCTGTGGATGCTAGCCGCCGACCCGTTCCCGTAAACAGATATGCAGTACCGGATATTGGATATAACTAGGCTATTGACTATAGTGAAGAGGGTACTGGTGGGCAGATGGTGATGCAGATGGCTCAGGGCCAGAAGGAATCCAGTGCACTTGCGGACCACAACAGCTACATGGGAATCCCACATGTGGCGATCAAATGCCCGCCCCCCCCCCCAATGTTCCTATACGAATGGCTCTCATCTATCACGGAGTCCCTAAAGCTCATTCGCATCGGGGTAATATTGCAAAGATTTTGACGCGATCCGAACGTGAGAAGCTGATTTTTGGTCGGGTTTACCTTCAAACCGTTATCCAGGATGTAGTCGTAGAGTTGGTTCAGACATGTCTCCATCTGACTTATCAGATGTGGAAGATCAGATCTGCGACCGGAGATGAGGACCTGGGTGTCGTCTGCGAACTGAGTGCCGTGTGCTACCGGGACGTGCAAACTGAAGTCGTTCGAAAAGATGCAATAGAGGAGTGGACCTAGTGATGAGCCTTAAAAACATCTATGTTGTTTGGGAGAAAGGAGGAGAGATGCCTGTTTCCGCGTTGATCTGAGATGCTAAGAGCCTGCGTGTGTCCTCCCAGATATGCCCTAAACCAGTCAGTATCGATTCCATGGAGTTCTAGTTTAGTGAGCAGATTGGTGTGGTTGAAGCATTTACTGAACGTCGAACTGCGAACGTCGAAGCATTTACTGAGGTCCAGAATGCAAAGGAGAGCTACTTCCGAACGGTCCATTGCTACTAGTATTTTGTCCGTGACTGAGATGAGGGCGGTTTCCGCATAGTGGCGTGGTCTGAAGCCGTGCTGATTTTGGGCCAGTAGGTGGTTAGAGTTCAGGTAGTGATAAAGTTGTTTCTGCACTATCTCCCTCTCTGTGATTTTGGCGATAACCGGAACCAATGAGATGGGGCTAAATTAGAGGGATCCGAAGGATCTCCTGATCTGTGAATGGAAGTTACTATTGACTGTTTCCAAGTGGAGGGGATATCAGCTGTAGTCAGGCATGTGTGTATAATGTCCAGCAGAACTTCTCCGATAAAAAAACAGGAATTTGATAACCTTAATACAGATCCCGTCGGGTCCGCAAGCACCTGTGCTCTAGCTGTTCGAGGGATATGGGTGATACTTTATAGGAGCTGGTAGAGACGCGCGATAGCCGGCAACTGGGAGGTGTGTGTTCAGGCATGTTTGCCTGGCGTTTGACCTCTGCTGATACTTTAGGTCCGACACTAACAAAGTATTGATTTAGCTGCTCAGGTGTGGCCGATCCATGCCGAAGGTGTGGACAATCGATGACGTTGCGCACTTCCTATTTGAATAAAGAGCATCAACATATTCCGGCTGCATTGGAGGCATTCAATACCCTTATTCGCATTCGTTTAGCCTGCCCCGGCCGAGAGTTCAATTCACTGTGTCTGGCACAAGGAACCCGATTATCAGGCGGCAAGCTCACCGTACGCTCCACCGCGCAGTAGGGTAGTCGGCCGGTCTTGGAGCCGGGAAAGTCGACCGTGTCGTTCTCGGCGCCCAGGATTACCGCGTCATCATACTTCACAGCTGCAGACAGGTCGCAGTTTGGTGCCCAGGAGTGACTAGGGTGTGTACCCAGTACGTCGCCGTATACAGTTACGGCGCGTGCACAGAAATAGCTCCAGCAAGATGTTCTTACTCGCGTAGTTGACACAAGTGTGCACCTGGCGGTGGATCCTCGGCACTCATGCAGCAATTATTATAGACTTACGCACTGCCAACAGAGAAATATGAGCCGCAGGTGGCCTACTACACCAGTGCCGCCACAACAGCGTCGACGTGACAGCCGCAAGTGACATCCCACTCGGGACAGGTCATTCGATTGTGCCCGGTAAAACACCAAAATAACAACTTGAGCCAGCAATTGCCGAACAGACTTAGTTTTAGCGTCAACGCCCATCTCCATCACGACCAGGGAAGGGCCACTGTGCAACTGGCTTGCATTTTAAATATGGTCCAGACACAAAACTGATGGTGGGAACTCACATGGTGAACATACAGTGATTGGACAGCAGCGTCGCTGCTCCTGGTGCACCACCAGTAGCGGAGTACCGCGTCGTCGGTGCCAGTGCCATGGGTAGCGCACGGTTACTGACGGCATGCACAGCAAATATACAAAATTCTCCTGATTTGGACACAATTCCCAGAAGGAAACGCGCTTACATTCTTATCCAGTTTCATTGATAATCTTCTACTCTTCCCTCCTCGTGTACAGCATACTGCATACATAAAATAATACTGATACTAAATGTTAGTACATTAGTTTTGTGCTCTTAATTTCCAGATGGTGAATTTTAATTTCAGGATGACGTTCAGACGACGGGTGTATGAATAGACACTCCACATCTTAACCACATTCACTCCCAATTTTCAACTGTTGCAATACCTTTCGGGACAATTTTCTCCACTCAGATACCATGGTGCAAGATCAACACCGTGCCTGTAATACCAGTACACGCCGCCAGCCGACGCTCACCGAGCGGGTAGATGCTGCACTGGAACGGCAGCATGATCCGCTTCGACATGAAATTGTGCGCCTTGTCGTGCTGTGGGAACAGCGGCAGCCAGACGCGCATGCCGTGCTGACCGCTGTTGATCCACAGCACGTCGGCGAGCTTCATGCGGTGCGACGTGGTGCCCGGACACCAGACCGACTCCACCATGGAGGCCAGCACCGTTGGCGTCAGCACGGACGAGCCGAACTGGCGACAGGTCAGACCAGGTCAGGTCAGCCAACCACGCCGAACCCGCCAGTGAGGCCAGCACCGTCGGCGTCAGCACGGACGAGCCAAACTGGCGACAGGTCAGACCAGGTCAGGTCAGCCGACCACACCGAACCCGCCAGTGGGGTCAGCGCCGCCCAGACACAGCAGACATTATATCGTTCACGCACGATATGAAGCAGACAGGTGGATTTCTGACCAGCCTGCTTTGACCAAGCCTGATTTACCATTTTGAATTCAGCTCGCGTGAATCACGTCCGTCCGGCTGATTGGGCCACGTCTGGCCAGCTGATTGGGCCACGTCTGGCCAGCTGATTGGGCCACATTCATCCACCTGATTGGGCCACGTCCGACCACCTGATTGGGCCACGTCTGGCCAGCTGATTGGGCCACGTCCGGCCAGCTGATTTGTCCACGTCTAGCCACCTGATTGGGCCACGTCCGACCACCTGATCGGACCAAGGCGAACACAACCAACAGCCATCATGCAGCATATGGCACACGACCCAGTCAGCATAAAGTCGGCTGTCTGCTGGTCACGCACGTGCGCACGCATGCACGCGCACAAAACAACAAATCGGCACCACTGACTGCCCATCATATCGCTTTCCCGGGGACAGCCTAGTTGTGCCCCGGCGGCCACCGCAGAGCCGCCTGGCGATGGCCGAGCCGTGCGGCGAGCTCACCATCTTGGCGGACGGCTGGACGGGCCGGTCGGCCTCGTCCGGGTCTCGCTGCAGCATCAGCAGGCGGCCGCAGATGTTGACCAGAATCGACTGCGGGATCTGCGAGCGCAGCCGACTGGGCTCCATGCGCAGCGTCGACATGGACACGGACACGACGCAGGCCGGGTGGGCCGTCAGCGCCGAGATGTCGATGTCCTGGATCCGGCTGACCTCCGCGCCGGGCGGCTCGCCTGCCGGCCACGGCCACCCGCGCACGTCACGGCCGGCCACCTCTGGTCATCCAGGTCACGGCTAATAGTTCACACATCAAAAGACATGCTTTATATTTGCGGTCTTATATGTATTTTTATATATATATATATATATATATATATATATATATATATATATATATATATATATATATATATATATTGATGAATACTCAATATTTATGAATTTATATATATATATAGTCTAGGGGTAAGATGCTCGTCTCACAATCGAAAGGTTGTGGGTTCGAGTCTCACCTGTCGCTACTCTTCGCCCGCGACCAATTGGCGTGAGAGATTGGCGACGCTACATGACTCAACGGTCGACGTGTCGTAAAACCAATAACCAACCATATATATATATATATATATATATATATATATATACATTTTTTTGTGTGAATAATTTATATTTATATTAACATTTACCGTGCATCTCTCTCTATGCCGTAGTGCTTGGCAATTTTCACTGATGTTCTACAACAGTGTTAAAATAATTATTTCTCGTTAGGTGTAAGATGCCAAAACGAGTACAGCAGGATGTCGAAATCACCATTGAAATAATGTCGTTTAAAACACTTCGGTCCTTAAACCTAGTTCTGGTACAATTGCGTACATAATATATCCACTTTGCGTGTTTTTAGAGCTATGTAATTTGGGGACACCAATATCAACGATAACAATACAAATACCTATGCTATAAACTGGCATTGTATAACATAGCACATCATAGGTAATCCCTTTACAAGGGATTACCTTGTACCCAAATTACACAGCTCTAAAAACATGCAAAGTGGATATATTATGTACGAAATTGTACCAGAACTAGGTTTAAGGACCGAAGTGTTTTAAACGGCATTATTTCAATGGTGATTTCGACATCCTGCTGTACTCGTTTTGGCATCTTACACCTAACGAGAATTCCTTATTTTAACACTGTTGTAGAACATCAGTGAAAATTGCCAAGCACTACGGCATAGAGAGAGCTGCACGGTAAATGTTAATATAAATATAAATTGTTCAACAAAAAAAAAATATATATATATTTATATATTTGTTTAACCCACAGTGCAATTCCCTTGGAATTGCACTGTGGGATGATCATTATCACGATCCCGGACCTGTTATGGTGAGCATAAGCATGATGCTTATAAACGGAATAATGCTAGAAACGAGGCATGAAGACCTCACAAGCACGTACCAAAAAGCACGATGTCGGTACTTATTTGTGAGGATGTCGATTCAGTGTCCAGCAAGTGGTGTATTCCACCCTCTTCCACGCATTATTTATTACTGCTCTACAACGTGTGGGTGATAATTAAACTTTACTTTTACAGAATACCTAAATTAAAATGTTCAGCAGAATTTCCTTCCATGCCATAATTGATATATTATAACCTCAGAATATGCGACATATTGTATCCAAAAATATCTTTCTACATTTGCGCCTTATTCCTTTAGTTATTTTTGTAAATTTCTGTCTGTATTTCAAGCCGGTTGAAGCCTCGTAAAACTGGCAAATGCAGAACATAATTTCGTTGTTTATTGGTTTTACGACACGTCGACCGTTAAGTCATATAGCGTCGCCAACCTCTCACGCCGATTGGTCCCGGGCGAAGAGTAGCGACAGGTGAGACTCGAACCCACAATCTTTCGATTGTGAGACGAGCATCTTACCCCAGATCACTCGTCCCCTCAGAACATCATTTAACAGGATGAAATGCCAGCCATGCTCTAAATCAAAATAAGCAGCGACCAACTGAAAAGGCATGGTCGACTGCGGGTTAACGGCCAGTGAATCTGGCCGGATGTCTACCAGTAGAACAAAAACAACCGTTTACCGGCATAATTCGACATTAGGGACGCCGGACGAGCGAGAGAAAAAGGCGGGCAATACGGTTGGTTCGTTATTTGGGCATTGAGGTGCATCGACTGCGTTTGGCAGGCCACACGGCTTCCTGAGTTGTAGACTACGCCTAGCATGCGTTGTGACATAACTAGTGGTTGGTTGGTTATTTGGGCTTAAGGGCGGTGGACCTACCGCTTAAAAAAACATACGTTAAAAGCTTTTGGTCTGTCACCACAGAATCCAGCACGATGCAATTAATCAGCAACACTGGCTTCATCGTCAATTGAGTGATAATATTTCACGTGCAATCATTTACACAGGAACGCACAGGTACACAAAATATGATCTAATCGGACAAACTGAAGGCATTCGCGATTAGCGTGGAATTCGGAGAAAAAGAGGAAAACAAATATCAGTAGTTTTGCGGTTCTCCTGGCAAACTGGGAACAGACAGCAAAGTTGCGCCGCACGATTTATTTCGGGCGCAGAATCATGCTTTACAGATGATAATGAAATTGCTAAAATACCGATTCACTTCATCCATAAATCATGAAGTGCAAGCAAGGGAGTTCTGGGCGCGAATATTTCTTCAAATTGTGCATGAACTTCCCAGCTTTAAAGTATTGATTTGCACACGGGAAGAGACGTGAAATTTTTGCATGATGCATTGGCCTACAGTCTGAGGATGTCTGTTTGCTGGCTCCACATAATTACACAAATACATCACGCTGCTGGATAGACGGATGAAGACGGCTGCCTCTTGCTTATCGCACGTGTGCTATAACATCATGTTGCTTTGAACTACACGATGTTAGTAATAAAATAAGGAGCTAATTCTGGGAAAGCTCTGATAATGATTAAACACGCTGATGACTTCTAGTTCTCCTTCGCCCGCCACACCTTCACTCCCAGGTCTCTGTGCAAGGGGATTTTACGACGCTTAGGTGGGTTCCTTGAGAGGACAGTCCTTTGATAGATCATGAAAGGATGTTGGAGAAGTGGAAGGATACTTGCAACAATTCACGTGTGCATCATGTTCACCTAATACAAGCCAACACATACTGGTAGCTATACAAATGGAAGAAAACGCATAAAATTCACCTCCCCATGCTCACATCCGACTACTTCATCAACTCTATTTCAATGAAGTACATACTCTTAGACACAACGCGAAGTACAGACCGCCTTATCTGTCAAAAACATATCCAAGGAGGCACACATGGAACAAAACCATGCGTCCCACTACCGGAAAGCATTCGGCCGTGACTATGCCCGACGGTGCTGACGCTCGTCCTGGACGTGAACCCGAATTGATACACCTCGATAAGGCATACAAATAACCAAGCTTTCCTCGATATGCTACACACACCCTGGATGGTACACCTACCAACACTCTCTTTGATGTGGTAAAGCGAGATGTGGCTGTCGGCTGAGTAGGCTATCAATGTGTCTTGGTAGAGATTGAGCAGCAGAACCTGAGCATCTACAGGAGTCACGCATACGAACGCATTGTCCAGTCGAGATTCCCGCGGGTATAACCGAATCTCGTCCCTGAAAAAGAAAAAACAGCGTCACTTAAAAACGCGAACATATGGTGGCGCAGCCGGCCATGGCGCGACCGGCGGATTTGTGCACAACTTCTAGCATAACGTATCAGTGTTACAACGGTGTTAGTATTAAAATAGTGGTTTTCGCTAGGTGTGCGATGTCTAAAAATACATACACCGATGTTAAAATGTGCAACGAAAACGATGTGATTTAAAATGTCTCTTAGCTGCAATAAACCCAACCTGGAAACAAGGGCTATTTCGAATAGAGCATTTGTTGAATCTGGGAGTAACAATACCTATACTATCAACTATTACTGTATATCATATCGCGCCAAAGGTAGTCACAGTACCTGAAAATGTATTATGTGATATGGGTGTATTACAATCCAGAATAGTAAGCACGTGCATGGCAGCCAAAAACATCATACTGTTCGAAACATGGAACGAAGACTACCCCAGCACACATCCAGAAGCATGTAAAAATTAAGGGAAGGATGTCAACTCAGTATTCAATAAGTAGTGCGCACCATCCATCTCCACGGAAAATGTACTACTGGTGTCAGAAGCAAAACACTGGAGAGGCAAATAACGGCTCAATCAGCTGGTGGGATAACACTTGTGACGATGACGAAGTTGTCAGATCACTGGAGTGATCCTAGGGGCTGCTGTGTGCGCCTCTCACCGTTTCTTGGCGACGTTGTAGCAGCCCATGACGAGCAGACGGCGCCACCACATGAGTCCGCCCGTCACCACAAAGTCCCTCTCCTGGTTCTCGTTGCCGAACATCTTCCAGCGGCGCGTGGCCAGCGAGTAGTGGGCGACGCCAGTACGGCCGGCCACGGCCACGTGCTCCACGGCGTCGTCCAGGGCCGTGTACTGGCGGACAGCCGACGGTGGTCAGTGGAGCGAGAGCGGACAACTCCCAGATACATGGCGAGGCCAGGCTGGTGACTACTCCCAGATGCATGGCGAGACCGGGCTAATGAACACTCTAAGATACATGGCTAGGCCGGCCGGCCTGGTAACTATTTCCGGATATATGGCGAGGCTGGGCTGGTGACCACTATCAGCGACATGACGAGGCCGGGCTGGTGACTACTCCCAGCGACATGCTGGGAGGACCGCCGAGCAGGCGGGCGTACAGCCGGCCGCAGGCCGTAGTGCGGCGCAGTGTTAAATTATTCGTAAAATAAGGTGGAATTTACAACTTTCTGAACACTCAATCGACATCCTTCTCCAAGAAGTATCGACATCCTGCTTCTTGATGCGTGCTTATCAAGATTCGTGTCTCCTTTCTAACAGTACCTCGTTTGTTAAGTATCATGAGCATGCTCTCGATAAGGGATGGTAATACGCGAACATTTCGCAACGCAATTTCAGGTAGAGATTATTCATAATGCGATATGGCATGCAGCACCAGTGTATAGAATACATTTTTTTTATCGCTATCCCGAATATAGCTCTTCCTAACATATGCATATAAAAACAACTGATGAATGTACAACCATTGGCTCGAATTTAAGTCTGAAAGACATTAAAAGCATTTGAAATGACACTAATTCCATGACAAATTTCGACATCCTACTGTGCTCGTTTCGACATCTCACACCTAACGAAAAACCATTATTTTAACACTGGTGCGGCGAGACGGCGGAGGGCGCCACAACCTCGATGCACAGCGACGACTTAGCATTGGTCATCACCTGCGGTAACGGACTCGACAACCAACACCTTACTCTAACGTGGAACGTTCCCGATAGCGCGTAAACTAATTGGCTAAATCGGTACAGGACAACCGGTCCCACACACACCTATGCAATATGAAATATATGAAATATGGCTTGATAGGTGACATGCCCCTGCCGCCAGCATCAGCAGTGGTCTGTCGCCACGTGGGCATCGGCGGAGGACCGGCGACGGGTCGCCACCCACCCGTATCGGCGGAGGACCGGCGCCGGGTCGCCACCCACCCGTATCGGCGGAGGACCGGCGACGGGTCGCCACCCACCCGTATCGGCCAGTTGCTGCCCACGTAGCCGTGCACCACGGGCACGGTGATCCACTGTTTGTTGCCGGTGCGACTGTGCGCCGGCGATCCGGAGCCCAGCGACACCGGGCCGTCGCAGCTGATGAGAACGCGGTCCTCGCCTTGCAGGCACACGTGCTCCTGGTTGCTCTGCCAACACCGGACGGCCGGCTGTACCACAGTCTGAACACATCTGTCACACGCAACAAACTAACACTGCCACCTTGATGTACTGCAGAAAATGATGGAGCCTGTGTGGCTGTGAGCTAAATGATCCGACCGGCCCCCGGGCGGGAGCAATACATGAGTCGCTAGTTCGGACCTGCGGACCTACGAGGCTACCGGCTAACAAAGCATGCCAGAAACCAGCCAGATGCTTCTCACATCATCAAATACCACTGCAGCTTTGTGTGGTGGTGATAGGCTGAAGGCTGCATCATCCATCCATCCATCCATCCATCCATCCATCCATCCATCCATCCATCCATCCATCCATCCATCCATCCATCCATCCATCCATCCATCCATCCATCCATCCATCCATCCATCCATCCATCCATCCATCCATCCATCCATCCATCCATCCATCCATCCATCCATCCATCCATCCATCCATCCATCCATCCATCCATCCATCCATCCATCCATCCATCCATTAATTTATTAATTCATTAATTCATTCATTTATTCATTCATTAATTCATACACCCCCACCCCACATAGTCTCCAAACATGCATCGGGGAGCTTCACCAGAGTCGGCTTCTCATCTCCCCAATGCCGATCATGGGGAACGCCATAGGCAACAATCAAGACGCAAAAAACGACAGGAACCTAATGCAGAACTTCACCACCACTGCCAACATTTTCTTGAGCCAGCTACGAGGAAATTACTAGCTGTGGTCAAATCAACTACCTCCGCTCACAACCCACACCACGGCGTTCGCCGCACCGGCCACCTCCCATCGCCCTCACCACGACGTTCGCCGCCCCGGCCACCTCCCACCGCCCGTACCATGCAGGGGTTGACGGAGAGCGCCGACTTGACAAACGACAGCTGCATCAGCCGGTTGTCGAAGTCGCGAGAGGCGCGTCGGCCGGCGTTGAGCAGCCACAGCTGGTAGCCCTCGGCGCCCCACTCCATGTCGGCGGCGCCCACCACGTCACCGTCCCAGGCGAGCGTGCAGACCAGCAGCGTGCCGAACACCGACCACAGCGACAGGCCGCCCTCCTGCCACGCGACGGCCAGCGCGCAACTGTCGGGCGTCCAGGAGAGTCGACCTGGGGCACGTATGGACAAGTGGGGCACAGCGTCCAACAGAACCGGCCTGAAATGTCAGCGGGGAAGGGTTACAGAGAGTGGGATGTGGTGTCCAGGTGGTCCGATCGGAAGGAGAATTTCGATCGAGGGAAGGGTGAGAGAGTGAGGAGGATAACGATAAAGAGACGAATGGAGGAAAACAGCGATTAAGGGAGATGCAGGGAGACAGGGAGGGATGTGAGAGTGAGGAAGATGAGAGCCATAAATTGAGAGAAGGAGAGGGAGAATGAGAGAGAGGAGAGGGATAAAGATAGAGAGACAGGGAGGGAGAGGGGGGGGGGGCGGGCAGCGTTAAAATAATGCATTTTTGGTAG
This sequence comes from Ashinkailepas kermadecensis, assembly GCA_034440615.1. Lineage (NCBI taxonomy): Eukaryota > Metazoa > Arthropoda > Thecostraca > Neolepadidae > Ashinkailepas > Ashinkailepas kermadecensis. The sequence continues at coordinate 176,971 of JAOTOM010004438.1, forward strand.
GTGTGAGATGTCAAAACGATTACAGAATGTCGAAATTCGCAATGGGAACGATCTCGCTTAAAACGTCGTTGAAGTCTTTCAAGCTCATTTTTCAGCCAATACCTAAATCATATTTGAAGTTTTTGGTTTATTTTGTGAAACACCCAATATATGGACGTCTCTATTAATGAAAACGATAACAATACCATACTATGAACAAAAAGCATGGAATGTCAGACCATATCATATATAATCCCTTCACCTAGACTTGTGCTACAAGATGTTTGTGAATCACAATACACAATGGTGAGCATAAGCACGATGCTTATGCATGATATACTGTTCAAAGCGAGCCATGGATACTTTATATACACCCATCAAGAAACACCATGTCAATGCTTCTTTGGGAAGGCTGTATATTCAGTATTCAGAAAGTAGTATAGTACACCCTATTTCACGAATAATTTACCACTGGAGGGATGGACAGTCAGTGAGGGAAGTGGCGAGGTAGAGGAGGAAATGGAGAGAGGGAGAGAAAGACGGAGTGGAGGGAACGACACGGGATCGAGGGAGGGGGATTGATTGATTGATTGATTTTAGAGTTTTAGGGTGCATCAACCCCAATTGGGTTATTTTGCACACATAACAAGGTTAATTCAGCTCTTCAAGTCCGGAGAGCACAAATATATGGCACTAATTCATGATCTACCCAGGTGTGTATATTATTTGGAAACCTACCTCAGCAAGGAAACAAAAAACTGCCTCCACCAGCCTCAGGGTGTTAGAGGCATGTCCGAAATGGCGCCTGCGTTCTTCCGTGTAGTTCGGGCAAGATATCAACACATGGCGCACAGTCAGTGCTGCATCACACCTCATACATTTGGGCCTTTCATCCCCGCACCTATGTGTAGATAGCGTGTGTCCAATTCTAAGGCGACAGAGGGACACCTCGTCCCTTCTACTATGGCTGAAAGACGAGGGCCACACCGCTAAGAGTGGCTTAATTTCTTTAAACTTGTTGGAATCCACTTGGCCGCATCTGTCCTGCCACCGTCTGAGAAGAAATGATGAAATAATTTGGTAGTGGTCGCAAGCAGGAAGTGGGAGCACGCGGCTACATGGTGCTTGTGCTGCACGCCTTGCAGCCTGGGGGCGAGTGGTCTAGGGGATAGATGCTCGTCTCACAATCGAAAGATTGTGGGTTCGAATTTCACCTGTCGCTACTCTTCGCCCGCGACCAATCGGCGTGAGAGATTGGCGACGCTATATGACTCAACGGTCGACGTGTCGTGAAACCAATAAACAACCAACCAACCAACCAGCCTTGCAGCCTGATCAGCCAGCTCGTTACCACGGATTCCGACATGTGCTGGAATCCAGCAAAGTTACTTGTCTTTCCATACGATGTAGCGAAGTAAGTTGACATAAAATGTCACGTATAATGGCATGCTGTTGGTTAAAACTACGCAATGACAAAAGACTGCTCAAAGAATCTGTCAGAATGACATGAAAATCCTCGTCGTCGACCTCGATGTATGCAAGGGCTTTGCTAATGGCAATCAACTCGGCTGTGAAGACAGTAGCATGTGAAGGCAGGGGGAAGGATCTCGTGATGGATCCTCTAGAGGGAGGGGGAGGAAGAGGATAAAGTCTGTGGGTAAACATTGAGGGTCATGAGGAAAGAAATGGGAGGGATTCACAGGATTACTTGAACATATCACCAGTTTAGCTTGATGACGAAAAAAATACTGAGGGGCTTCGAAGGGCGACGATCTTAACTGCACCTCCAAACAGAAAGGTCGTATAAGGGGAAAGCTGAAAGAACGATTCCAACGACAAGTAAGCAAATGGTCCAACATGTTTGCATGCCTAGTCGACGCCAATGTGGCGGCCTGCTTTATCCCAGTACACCACGGTGTCCGACTGGCGTACCGACAGGGCCCGGCGAGCCGGCGTAGTCCTTGCTGGAGAGGATGAGCCTGTGCAGCACCTGCAGTCCGCCGGTCGACTCGTCCACGCAGCACACCATACACTCGCCACTGCAACACAGACCATACACTCGCCACTGCAACACAGACCACACACTCGCCACTGCAACACAGACCATACACTCGCCACTGCAACACAGACCACATACTCACCACTGCAACACAGACCACACACTCGCCACTGCAACACAGACCACACACTCGCCACTGCAACACAGACCACACACTCGCCACTGCAACACAGAACACATACTCGCCACTGCAACACAGACCACACACTCGCCACTGCAACACAGACCACACACTTGCCACTACAACACAGACCACACACTCGCCACTGCAACACAGACCACACGCTCGCCACTGCAACACAGACCACACACTCGCCACTGCAACACAGACCACACTTGCATGAACAGCCACACACTCGCCACTACAACACAGACCACACACTCGCCACTGCAACACAGACCACACTCGCCACTGCAACACAGACCACACACTCGCCACTGCAACACAGACCACACACTCGCCACTGCAACACAGACCACACACTCGCCACTACAACACAGAACACACACCCGCCAGTGGAACACAGACCACACACTCGCCACTGCAGCACATAACACACACTCGCCAGTGGAACACAGACCACACACTCGCCAGTGGAACACAGACCACACACTCGCCAATGCAACACAGAACACACACTCGCCAGTGGAACACAGACCACACACTCGCCACTGCAACACAGACCACACACTCGCCAGTGGAACACAGACCACACACTCGCCACTGCAACACAGACCACACACTCCCCAGTGGAACACAGACCACACACTCGCCACTGCAACACAGACCACACACTCGCCACTGCAACACAGAACACACACTCGCCACTGCAACACAGACCACACACTCGCCACTGCAACACAGACGACACACTCGCCAGTGGAACACAGACCACACACTCGCCACTGCAACACAGACCACACACTCGCCATTGGAGCACAGACCACACACTCGCCACTGCAACATAGACCACATACTCGCCACTGCAACACAGACCACACACTCGCCAGTGGAACACAGACCATATACTCGCCACTGCAACACAGACCACACACTAGCCACTGCAACACAGACCACACACTCGCCACTGCAACACAGAGCACACACTCGCCACTGCAACACATACCACACACTCGCCACTGCAACACAGACCACACACTCGCCACTGCAACACAGATCACACACTCGTCAGTGGAACACAGATCACACACTCGTCAGTGGAACACAGACCACACACTCGCCACTGCAACACAGACCACACACTCGCCACTGCAACACAGACCACACACTCGCCACTGCAACACAGACCACACACTCGCCAGTAGAACACATACCACACACTCGCCACTGCAACACAGACCACACACTCGCCACTGCAACACAAACCATACACTCGCCAGTGGAACACAGACCACACACTCGCCACTGCAACACAGACCACACACTCGCCACTGCAACACAGACCACACACTCGCCAGTAGAACACAGACCACACACTCACCACTGCAACACAAACCATACACTCGCCAGTGGAACACAGACCACACACTCGCCACTGCAACACAGACCACACACTCGCCACTGCAACACAGACCACACACTCGCCACTGCAACACAGACCACACACTCGCCACTGCAACACAGACCACACACTCGCCAGTAGAACACAGACCACACACTCGCCACTGCAACACAGACCACACACTCGCCACTGCAACACAGACCACACACTCGCCACTGCAACACAGACCACACACTCGCCAGTAGAACACAGACCACACACTCGCCACTGCAACACAAACCATACACTCGCCAGTGGAACACAGACCACACACTCGCCACTGCAACATAGACCACATACTCGCCACTGCAACATAGACCATACACTCGCCAGTGGAACACAGACCACACACTAGCCACTGCAACACAGACCACACACTCGCCAGTGGAACACAGACCACACACTCGCCAGTGGAACACAGACCACACACTCGCCAGTAGAACACAGACCACACACTCGCCACTGCAACACAAACCATACACTCGCCAGTGGAGCACACAAGTCACCCGCGACTGTAATGACGCGACTGATCACTCACTACTGGAACACAGAACACACAACGGCCACTGGAACACAGAACACACATTTTCCTGTGCAACACAGACCACACACTCGCCACTGGAGCACAGAAGCTCCCAGTGACTGTAACACGGATCACTCACCACTGGAACACGAACCACACACTCACCATTGAAAGAGAGATCACCTACGCGCAAATAAAACACAGCACTCGTTCACGACTCAAACACAGGCCTCACACTCGCCGCTTCGGTGGACGGCGATTGTTTGGAGTTCTGAGCTCGTCGACTGCATGGAACAAAGGGCACGCACAAGCCTCTGTAACGCAGGCGAGTGTGGTGGATTAAGTTACTACAGAGCTGATCACACACCCGACCCGACAGGTGGCTCACAGATGGGCAGACACCAGCTCACGGTTATGCCTGCTCACGTGGCACTGATCACACACCCGACCCGACAGGTGGCTCACAGATGGGCAGACACCAGCTCACGGTTATGCCTGCTCACGTGGCACTGATCACACACCCGACCCGACAGGTGGCTCACAGATGGGCAGACACCAGCTCACGGTTATGCCTGCTCACGTGGCACTGATCACACACCCGACCCGACAGGTGGCTCACAGATGGGCAGACACCAGCTCACGGTTATGCCTGCTCACGTGGCACTGATCACACACCCGACCCGACAGGTGGCTCACAGATGGGCAGACACCAGCTCACGGTTGTGCCTGCTCACGTGGCACTGATCACACACCCGACCCGACAGGTGGCTCACAGATGGGCAGACACCAGCTCACGGTTATGCCTGCTCACGTGGCACTGATCACACACCCGACCCGACAGGTGGCTCACAGATGGGCAGACACCAGCTCACGGTTATGCCTGCTCACGTGGCACTGATCACACACCCGACCCGACAGGTGGCTCACAGATGGGCAGACACCAGCTCACGGTTATGCCTGCTCACGTGGCACTGATCACACACCCGACCCGACAGGTGGCTCACAGATGGGCAGACACCAGCTCACGGTTATGCCTGCTCACGTGGCACTGATCACACACCCGACCCGACAGGTGGCTCACAGATGGGCAGACACCAGCTCACGGTTATGCCTGCTCACGTGGCACTGATCACACACCCGACCCGACAGGTGGCTCACAGATGGGCAGACACCAGCTCACGGTTGTGCCTGCTCACGTGGCACTGATCACACACCCGACCCGACAGGTGGCTCACAGATGGGCAGACACCAGCTCACGGTTATGCCTGCTCACGTGGCACTGATCACACACCCGACCCGACAGGTGGCTCACAGATGGGCAGACACCAGCTCACGGTTATGCCTGCTCACGTGGCACTGATCACACACCCGACCCGACAGGTGGCTCACAGATGGGCAGACACCAGCTCACGGTTATGCCTGCTCACGTGGCACTGATCACACACCCGACCCGACAGGTGGCTCACAGATGGGCAGACACCAGCTCACGGTTATGCCTGCTCACGTGGCACTGATCACACACCCGACCCGACAGGTGGCTCACAGATGGGCAGACACCAGCTCACGGTTGTGCCTGCTCACGTGGCACTGATCACACACCCGACCCGACAGGTGGCTCACAGATGGGCAGACACCAGCTCACGGTTATGCCTGCTCACGTGGCACTGATCACACACCCGACCCGACAGGTGGCTCACAGATGGGCAGACACCAGCTCACGGTTATGCCTGCTCACGTGGCACTGATCACACACCCGACCCGACAGGTGGCTCACAGATGGGCAGACACCAGCTCACGGTTATGCCTGCTCACGTGGCACTGATCACACACCCGACCCGACAGGTGGCTCACAGATGGGCAGACACCAGCTCACGGTTATGCCTGCTCACGTGGCACTGATCACACACCCGACCCGACAGGTGGCTCACAGATGGGCAGACACCAGCTCACGGTTATGCCTGCTCACGTGGCACTGATCACACACCCGACCCGACAGGTGGCTCACAGATGGGCAGACACCAGCTCACGGTTATGCCTGCTCACGTGGCACTGATCACACACCCGACCCGACAGGTGGCTCACAGATGGGCAGACACCAGCTCACGGTTATTCCTGCTCACGTGGCACTGATCACACACCCGACCCGACAGGTGGCTCACAGATGGGCAGACACCAGCTCACGGTTATGCCTGCTCACGTGGCACTGATCACACACCCGACCCGACAGGTGGCTCACAGATGGGCAGACACCAGCTCACGGTTATGCCTGCTCACGTGGCACTGATCACACACCCGACCCGACAGGTGGCTCACAGATGGGCAGACACCTGCTCACGTGGCACTCACTTCGCGCGCCCGAACACGATGAGTCTGTATTTGTGGCTGACCGTAGCGCAGGTGGCGTCGTTCACCGAGCACGCCCAGATGCCCTGCACCGACTGTAAGGACACCAGACAGGGGTGTTAGTGATGGGGCTGAGTACCCCGATCACGCCCAGGTGCCCTGCACCGACTGTAAGGGAATCCGACAAGGGTATTAGCGATAGGACCCAGTATCCTGAACATGCCCAGACACCCTGCACTGACTGCAAGGACACCAGACAAGGATGTTAGCGATGGGGCCAAGTGCCCTGAACATGCAGGGATGCCCTGCACCGACTGCAAGGACACTCTTGTCCGGACCACCGACTGTAAGGACACCAGAGAATGGTGTCAATGGTGGAACCGAGCCCCCATGAACACAACTGCCGGGGCACACAGTTCGCTACGGGCGCTGCTGCCCTTGCAGTTAGAAGATGCTAGCATGTGTGAAGGACCCTACTCAATGGAGATGGGCTCTGGCCTGATGCCAAATTAACTTTGAGCAGATAAATGCGCCCTGGCTCCCACCTCCACGATGCCTCCGCCCATGACTGATTGTTCATGTACCTTGTCTAGTAGATAGGTACCAAAGCTACCCCATGATCATGTGCATGTGCTTGACCATCATGCATTCACTTACTCAACTAATTTTCTCAAATGCAGCATGGATTCAGATGGCATTTAACTTCTTCGTTGGACTCAACTGGCATTCGTCTTTACAAATGTACAGATTCCTGGAGTGGCAATGCTTCTTTCAACAACAACAACCTCAACATGCCCGTCAACATATTAATTGTCAGACACATTCCAGAAAGACTTCCGAAGGACAGACAAACCGGGACGAGCATGAAATGGAACCAGGGATCGACAGCAGTACCGGTCGGCCGAGCACACTCACGTTTGGGTCGAACTTGAGCGAGGAGGCGGTGAGGAAGGCGGCCCGGCCATCACTGAGCACCGTGGCGAACCCTCCCACCAGCGGTGAGTACTCCATGTCCACTACGTGCACGCCAGGCTCCTGGATGGGCACCGCTGAAACAGCCGTCATGTCGTCACATCATAGGTACACCGACCGCCACAGACGTGGCAGGACCAGCTCAGACATTAGGGCCAGTCGTGGGGGGGGCAGACCAGGGACAGCGAGAACAGCTGAGATATCAGGACCAGTAACAGCACAAACTGCTGGGATATCAGGAACAGGAACAGCACAAACAGCTGGGAATCTGGACCTGCTGTGGGTCCAGACGACCAGGGGCACCAGGCCACCTTGAACAGGACGGAACTTGGACGGCACGAACAACTGGATAGCCAGACCCAGCTGTGAGGGACGGACTGGAAACACCAGTGTCAGCTGTGGGGTAGATCAGGAGCACCAGATCCACCTTTGGGTGAGAGGCCAGGAAGGCCATCCGGGCCATGGCTAGAGACTAGAGGGCTCAGGTCTGACTGGTGCAGGCGTGCCGGCCTCCAGCATCATCGAACCACAGAAAGCTGGTTATACATTGAAATTGAACACTACACTTCTTGTAGCCCGCGCACACCGGGGAAGTGGCGAAATGCGCCCCACTGAGAGAGGTGGGGTACCGACTGTTGGTAGAGAGGTGGGGTACCGACTGTACCGATAGTTATCCCTAAATAAGGCATCTCAAATCGAAGGTGGTGGTGGTTATTGGTTTTACGACACGTCGACCGTTGAGTCATATAGCGTCGCCAATCTCTCACGCCGATTGGTCGCGGGCGAAGAGTAGCGACAGGTGAGACTCGAGCCCACAACCTTTCGATTGTGGGACGAGCATCTTACCCCTAGACCACTCGTCCCCCTCAAATCGAAGGAAAAAGATGGACGTATGAGTACGCTGTTGGATCAAAATTGTGTTTGAAACACCTATCCGTTATGCTAAGCGACATCGTTTCCATGGCAAATTTCGACATCCTACTGTACTCGTTTCGACATCTCACACCTAACGAAAAACGATTATTTTAACACTGTTGCCCCCTGATTAACCCGAAAACTGGTAGGGGTATAGAAACAATAAAAACATCACTCGAAAGCTCTTAATAACTGTGTGGTTAATCAATATTTTCGAAAAACCGGAATACCTGTGGTGGCAAGTTGCGCCCTCAAGACGTGTTCAAGGTTAACGTGAGTGTCTGATCAGGTTACTGCAGTGTGTCAAAATTCGTGCTCAGCTTGGCGTCGGATGTGAATAAAAATATTCTGGTCTTGACACCGGCAATGCAAATAAGACTGGAAACTGTATATGCTACTACTTGCATGGCACTATGTAAAACATTTTCATGTCTGTGTAATGTCAGGCACAAGTACACAAGTACAGTACACAACTGAAATTAATTCATGTCATCTGCATTTTACATAACATGAACCTCTGGGATGAAATTGTTTTGTAACTTCGAAGATGCGAATAAAAACAATTATATCATCAGGTGCAAATACTTTTCATGTTATGTGCAATCTTCCAACAACACCTTAACTTGGATACGATGGGCCACTAAGATATGACCTGGAAGGTATTGAGGGTACATGTATTGCAGGTGCTCTGGAAGCTAAATACGGACTACTAAGAAGACAAAATGGCTCAACCAGGGTAATTTTACTCGCCGATTTCATTTCTTTTCCGTGAATCGGGTCCCCAAATACGCTGATTTGTGGACCTTTTGGGGAAAACTTCCCTCCAAAATATCCTATGCGATGTACCTTGAAACTATCCAAAAGTGTTTAAAACATGTGACTCTACTTTAGTGTCACTCATTACCTATTCCTAACCATTATCTGCCTCGAAAATTGTCGTCAACAGTTTATTAGATATTTCCAGGTATTTGACATTGACTGAGTAGGTGATCTTGACTTTTGCACGTGTCACATGTACTAGACTAAATCTTCAGTCTGCATACAATCAGTATTGAAGAAAGAAATCGTATTTGTTTTACGACCAGGGTCCGAAAACTACGACGAAGATAGATGACCGAGTGCATCCCAACCTTGAACCTGCTTCACATGATCTGCAAGGTCAACCAAAAGAGATTGAGGAAAATAGTAAAAGTAACTCCGACAGCTCAAGAACGGGGCTGCATTATTCCGCTTACCACATCTCTCTATCCCGCTTAGAACAAAAGCTAGTAGGGAGCCAGTGCTCAAGATGACCCCCCACGCACTGCCAGTAGAAAATTATATCGCACTGCACAGCTGTTCTGCTGTATCTTGACTATGATCGTAGGTCCAAACCTCATAAAGGGGAGGGAGAAGTACCGAGCCCATCCGCAACAAATCGGCATGGGAGGCTGGCGACGCTATACGACCAAGCAGTGGAATACATCGTAAAAGAAGCCAGGTGCTTCTACTTCTTCTTCGAACACTTGCTCTACATCCCAACATGCATGACACCACATATACAAGAGATGGCCAGTCCAGATTTCAGGCCATCAGCAATCTATGTAAAGGGTATAAGTGTATATTGTATAAAGTGTATATTGTATAAAGTGTATATTTATAAAGTGTATATTGTATAACTGTATATTGTATAAAGTGTATATTGTATAAAGTGCATATTGTATAAAGTGTATGAAGTGTACATAGAGTATATAAAGTGGCGTTCACTATCCGTCTTTCTGTGGGCCTTCGTACCGGCCATATCCGGGCGTTATGCTGATGGTGATAGCAGGCCAGTGAGTCTCTTATTAAGTCTAAACGCTTTATAACTTTATATAGGGTGTACCTAGCAGTGGATTCAGCACCTTCCTTCGTGATGTGATACTGATGAGATTGTCTATGGTAGCACAATGGGTATGATGGGAGGAGTTTGTAATTGTTGAGTGTATTATGCAATAGCAAGTGAGTCTCTTATTAAGTCTGAACGCTTTATGAATTTGTGTGTGGTGTGCCTAGCAGTGGATTCGACACCTTCCTTCGGGATGTGATGCTGATGAGATTGTCTATGGTGGCACGATGGGTATGATGGAAGGAGCTTGTGATTGTTGAGGGTGTTATGCGGTAGCAAGTGAGTGGTGCTAGATAGGCTGGGATATATAGCTTCCTAGGAACTTGGGGTAAGGGATTGAGAGTATGTACATTTCTAGTACCTTTTCTAGATAGGCTTAACCCAGATGGGCCCCTGTGGCTCTTATTAAGCCTCAATATTTTATGACTTTATGACTTTATGTGGCGCTGTGCATGTCGACACGTACCAACGGACACCTGCTGGTTGACGGAGAACGGCGTCCTCCTCAGATCGAGGCAGTAGTCGTAGTTGATGGTGCCGTCCCATCTGTAACGCAGCACGTGACCTCCGGCCGTGGCCACCATCACCTCGTCCCGGATACACGTGACGCAGGTCAGGCGCGCGTCCAGGCCCGTCTGGAACGCCTGAGGCCGGTGCGGGTCAGGCGTGCTCATTCAAACCAGACTCGAACCACGTGGCGATACATGTCGGGTATGCATTTAGACCGTCTGGAACGCCCGCGGGCGGTAGAGGTGCGATAAAGCGGAAGAAGCGGTAGAGGTCTGATGCTCATCCATGCCCATCTGGAATATGCAAGTGAATGATTTGTCAGGCGAGCATCCAGGTCCATCTGGTCCAGATGAGGTGGTAAATGTCACGTGTTCTTACCTGGAACGTCTGGGAGGGTACTGGGATGGCATACCCGGCCACGCTGGGGTGCCACTGAGGCAGTGCAGGTTAGCAGACCATTCAATCCAGCTTGGAGGTGACTTGGAGTGGCATTGGTAGCATCATACGTTGCATTGGAATAAGCGCGGTGATTAGGACTCGTCTAATCACGGTGCCAGCTGCACAGTCCCAGTTGCATAGTCGAATGCGAGGTGAGCAGGTGAAATTATGGAGGGGTTGCACTCTTTCCAACAGCATGTTTATTCTTTGCCAATTCGGTTCTGATACCTCGCAATTTTATTACCCAAATTACCCCGGATGGTAGCAAAATTCTTGCCGGGCTACTACTCCAGTTCACTTTCTTAGTACTACTATCGTTTGCCAGCATCTCTTGTGTTAGCCAATCAGTTTGCGAATTGTTCTCACTTCAACAGTAACATATGAACAGAGTGGTTTCCAGCAGCATCGGCCACATTCATGGTGTATATCGAATATTACTCGAGGCTCTTTTTGTTCTGAAACAAGTTGAGATCGTGGGTTGAACTGCGAAATATTGTAAATATTTATATCTATATGAGTTACTAGTAGAATATGTACGATATTTGACCAGCCGGGCTGTCGCGCCCGGCTGCCCTTGTCCTGAGCTGAGGTGACGCACGGCCGAGGTGACAACACGGCAGTCTCTCGGCCGACCGGGTCGCCACCATATCTGCTGCGTCACTCGAACAGTCAATGGAGCCGACCACAGGATCGCCGTGTCGCCCACGATATCGGTATAATGCGTCCGGTCATGTGGGCCTCTCGAACAACGCAGCACACCGTTTGATCGCTCATAGCCGCATAAAACGGCATCGGCATCTGGATCGTCCGGGGCGACAGCAGTGTCCCAGCACGCCAGGTCGGGGACCTGTCGGTGAGGTGGCAGGTCGCCTGAGGCGGCGTCATCAAAGATCTTCTGGGCCGCCGGTGGTTGGTGGTTATTAGCTTTACGACGCGTCGACTGTTGGGCCACGTGTGAGTCACATGGCGTCTCCAATCTCCTACGATCATTGGTCGCCGGAGAAGAGTAGCGAGAGGTGGTGCTCGAACCCACAACATTCCGGTTGGAAGACGGGCACCTCACTCCTAGACCGCTCGCCCTTTCTGAGCCACCGCGACGCGTGTGTTCAGTCTTCAGCGCATGACGCGCGGCTCCGGCAGCTCAGCTGATGCTGCAATACCTCATCAGTCAGTCACGTCCAACAGTCAGTTCAGGCTTCAGCGCAGGCAGCGCGGCTCTGGTACTGTCTTCCAAACGGAAGGTTGTGGGTTCGAGTACCACTTGTGGCTACTATTCGCCGGCGACCAATCAACGTAAGAGATTGGAGACGCCATGCGAGTCTCATGTGGCTCAACAGTCGATGCGTTGTTAAGCCAATAACCACCAACCACCGGTGGCCCAGAAGATCTTTGATGGCGCGTGAGGTGACGCCCAGTGATATATTATTCGTGAAATAGGGTGGAATATACCACCTACTGAACACTGAAGAGACATTCTTCCCAAAGAAGTATCGACATCGTGTTTCTTGATGTGGGTTTATGAAGTCTCAATGCCTCGTTTCTAACGGTGGCATGTGTGCATTATGGCTAAGCTCACCATTGAAGATTGTGATACATAAGCATCTCGTACCTAACGCTGTTTCAGGTAAAGAGATCACCTATGGTGTGGTCTGCCGTTCAATGCAAGTTGCTGATAGCATGGAATTCGTATGGATGTCATCAACATAAGTATCCCTAAATCAGGTGTCTTCCAAAATAAACAAAAAATATGCAGATATAAGCATGCTATTGGCTCAAAAATGAGTTTCAAGGACATTGACGATATTCTAAGCGATATCGTTTCCATGGCGAGGTTCGACATCTTACTGAACTTGTTTCGACATCTCACACCTAACGAAAAACCAATATTTTAGCGCTGGTGACGCCTCTAATATATTACGCTGATTGGTCGCCGGCGAAGAGCAGCGACAGGTGGTACTCGAACCCATAACCTTCCAGTTGGAAGACGGACACCTTACCCCTGGACTACTCGCTCTCTCTCTCTCTCTCATCCGCCGCGACGCGTGCGTCCAGGCTTCAGCGGCAACTCGACTGACATTGCAATGCCGCATCAGTCAGTGACGTCAGACAGTCAGTTCAGGCTTCAGCGTAGGACGCGCGGCTGCGGTACCTCGGCTGACGCTGCAGTGCCTCAGTCAGTAGCGTCCGACGGGTCAGTTCAGCTCAGCTGCCAGACAGCTTGGTCAGTGAGGGTGTGTTGGTCAGCACTCATGCACCGCGGACTAGCGGTGCCGTATATCATCGCCCGGCTCCATGTCCATCACCGTGGATCCCTGCGGTTGGCACTGGTCAGTAAGCCGGACATTAATCGGACGGAGATCATTGTACCTGCGCGTCACCTCTGGCCACAGTTGGAACGACAGGCTGTTTCTGGATGCTTGGCATTCAGAATATTACCTCTCCAGAAATTATTGCCCTCTCATTTTCTCATTTGGTGGTTGAACCGTGCTGTTTTACAATGAGCTCCTATGTGATAAGGTGCTCAAGATGTACTGGAAGGTGCAAATTGAGATTCAAATGTCACAGACTTCAGCAAAAACATCCTCTCCATGTTATATTACTACAAAATTTTCATCTCCACATCCATAATTATAAAGCACAAATCCAACCCTGCCTCTGACCTCAGGTCGCCGAACCCGGCTGGCTTCAGATTGGATATATGTGACGTACTTGGTCAGGCACTGACCTGTGTCCAGGTTTTCATTTGCAGACAATGGGTCAGTAGACAAGTACAAGTTGTTTACGACTCTCATCTCGATCAGACGGGACCCTTATAACTATCACCACGACCCGAGCAGTTGAAACAGCTGACTGATCAGCTTCACCTTCCTTACAACAGCTGACCGCTCATCACGACCTCCACCATAATAGTGACTCACCAAAAATAAAAGTTCACTCAAAACAGATCTGTCCCAACTATATTGCAATATAAAACAATGACATGATAGTGATTCTTCATATTGTACACCTGAAATGCGGTGTGGACTAACAGCACTAATTACTGGGCTGCCTGCTCACCTTGGAAAATACGAGTGGTGGTATCTGCTCCTTGACGAACAGCTCTGAGCTCTCGCGACGCAGCACCGCCTGGTGGAGAATCCAGCTGGGCATACAGACCCGACTTCCGGACATCCATCGCCAGGTGGAAGAACAGCAGAAAGTTCTTGGACGTCTGAAAGCAATGAGAATAAAAATGTAATGATTGCATACGAAGTACACCTGCAGGTACGACTGTAATGATGGCATCAGACAATGCCACAGTCCCAAACCATTTGGCACCTGCCATTTGAACCCTGGTCATCTATAGAAAGAACTAGCAACAAAATAAAGTTTTGATGGTATGATTTCTTCAATGTGGTTTGAGGTTAACAACCTTCGGTTATTGATTTGCTGATTATTTGGACATACAGAAGCGCCAACTGAGAAAAGTGAGTCATATCTATCATGCAACAATGACATAACTTTCAAACTTCAGGAGATGTGGATATTTCGTCCATATTTATAATTCATATTTCCATATTTTGTCAATGCCCAATGGATCTTCCTGGCACAGGATGGTGACCATACCGTGGGCTTCATAAGTTGTAAAAAATACATGAGATGGTGCAAATGTTTGCCTCCTAATGATTGCCATGTACACTTATTGTATACTACATACTATTATACACTACATACTATTGTATACTACATACTATTGTATACTACATACTATTGTAAACTACATACTATTGTATACTACATACTATTGTATACTACATACTATTGTATACTATTGCACACTCACTGTAATAACCAGCATAGTGGAGTCTGGTCTCCACTGAAGGTCAATATTGATTCCATGCTTCTCCAATGATTCGTCAGACCTCTTGTGACACGTTATCGGTAGAGCAGGCTGCAACAAAAACAATCATAGAATACACAATGAGACAAAACAATATAAACCAAAAATATTTACTTTTGTCACATATCTGCTCCATACTTAAAAACTTTAATGCCAACCACTAATGTTTAGAAACCACTACGCTAGAATACAATTGGTAGATTTGGGTCACATGAAGCCCTCCAAATATGTATACATCCATATATTATCCATCCATATCCATATATTATGTATTATCTACATACATCACTAATCTGGCACAGTAAAAAGGCACATACAAGAAGAGATAAGAGCATTATGACTGTGATCAAATAATCAAAAACCATGAACATAAAAGTGGGAAACAAAACCAGGATTTGCAGAGAACTTGGTAACACATTGCAAGCAAATTACATTCAGACATCAATCATGGATTCACACAGAGCAACCATGGCATATATAATTACAGGGGACGAGTGGTCTAGGGGTAAGATGCTCGTCTCACAATCGAAAGATTGTGGGTTCGAATCTCACCTGTCGCTACTCTTCGCCCGCGACCAATCGGCGTGAGAGATTGGCGACGCTATATGACTCAACGGTCGACGTGTCGTAAAACCAATAGCCAACCGCATATAGAATTACAGAGGCAGGTATGTGCAGTTCTTAAATTGATTGAGCATTGATATATTACCAACATCCAGTGAACACTCTTTATGTTGTGCAAAACAGGAGCAGAAAATCTTTATTTGACTAACATTTTGGCAGAATGTGTTATCAACCACAATGTGGGGCAGGGGATTTACAGTCTTATGTAAAGCATAGTTCAAGCTTATTTATGCAATTAACTGTGGCCGTGAATGCGTCATATCCAGAAAAAGTACTTGGTAAAAGCATAGGCTGAACAAATCCGATACCAGGTACACTAACAAAAATGGATTGTTTGCGATACTTTTTAATGACTATTAAAATTGGGTTTCTTCCTTTATTTTATATTCGCCCATCATGATACATACATTTTCTATGCTACCTTGACTAGCAGAGACACTCATTCCTTTCTAATCTGGTCTTCTACATTCTAATATAGCCTATCCTTGCTTCAATTCCCCTTTTCCTGCCTAGCAACATCACAGCATGCACACAAACACCACACCACATAATTGAACACGTAATATGACCTTTGCAGTCGATGCACCCCTAAACTACAATACATAATTGAACACTACACCACACTGTGTCACCAAATCCATGTTCCATAGTGTGAAGGGTATGATGAGGCCAAGATGATGGAGCCTGCTGTGAATTCAAAGCAGATCAACAATACAACAAGCATAAATTGATCTTGAGAGGTGAAAATAATGACTGATAACTTGTTCCAACATTCACATGAATTGGGTTTGGGAATATCAGCATTCAAATTATTGTGGTTGAAACATGTCGCATTTCATGGCAGCCAATTCAAGAACTTGAAACTCTGTTCCATGAGGTTGAAACAACTAGTTATTACACATTCACTTCAATCTATTTTTTATTTCCAGACACCAACAATACACCACACCATGCCACATACTGCACCAAACCAATGTTGGTATCCCAGCTGGCTAAAAATATTTGCTGCTACTTCTTGGTTTCAACCAGCTAGAAAAACAGCAAAAGCTGGTATGAAATGACAACGTATTAAATATTATCAGATATTGATGTATGTCAGCAAGTATATTGTTTACTGGTTGGTTGGTTATTGGTTTTACCAGTCGACCGTTAGTCGATTTACTGTTTATTGGGAGGTTCACTACCCACCCTTTTTTGTTTATTGGGAGGTTCACTACCCACTTTGTGCACCTTCACAGCTAATGGTATCACCCACACTGTTTGCCAGTGGGCCACTGGATTTGGAAATGTTCCAAATGGTGCAAGTGTTGAACCCAGGAACCTAATATCCAGAATTCAACATGTGAACCACTTGGCAGCATCTGTCCCAAAGTCAGCAATAAGTGTATATAATAGAGCACTATGTATAATAGAGCATCATGTTAATGGAGAATCATGAGCACTGACCTCTGCAAAACAGCTTACTCAGGCAAAATCAAATTGAGTCACTTTTTAGTAGATAAACCAGCTAAGGTTCAGTGCCATGTTCCTCTTCATCCACATTTGTGTTGCAATTGACAGTTAGACATACACATATCATGCAGTAGCATTCAAAGGCTTCATTAACATATTTTGATGTTAAAACAATATGAGCAATGACAATGTTGAATGAAATTTCTGCCATTAAAATGATCAGCTTGTAATGCAAATGTTTAACTGTTGAGGAAACATTTGTCACCTGGTTAGCTCAGTGGATAGAGCAAAATAGCCTGTGAGATCTCCACACCTTGGCAAAACTGTTCCAAGTAATTTCATGTGCTCACCAAACTTGCTGGGATGGCAGGCTGGCAACTGACCATGCAAGGTCAAAGTTGCCGGCACCAGGCAACCATGCCTACTATGTGGGTATGTTAAACCATTGGTCAAATTTGTGTTGCCAAACTGGAATTTTCTGATCAGGAGGTTCAGGGTTAGGTACTAGGGCATTAATGCTTGCACAAATAGCATTGCTTACCAATGCAGAGGTGAAAAACATGCCACAAGTGTATCCTAAAAACCTGCCAAGCTTGCTGGAATGTAGGTATGGCTCCAAAAGTAATGGAAAGGCCTTTAGGCATAAAGGCTTTCCATTCATGCTCAGAGCATTCATGATCTTAGCTTTAGGTCAAAATAGGTCAAAGGAAACATTGGCCACTTTAAATAAGGAGCTGGCTGATCTATGGAAGCTAACTCACTGGGGTTCTCAAGGGGTTTCTTGAAAATCCCCTGACATAGCCACAATGCAAATGTGGAGACAAGACTAAACTATCTGGAAATATTTTTGCCATCTCTGAAGCACCCTTCTCCTTGGAGTGTAAAGACAGTGCCGTATTATTTATTCAAGCCCAGTGGCCCATTAAGCCCATGATTTTCTTATGGGGTCCAAATGAATAAAACATGGTATTATTCTGCTTTAAGGTGTTCACAAGACAAGCTTTATACATTTTGTCTCCATAAAGCAAACAAATGGGTTAGATTTGGTTAGGTCAGGTAGCTTAGGGTTTTGAAGATGGACAATTTTTTTAAAAATAGAAAACTAAAAAATTGGGAAACTGTTTTTCTTCAAATGCAGGTAATGTATTAGGGTTAGTTTTTATAGCAAATTTTAAGAAAAAAAACTTAAGAAGGAAAATTGGTTGAAATTTTTCAAGTGACATTTTTTTCCAAAGGGTGGTTAGGTTAGGTTATGTTGCATTTCTTTGATTTCTTAAAAGTTGCCTTGTATGCCATGTTATCTAACTCAAACTTATCTGTTGGTGTTATTTTGCTCACAAACTGAAAAGTAAGCAGTTACACAGAAAATGAGTTGTACAATAATTTTAGTCACCTTGATAAACATTGCACTGGTGAGATAAATTCCAAGAATTCATTAAACACCTTAAACCACAAATGTACTGAAAACTTGGAGCTAAGCACACAAAAGCCTGGCTTGACATGGTGCGAAGAAAAATTTGGGAAAATTTGGAGGTAATATTTGATTTCTTGGAATTTCTTTTTCCAGCACAGTAGGCGGTTTTACCTTTTCGTCGACAAAAATTGTTGCTTTGAGGTGGGAATAAAAAGATTTTAGATGGATTGTTTTTGGTATAAATTTCCTTAAATCATTTTATATTCCAAAACCCATATCCCAATAGAAGGCTGGTAACAAATCAGTCAATGCATGAGCATCCTACTTGTGGGATGTGTTGTGAATAGTTATTAGTTGTGCTGTGGGAGCCTGTCGATGGATGTATCAGGTATGGATTTATAAACTTGGCTGACATCGATTAAGTATACTTTTGTTATCATTTTCTCTACCATTGCTTGGGAAGTTGGCTTACAACCACATCCTTAGCTAATTTAACCATAGCTCCAATTTGTCATCTGGAAGTCATTTGTCAGCTGCCAGATACAGTTGAGCTGAGTGCAGTCTCCATGTGAATCAAAGCATATTGCAATTTGCTGATGTTAGTAAGTTTAATTTTACTTATTTCAGCAGCATCAATAGTAAAACCTATTTCGTTTTGAGGATTATATTTGGTGGTCACTTTTAATTTATGCAGATCATTATGCCAGGTCTTCTCCCTCTATCTTGCTCCTCAGACCACATGACCTGAGAGCAAAAAGCTGCTGTAGAACTGCCTAGTGTTTATGAATGTGCTGAACAAGATGTGACCACTGATTTCCTCTGCAAATGCATACTTTTTCAGTTGGGAGGAAAATGACATCAGAAGGGGCTTAGAGTTGGGAAACATAGCATGAAAAGTAGCATTGAAAATAAAGAAAAAATGTAACTTAACCTAACCAAACCTAGCATAACCCAGTCGGTAATCTTTACCTTTCGGCCGACACATACTGCCAAGGTTAGTGATTTGTAGAGGTGTACAGTGGAGAACCGTGACGTCACAGGAGTCAGGGAAGTGACGTCACAGGAGTCGGGTGTCTGTAAAGAACCTAACCTAGACTAAGATAATGTAGCATAATATGCAAAATGCATCATAGCATAATATAATATAACCTAACCTAACCTAACCTAACCGGAAAACCAGAATCCTCCGAAGCAAATTTTTTGGCCATGACGTCATGAAATATATGCGACATTGTATGCGACACCTCTTTCAAAATCACTAACCTTGGCAGTATGTGTTGGCCAAAAGGTAAAGATTACCACCCAGTCCATGCTAGAAAACATTTAAAAAAAATATTTTCAAACAATTTTTTTCAATGAAAAAAACCTAGCCTAGCATGACCTGTATTTGAAGAAAGCAAAAATCTTGTGGTTACCTTTGACTACAATAATAACAAAATTTGTTGTTAGCAGTATACTTTCTGCAAGGATGACAGGTCCCCATCCCCCATCCTTCACTGTGCCTGTTGTAGACACATTTTTAAACATGAAGATAATCACATTGGTAACAAATAACTTACCTTGGAAAACCATATAGTTATTTGAGAATCTGACAACACTGCAAACAGTATTCGATCCCTGTTGCATAGTATTTTCCTGTACTTCTCTTTGCCACCATCGATTCTGGAGTTCAAAACCTTCGGCCAGCCAATGGGAAAATACATTGTAACCGGGAATGTCGTGGGCAGGAATCCCTTCTCCCCATATCCTATAAAGCCACAGAAGTCTTGATACAAATATTTATTTGCTGGCAAGGTTGGCACCTGTTCACAGAGGTGTATCAGAACGTCTAAGGATCCAGAGCATCGAATAGATCAAAACTTCTAATATCCTCTAAAGTTAAATTCCTCTAATGGTTCAAACCACTAATCGGCGGAAACTTCCTTCTGTTGGAGATGTTCAAAACTTCTAGCGCATCAAAGCAGCTAACAGTTCAAATCCTCTAAAACGGTCATATCCCCGAACGTTCACATCAGTTAACAGTTCATTAAACCTAACGGTTCAAAATTACTACTGTATCAAAATATCTAGAGTTCAAAGCCTCAAAGCACTCAAAGCATATAGCGTTCGAAACCTCTAAAACGTTTATAACCTTTAAGCTTCAGAAACCATAACGTTCAAAATATCTAAGCGTGCAAACCCCCTAAACCTTGAGAAGTAATGCACGTTCAAATTATCTAAATCAAGATATATGGTAAAAGCAGTGACTGCGCGTGAAGCGCTCGGTGCCGTCGTCGGGCAGGTGAACGTTATTCCCGTTGAATTGCGTGTGTGGGAGGGAGGGGTGTGAAGTTCGTATGCAAAAATTTGGGAAGGATATGTTTGCTTGGATTTTATCGCTCACGCGAAACCTTTCGGAGCAATATCGCACTTCGTCAAGGCAAAAAGTTTTTGATTAGTGGTTTTGGAACACGTTAGAGGTTTTCATCGCTAGAGGTTCTGAACTCGTTTGCTATTAGACGACATGAACTCTTGCTGTTTTTGTGGATTAGATGTTTTGATCCCTTCGAGGTTTTGAATACCTAGAACTTTTGATCGTTCGTGCTTTTGAGTCTTTAGATGCTTTGAACTCCTAGAGAATTTGAACGGTTAGATATTTTGAACATTATAAGTTCTGAACTTCCCCCAATACGGCATCAAATATCCGAATTTAGAGGTTTTTGAAAGCTTAGTCCTTTGGATTCCTAGATGTTTTGAACCATTAGAGAATATGAGCATTATAGGTTCTGATATAGACCAATGTTCACAATCAAACACCCCCGTGCGGCAGCGGGGCTATATCATAACATCCAGAGTTCATAACGTCCAAAGTATATAACGTTCAAGGATCATAACGTCCAAAATTGCGAAATAAAGCTTTAAAAAAGTCCAAAATGTCTCGGATAAGGTGCGTTCATAACGTCCAGAGTTCATAACGTCCAAGGATCACAACGTCCAAAACTGGCTTCAGTGGGAGCGTTCATAACGTCCGGGGTTCATAACGTTCAGAGTTCATAACGTCCAAAAATCGTTCCTCAGTTGCCCGCTAGAGGAGCCAGCGAAGCCCTGACGGTGAAATCGTGCGGCTGTGTCTCCGCTTGCTGTCAACAGGTGGCAGGAGTGTGCGGTTATTGTCGCATGGCACCTCGCAAATGTTCTGCCAAATGTGGTCTGGTGGTTTCTTGAAGTGTGAATTCTGAAATCTTCTCCAGTTCCTCCAGGGGACGAATACATTTCCTCAGAGTGTCGCCGTCGATGGCAAAATTCGTTAAGCGGGTGCAGGGGCCGCGCTTGAGAATACTGAGGGGCACCTTTTCCTCCGAAAAGAGCGCCTTTGGCTGGAAAATTCGTTCCAAAGGGGTGGGGGAGGGTCTTTCCCAGTCGGAGCGGCGCCACGTTACTCTGGGGAACGGTGGTAAAGACTGCCATGGGACGCTGGGGAATGTGCCGGGACGTCGCTGCTTATCAGTTATCAGCTATCTGGACGGTCCCCCAATGCCGGAACTTTGGACTTTGACCATGAGGGGTGCGGCTCATCGACGCATCGGGCCGGGCATCGTAGCAAGCGGTGAGGCATAAGTTTGAATGCATGCAGTTCAGTTTAGTGAACACACAGTTAGTTAGTTAGTTATTTGGGCTTTAGGGCGCTTCGACCAGAATTGATCATTCGCGCCCATTAGTGAACACACAGCAAAATGGAATGGGCGATATTTGCATTCGAATCCAGGGATATATTATTCAGGCATAAAAGCTAGGAAATCCATTTTCTTCGCGCATTCTTATTTTCCTCGCGTTATTCACAATAGATAACCTCACGGCTTAGGAGAAAATACACATAAATTGTCATATGCGTTGCAAGGAACATGAAAATACAGGAGTTACGCTCAAATACGGAAAGCAGAACTGGACTCATTTTGGCCGGATATGGTGAATACACGACTAGAAACTGCTTGAAATGGTTCTTGTTCACTCTGGTAGAGCACTATTGCAATGTGCGGATTCAGGCTGCAGAGTGGGACGCATATGGTGCAAAAGATGCCTTTTATCTGATCGTATTTGCAAGGAGCAGCCGTGCATCTATGTCGACCCTTCGTCGTTATGTTGTATTTCCTCCATTTAGCGGGAAAAATGCTGATTGCATGAAATGCATCCATGCAACAACGGCTTGACGGTTATTTGAGGTACTTTTATACTCATTTTAAGAACATGACATCCCTTATTCGTTTGTTCTGAAACCGCTCCTGCCCTATCCGCGAAGTGCAAACAAAAATATTGCGAGGTGTCTCCAAGAAACCTGCTAGCCCATTCAACTCCAAATCGACAAGTGAAAGTGCCAAAATAACACCCAATATTTTATATTTTGATGAAAATAATTGTGTGGGGTTGTCTGATGCACCCACCCAATCCAGCTGTGCCATTCTTAGAAATAACAAATCAATGGTCAAGGAGTTGCAGACTGAGGCATTTGCCGCCCCGGTAGCTCAGTTGGTAAGAGCGCTGGCCTGAACTGGTCTCCCCTGTTCTGGCAACGCAGAGTTCGAGTCGCTTCACGCGCTCGCATTTAGCCCCCAGCTGGGAGGGTCAGCTGGCAGCTGGCCCGATAAGGACGGGGACGAGGTACCGGGCGGCCGTGTCGGTGCATTGACGGCACGTTAAACTTTCGGTCTAAATTCTACCGTTGAACTGGAGTTCATGGATCGGGTGGCGGGGGCGGCGTTCACGCAACAAGCTCTGCTTAGCAATAGAACCCTGGTTCATAAAGCTACCCCAGCAAGAATTCGGATTACATTTTGTTACATAAATTGTGATAGGTCACCTAACAAGGGTGTCATTTAAGGTGTTTAACTCAATAAAGAACAATCCGAATTGTGTAAACGTATATATCGGTGAACTCACAATAATCCACTGCATCTCTTGGCTCTTTCGGAATTTTTCTTTACGGGCTATTTGAAACGTGACATCGTGACCTAATGTCACACGACCTACTTTAACTTTCGGAACAGTCACAATGCGATCTTTAAAAAGCGCAGCAGTGGGACGCACTCGGTGTGAGTGTGCACTTATCAGCAAAACCCGAAACTGTTCATATCCGCTCTCGGCCTTCCCGGTCTCAAAGGCCGTGACCTCCTCAGTCACGCTGTATGTGGCAAGGAAAATCGTGATTGTATGACGCACAACTGTGTGGACTGCCCTGGTAAAGACGGGGTGATGAACTTTCTAGGGATTATCCTCACGGACAAATCAGGAGAAGAGAGTGAAAGTGATTCAGCCACAGATGATGACATGGATAATGAGATTAGGTACAGACAGTGGATGAGCATGCATCAATGTGCACTAGTAGAAATAGTGTAGACCAAAGAGGAAAGCATGAGATATTTGAGCCAGCAAGCCGTTAAGCTGACCAGACACCACTTTGTGGCTAACAAACAAGGTGAGTACTTCACCTACACAAAGGCTACTGGCAAGGAAGGCGAAGCGATTGTCCAGTGCGATTTCGCAGAAAATTATTCATTTGTGGTGCGGGATGTAGCTCAAGGCTTCTACTGGGATTCATCTCTGTGTACGGGGCACCAGTTTGTAGTATACTGGCGTGAGGACGAGGTACTGTGCCATCAGAGCTACTGCTGGATCTCTGACGGCGCAAAGCACAACACCGACATGGTGCATGCGTTCCTGCAACGGCTTATCCCAGAAATTCGGACCGCAGTACCTGACCTCCAAAATATTATTTCAGAAACGGCAGTGCTGCACAGTATACGAGTAAGCATAACTGCATCAATATGTATTACCGTCAGACAGATTTTTGGTGTACCCTGTGAGTGACATTTTTTGTCGCATCTCATGGCAAGAGCGTTTACGACGGTATCGGGGACACAGCCAAGCGTGCCGCCGCTCAAGTGAGCCTCAAGCGCCCGCTTAACAACCAGGTACTGACGGAGGAGGAGATGTTTGAGTATCTGTCGCACAAGCTAGTCAACGGCATCAAGTTCATAGTTGTATCAAAGCAGGAGGAAATGAACGCCACGACTCACCTTGTCGAGCGCCTCTCGAAAGCCGTCACGGCGAAGGGAACACAGGGGTACATACCACAAGTTCGCACCAGTGAAACACTGAACCGAAATAGTTAATTAACTGTCTACCGATGCGGGGCATGTGTTAATGGTAGCTGGGTGAAATGAGACGAGTTAGTTTACGCTCTGATACAGATGTTTTGATTGATGTTATCGCAGTGACAGATCATTCTGTCTTAATGATCATAATTGATCATAATGGGATTCTGACAAGGTATGGGATGATCTGCAGATCTGTAGATCATCACATTGCATTACATTATAATACGGTACTGCAACACCCTATTGTATTGCATCCCATTGCGTAATTATGCTACTTTATTTGATTATACTGATGTAGACAACTCACGCTCCAATTCGATTCATTACAGGCTCAATATGTCTCAATGAATGCGTCCGCGCCAAATTTGATCTCAAACAGTTCACGATGAATACGCTTGCTCAGTCAATGACGTTCATTTTTTCGTTTTCAGAATGTGGGGTTTGAAACATCAGAAAGTTGATATTACAGTGGTTGGCGGAGTTTTAATCCATTCAGTGTTGTCGGTGAAATATGATCGTACATTATTTTATATGCTGGCATTGGTGCAGAAATATATTGTATAAGGTGAAAACATTGATGTTTCTGTTCTTCCTACAAGTGACGATCTAGGATTTCACAAATCACGCCTCGTCGCTTCTGCATTTCCAAAATATCATTGTGACTGTCGCGAATGTCAAAGTAGGTCACGTTATCTTAGGTCACAAGTTCACGGTTTAAAAAACGCGTGGACAGAAATCTCGAAATTAACACAAGATGCGGTGGATCATGACGAGTTCAGTGATATGTAGCTTTGTACAATTCGTGTTACTCTTCATTGAGTTCCAGGCCTCCAAAGAGTTCGGTGACCACTCAAATATGTTCGAGGCTAGAACTCCTTAACCGTTGCTCGGATCTTTCGCAAAATGGCATAGCAACTGGAATGTAGTGAGGAACTTATTCTTTCTGAGTATTTTCCTTGGAATATGAAGTGTAGGCTGTTATTTTCGCCCCTTCACCTGTCGATTTGTCGTGGAAAGGGCCACCTACTACAATTCGGAGGCATTTCTGCCATTTCTGTTTAGCCCTTGACCTCACGAGTTAGAACACTTGTGCAACACAACACTCAATATCAGATGACTAACATTATCATCCCCTCACGTGCCTCGAACGTCAAAAGGCTTGTATTTCAGCAACATGCCGTTCTAAACACATAATAACAGGCCGCGATAAACTAGCACAAAAGCAACCATGCATGTCTAATTTAGAACGGATATATAGAGTTTTAGGGACAAAACACTATTTTTATGTTTTACTCCAAAAGATAAAATATCGAGCTTCATTTCTGCACTTTTTCCAAATCGCAATGGGACTGTCCCGAAGGTTAAATTAGGTCATTTAAGTCACGATTTCAAAGAACCCGTAAGCGAAAACTCAGCAATAACCAAAGTATGCAGTGGAATGTGAGTTCACCGATATATGCTTTTGCATAATTCGGTTTGTTCTTCATTGTGTTAAAGACCTCAAAATGCACCATTATTAGGTGGCATCTCAGAAATTCCGGAGGCTATAGCTCCTTGACCATTGACCTGATCTCTCTAAAAAAAAATGGCATAGCTGGATTCAGTGCATCAGATAAACCAACACAATGATTTTAATCGAAATATAAAATATTGGGTGTTATGCTATTGTCGATTTGTTGTGGATGGGCCTGCTGCAGATTCAGCCATGTCGAGACAAAAAGTTGACATTATGACACCATATGTATATGAAAACTGTGAACAGCCACCAAGTTTCGTGGAGCTACTCCTAATAGCAATTGAGATTGAAAAGCATGAAGAAGGGAGTGGGACTGAATCAGCATCATAAGGAATCCGGGTAAGACTAGGCAAAGTATATGATTTCGTTAGCACGGGAGAAATATGGGAAACATTGACATTAGTGCACACTCAAAGATGGGTGTTTGGGCTGCAATGAATCTTGCGCACCGTACATGCGATGCATGGGATCCCCAGGAATGAAATTGAGTAGCGCAGCGGACCAAGTTAATTATCACATATCTATAAATCTTACCATGTCCATCCTTATACAGAAAACTACTGAAACATACCATCCATTATAGGTGAATGAGCTAGTTTCTCATAACATTGCCCGCTCTTTCTGAACAGCACTGGTTTTGGTGTTGCAAGTGGGAACGGCTTGCAATAGTGGTGAAATACGTTTCTACAATTTCTTGTGTTATTGCTGTTGATATTGCACAAGTCTCGTGCTCACACTTTCACTCATAAGTGCTCTCTCATACAGTGCATAAGTAAAGGTGTTCTGGTCAGAACATTTTCAGATTGATAAGTGTAAATGAGAAATTAGCATTAGCAGTCCCCAACCAGGGGGTCTGAACCATCACAACCCACCCCGGATCTGCAGCCATATGCAGTGGATATCCGATGGTCTGCATTTTATCTTCAGGCTCATTCCACGACAAATCGACAACACCCAATATTATATATTTGGATGAAAATATTTGTGTGGGGTTATCTGATGCGTCGAATCCAGCTATAACTCCTTGACAGGTCAACGGTCAAGGAGTTATAGCCTCGGACATTTCTGATATGTCACCAAACAAAGGTGTGTTTTGAGGTAATTAATGCAATGAAGACCAATCCGAATTATGCAAAAGTATATATCGTTGAACTCACAGTATTCCACTGCATCTATTGGTTCTTTCGAAATTTTCGTTTAGGGGCCATTTCAAATCGTGATATCGTGACGTAACGTAACGTGATCTATTTGAACTATCGGGACAGTCACAATGCGATTTGAAAAAGCGCAGAAATGTAGTCGGATATATCATCTTTCGAAGGAAAAATAAATAATAATAGGGTTTTGCCCCTAAAAAAACATACATATCCGTTCAAAATTAGGCATTCATGGTTGTTTTGGCGCTATTTTATCGTGGCCTGTTTTAATATTGGTTTAGAACAGAATATTACTGAAATACAAGCCCTTTGATTTTCGTGGCACGTATCCCATCAGATGCAAGTATTCCATCACGATGAGTAATCCCATTCATATTGAACTGCTTGAGAACAAATTTGGCGCGGACGCATCCATTGACACATGCTGAGCCTAAAATTAATCGCATTGGATCAAGAGCCGTCTACATCGGTGTAATACAATCAAGTAACAGAATTACGGAATGCAATGCAATACAATAATTTGTTACAGTACAGCATTATAATGCAATGCAATGCAATGATCTACAAATGTGCAGATCATCCCATACCGTGTCAGAATCCAAGTTCAGACTGACGATCTGTCACTGCGATAATCATCAACACAATCTGTATCAGCGCGCACACCAACACGTCTCACTTCACCCAACTTCCATTAACACACGCCCCGCATCGGTAGGCAGTTCACGATCTATTACGGTGTTGTGGTTCAATGGTTCGAACTTGTGATACCCCTGTGTTCCTTTCACCGTGGTGGCTTTCGAGAAGCGCTCGGTGAGATGGGTCGTGACGTCCATTTCCTCCTACTTTGATACAAATATGAATTTGATGCTGGCTAGCTTGTGCGACACACACTAAAACATGTCCTCCGCCGTCAGTATCTGGATGTTAAGCGAGCGCTTGAGGCTTTCTTGAGCCGCGGCACGCTTTGGCTGACCCCCGATGCCGTCGCAAGCGTCCATGCCATAATATGTGACAAAATAGCCACTCACAGGGTACCCCAAAATCTCTCTGATCGTGACACACATTAACGAAGTCACGTTTATTCATATACTGCCGTCTGTGAAATATATTTTTTGGGAGGTCAGGTACTGCGGTCCGAATTTCTGGGAAAAGCCGTTGCAGGAACGCATGCACCATGTCAGTGTTGTGCTTTGTGCCGTCAGAGATACAGCAGTAGCTCTGATGGCACAGTACCTCGTCCTCACGCCAGTACACTAAAAACTGGTGCCCCGTACACAGGGACGAATCCCAGTGGAAGCCTTGAGCTACATCCTGCACCACAAATGAATAATTTTCGGCGAAATCGTACTAGGCAATCACTTCGCCCCCATTGGCAATAGCCTTTGCGTAGGTGAAGTGCTGGCCTTGTTTGTCAGCCACAAAGTGGTGTTTGATCAGCTTCACGGTTTGCGGGGTGAAATATCGCATGCTTCCCTCTTTGGTCGGGTTCCCTATTTTTGCACATGCTTCCCTATTTTTGCGAGGGTACAGCGATGCGTGTTCAACCACTGTTTGTACCTAATATAATTATCCATGTCATCATCTGGGGATATCTAAATATAAATGTCATCTAAATCACCTTCACTCTCTTCTCCTGATTTGTCCGCGAGGAGAATCCTTAGAAAGTTCATCACCCCGTCTTCACCAGGGTAGTCCTCACAGTTGTGCATCATGCAATCACGGTTTTCAATGTGTCACATACACATACATGCCAAATACAGCGTGATCGAGGAGGTTACGGTATTTGAGACCGGGAAGGCCGAGAGCGGATATGAGCAGTTTTGGGTTTTGATGATAAGTGCACATACACACCGAATGCGTCTGTAGTGAAGGTTTTTCTCCCCCTCTCTGATGGGGCACAAACCTCTTCTGGCACGTTGATAGTCTAGTCAGACCTCGACGTTTGCGATATTTAAGACCCCGGTTATGTTTTCAATGGTTCGAATCCTTCATCTCCGAGCTCTGATCTCACATCTTGACACACACCTCCAAAGCCAGCACTTCTATATTGCGCTTATTAGTCAACAGATAAATGCAACGAAGATCAGACATTAATGCGCAGCGTGATATAGCGTTAACAATGTAGCTTCATTTTGACAGACAGGTGCAACTATTTCTATCAGATAATTACATCTCAACAGACGCAGCGACTCTCAGGCAGAGTCCGACGTAACTCTGTGGGGCCAGGGCTGGCCAGGCGGCGGCGAGCCGCCTGAGGGGCGACCGCCCCCGTCGACCGTTCGTCCAAGATAGCCCTCCTGCCTCGCGATACCGTCGCTAGATACTCGCAGACAACGACACGTCACTGGTCACGCGACTTAGTCTACGTTATTACTGCGACGCACCAGTGGGGTTACTCATCCCACTAGAGAACAATAGCCGACTACTGCAGGCGGGCGCGCTGTTCTCTGTTCTCTCTGACATCAGACATCAGACATCAGAGACTGGCCTCGCGTGGGAACGAGTGCTAAGACGGCACCTTCTGTGAGGTCCGCGCGGTATCGGGGTCGGACAGTGAGCTGTCAGCATTTCACCGGACGTTGTTCCACAACAATCGGCTGACTGGCAGAGGCTCGGTACTGCAGCGTCTCGTCTGGCGACACGGCGCCTGACACACTAGCGACACACGACGTTCAATTCGCCGCAGCCTACTGACAGCTGGCATAGACATCATAGACACGCCTGTCCATAGGGTTCCCATAATATAATAACTTGTCCTACATCACCCACTGACGATCACATCACCCACTGACGACGGCGGCGCGGCGCGAGCCGGGGGTATTGGGGTGCAGCGGTGGCGGGCGGGCACGCCGCTCGGATATCGAGGTCTCATCTGCAGAGGCGACGTCCGGGCGCGCCGGGATGCTGGAGAGAGAGGGGTAGGTACAGCAGTCGGCTGCACGGTTTCGAGGACACAGCTATGGGGCTCAGGGGCGGCGGGCGGGGTGTCAGCCGGAAGGAGGGAGGGGGTCAGGGCAATGTCCACTGACCGGCTCTCGACTGGAACGGTGACTTCACTCGTCAGCGTCTAGATAGGCGGGCGACAGGTATGTGCCTGGAAACTTGTCACGCCAGG
This sequence comes from Ashinkailepas kermadecensis, assembly GCA_034440615.1. Taxonomy (NCBI): domain Eukaryota; kingdom Metazoa; phylum Arthropoda; class Thecostraca; family Neolepadidae; genus Ashinkailepas; species Ashinkailepas kermadecensis. The sequence goes on from JAOTOM010004438.1 coordinate 207,428, forward strand.
AACGGTGGGGGTTGGGGGCTGAATGGCTGGGATTTAGATGCCCCAAAACCAACTTTGTTACACGTCCCACTACTGCCTGCCAAGACGCCATGCTTCGGATGCAGGGCAGCAAAGATTAAGAAGCCGGTGCGAGGGTTTTCAGGGTTCTGCTTGTATATAGCATATATCTCACACAAATTTTCCAAAGCAAGCCTTTTCTGAACTATACTTTTGGTTCCATCAACCCGTCGCACCATGACAAGGTCGGTCTTGCCAATACACATTTGGCTGAGCTGATCCGTCTCATAAAATGGCTATACTTTCACCTTGACTGCGTCCGACACCATCAGAAATTTCCTCGCTTAACAGGCAGCATGTTCAGCGAGAGTGAGCGGTGCGCACTGGACACCCAAAAACACGGTGCCACCCCTTGTTTGTGCCCTTCCCGATATTTCACTACGTTCGTATATTTTTATTTTCGCGATGTAATACATGGTTGTGCAAATGGTTTCTCGGTTATCGGAATGTGATTGCTATATTGTGGATGCTTCTCTCTCATTACATAAAGACATAAAGACATAAAAGATTAGTGCAACTATGAGCCACAAGGGCCCTTCTTGGTTGCACTTTGTACACTGAACCAGTTGCCCACCAAATCTGTCAATCAACCCTCCCTGGAATACAGAAAAACAAGCCCCCAATTCTTATAATGATTGTCTATGCCGTTTTTAAAGATGTTCAGTGTGTTGCTACTGACAATTGTTCCTGGCAGCTGGTTCCAGTGTTCTACTACCCTGTTGGTGAAGAAAGACTGTCTTACCCTTGTCCTGCTGTGATTAACTTTAATTTTGAATTGATGACCTCTAATTGCATCATTTCTGTTAAATTCAAACATTTCCCTGAGATATCCCTGTTCCTGACGATGAACAAATTTAAAAACCTCGATGAGATCTCCTCTCAGCCTCTATATCTAAGTGAAAACATATTCAATTTCTTCAATCTTTCCTCATATGCCAGGTTGCCTATACCATTAACCATTTGTGCTGCCCTCTTTTATACTCTCTCTAAAAGCCAACAATCTTTCTCATAACTAGGGGACCAAGCTTGGACACAGTATTATAAATGTGGCCTGACATATGCATAGTAAAGCTTCCTGATGACCTCCTCACTTTTGTATGACACATTCCTCTGTATCGCCCCAAGCATTCTTAGTGCCTTCTTCCTGGCTTCTTTGGTCTGTTCTGATGCGCCCAATTTTGTGTTCAAAATAACAATTAAGTCCTTCTCCTGCTGAGTCACAGATAGTACTTGGCCATCCATCAAGTATGGCGCCTTCATATGCTGCCTACCTACATGCATGACTTTGCACTTATCAAAATTAAACTTCATTTGCCATTTTTCGGAACACTTCACAAGCTCGTCCAAGTCGTTCTGCAGCAAAACCTGCTCATTGTGCTCTGTTATTGCCCTAAAGATCTTCAAATCATCGGCAAATTTCAAAACCTTACTGCTTAGGCCACATTCAATGCTATTCACAAATATAATGAACAACAGCGGCCCCAGTACCGACCCCTGAGGGACTCCACTAAGAACATTTTGCCATGATGTCTTTGTACCATTTAGCATCACTCTCTGCTGTCTATCTGAAAGCCACAACTCAATCCATTTTAGGATGCTACCTGCAATGCCATGGACCTGAAGCTGCATCATTAACCGTTTATGGGGTACCTTGTCAAAGGCCTTACTAAAGTCAAGATATGCTACATCAACCTGATTTCCCTGATCAAATTGTTCTGTAGCAAAATTAAAAAAAGTCCAAGAGATTTGTGAGACACGATCTCCCTTTTCTAAACCCATGTTGAGTATCTTGAATCAATTTGTTTCCTTCCAGAAAACTAACTATTCTATCTTTGATAATTGATTCGAGTACCTTGCAGACTAGGGATGTGAGGCTTACTGGCCTATAATTTTCAACTTTCCCTCTTTCTCCTTTCTTGAAAATAGGAACTACATTTGCCCTTTTCCAATCTGTTGGAATTTCATTTTGTGAAACTGATCTACAAAATATTATACTAAGTGGAATTACCAGTTCCTTTTCAGCTTCCCGCAATACCCTAGCATAAATTCCATCAGGTCCTGCTGCCTTGTTTGGCTATATTTTTCGGATATAATTGAACACAACATCACTATCAATGAAATCAACATCGTGTATCTGATCACCTGTCACTGAACTGTGGTTCACGGTTGGCAAATTTGTCACATCCTCCACTGTAAACACTGATTTAAACTGCTTGCTCAGCTCCTCAACCATCTCACCATCCTCACTCAATATAGTCCCATTTACTTCCAGTGGACCAATTGTGCTTGAAACTTTACTTACCTTGTAGAAACTAAAGAACTTTTTACTGCCCCCATTATAGTGCAGCGGATGCGCATCCGGCCGCCAACTGAGAACTTGGAGCCACAGCTAAGCGCGCCCGCCATCTGGCGGTTATAAGCTAGTCATACGTAGTGCGCGCGGTTAGTTCACCCTCATACCGCAAGATGGCAGTGTACCTATCGTACTTAGCCAGGTACGTTTCACCTCGTCTCTCCGCTCATCTGCAATGTTCTGTGCTCAATAGCCATCTGACATAGTAGCCTTGCACTTCGCTCAACCGACTTACCTGTGCGCTTAACTCTCTTGCATTTGCTTCTCCGTATCTACATACTTTAATGCCGTAACTAGGACCAACTGTCTCTGCTATTAGGCATGTATGTCGCCATGTCAACTCAATAAATCACACAGTTGCCGGTTGACTCTCGCGCGATCAGGACGTTGCTCTGGGACGTGGACCAGCTATCGTGCTCCGTGGACGTATCTATCAAGACCAGCCTGCCATCAACTCACCATCTTCACTTCAGACTTCTTGCTCTTCACCACCAACTTCTAGACCACTCTGCACCCTCAACTCGTCTATAGGTTGGTCCAGAGCCGGCTGATCACTCCGCTGCTTTCTCATTGCTTGCTATTGCAGTTTCCTAATTTTCATTTTCGTGGGGCGACACCCGTCGCTCTTTTCTCATTTCTTTTCTAGTGGGATGACACCCGTCACCCCACCCGTTTTCGTCATCGTCGTATTTTCGTTCCCTTTGTTCTGTGTTTATTTAGATTTCGTTTGGTAGGGTGTTTTTCCCCGTGATGGGGAAAAAGAGGAAAAAGGGCACCGACCCCAGCTCGCCACAGGACTCTGATTCTGAATTTCCTCCGCTGACCACACCCGACGACCATCGCACGAACACGGACTTGGACTCTGATGTTCCCTCACTGAATTCGACCATTGATGAACCGCGCCGGACAATTCCCCTTGATGACGCCATGGACGCCCTTTGCACCTCGCCGAACCTTGCTCGTCCCAAGACCTCTACCTCGCCTCAGAATCCAGACCAGACCATCACTCTTCACGCCGCTGACCCACGCTCGAACCAGACCACGCCCTGCCAACCTGAACCCATCCAGCCCATTGCACCCTACCTCGACAGTGCTGGCTCTTACGTTGTAGTCAAGCCTGTCCAGGAATCCGTTTCCTTCCGCCGTATCAATGTTTTCTGGCCGACTAAACAACTCCTTGCCCTCCCTAGCCAATCCCGACATTGAAGCCCCTGCCAACGGAACCTTGGTCATTAAAACCCAATCCCGAGCCCAAACCAAAGCCCTCCTCCGCACCACCACATTTTGTGGAAAATCTGTCACCATCACTCTCCATTCCAACCGCAACACCACCAAGGGCACCGTCTTCGCGCAGGAGCTCCGCTTCATGACTGAAGCGGAAATCCAGACGGAGCTCAGGCCGGAGGGGGTGACCCACGTCCATCGAATCACCTCCTTTAAAGACGGTCAGAAACGCGATACGAGCCTACTTGTCCTTACCTTCAATTCTACCAATCTTCCCAAGACCCTAGTCGCCGGATACCTACGATTCCAAGTCCGTGTCTTTATTCCTAATCCTCTCCGCTGTTTTAACTGTCAGCGCTTCGGCCATGGCAGTAAAACTTGTCGCCAGTCCGCCCGGTGCCCCAAATGCGGAGAAACACCTCATCCTGACTCCACCTGCTCCAAGCCTGCTCACTGCCTCAGCTGCAACACATCCGATCACCTCACCACTTCCAATCAATGCCCAGTTTGGCGCAAGGAGAAGGAGGTATGCGCTGTGAAGGCCACGACCGGGGTGTCATACCCCCAGGCCCGACGGTCTGTCGAGGCCACCTTCCCATCCGCGAAAACGTACGCTCAGGCGGCCACCGTTGCTCCCCCCACACGTCGCGTCACCACTACTTCCATCTCGATGCAAACAGATATTATTCCAGGTTTAGCTCCACTTAACAAACTTACTCCACTGACCACACCGACACCACCCGCCCTGGCTCCCAACACTCAGACCATTCCGACACAAACCACCGCGGCTCCCAACACACAGACCATTCCGACCAAACAAACGCCAACAAATTCCACAAGAAATTCCAGACCCCGCAGCCATTCGGGTGCAGCCGTCCGACATCAAACAACACGCCCGCCTGACCTCCATGCATGGATGAGGCATGCACCGAAAGGTGCACACAAACAATAATATTTCTCCCAATGTCTGTATTTCTCCAATGGAATTGCCATAGTTTAATATCCAAATGGGCCGAAATGAAAGCTTTCTTTAGTATTATCACACCTATTCTCATCGCTCTTCAGGAAACCTGGTTCTTACCCACCGATACATATAATTTCAATCTTTCAAATTACTCACTGTACCGTCACGATGAGGTCCGTGGAACACATCGCAGTGGCGGTACAGCTCTGTACATCAACAATGATTTTACACATACACAAATTACACTGAATTCACCTTTACAAGCAGTAGCTTGTACTTTGCGTTTGCATGGCAGGAATGTGGATGTATGTTCCATTTATATTCCACCACAAACAGATAACACAAACATTTTGATACAATTAGACAACCTGATAACACAATTCAAGAATCCTTTCATATTACTTGGCGATTTTAATGCCCATAGCCCAGCGTGGGATAGAACACGCACACTTACAGACACTCGTGGCCGCATCACTGAAAAAAATTTAGACCGACATAATTTAGTATTACTGAACACCGGAGAACCAACCTTTTTTCACCTTGGCCATCATACAGAAACAGCTATTGATTTATCAATATGCTCTCCGACTCTGGCCAATGATTATGATTGGACCATAGACACTGATATTCATGCCAGCGATCATTACCCCATTAAATTAACACCCACATTTTCAACTGCGGCAGATACGACACCAAGTTTTGTCCCTCGCTGGAAAATCTCGAACGCCGATTGGACAACTTTTCAGGAACTTTCACATATTCAATACAACCCCAACATTTCTCCCGTCGAAAACATCAACCAAGTTACCAAAACACTTCTCGAAGCAGCTTCCACCGCCATTCCACTAACAAAACCTTTCACAAAAAGAACACCAGTCCCCTGGTGGTCGATAGAAGTTTCCCGAGCAATAGCCGCAAGAAGAAGAGCATTTAGAAAATATTTACGTCATCCCGACCAACACAATTTAGTCAGCCGTAATTATGAACGTGCGAAGACATGCCGCATCATTCGCGAAGCTCGTCGCCGTTCATGGTCACTTTATCTACAACAAATCACCTCTCGAACACCTTTAAGCAAAATCTGGCAGTTAATTCGCCGATTATCAGGACGCACTCCATTTAAATCACTCCCGGCACTCAAAATTCAAAACACCACAATTACAGACCCACAAACAGTAGTAAATACAATAGCGGATACCATGGCTTACAATAGCTCTGACAACAACTACAGACCGGAATTTCTACAAAACGCACAACACACATTTCACACCGATTTGGCACAATTCGATTCGGACAACACTGAAACATACAATATCTCATTTCAAGTTTCTGAACTAGATATAGCAATTTCCTCAGCCGGTAATACTTCTGTAGGTCCCGACAATTTACATTATTCCTTTTTCAGACATTTATCCAATGACACAAAACATTGTATCTTACAAACATTTAATGCATTATGGTCTGGCCATACTTTCCCCGAAAACTGGAAGGAAGCCCTCATCATCCCTATTCCAAAACCAGGCAAAAACCACAGCAACCCCAATAATTTCCAACCCATCGCTCTCACCAGTTGTCTAGGAAAACTTTTCGAACGTATGATTGTAAAAAGACTGACCTGGTACTTAAAAACAAATCATCTGTTATCTCCAATTCAATGCGGTTTTCGTCATGGCCATAGTACAATAGATCATCTCATTCGATTAGAAACTGACATACGCCTTGGTTATAAAAAAAATACGAACACACCATTGCAGTATTTTTTAGACATTAGTAAAGCATATGATATGGTATACAAACCGGCATTAATTTCCAAACTTCTTCACTTCGGCGTCAAAGGAAATTTAGCTCATTATTTGATAGGATTTCTGTCTGGTTCCCGTCATTTTCATCTCCGGTGCAGGTCAGCGATTTCCGATCCACGTTTTCTACAGAACGGATTACCACAGGGAGTTGTATTTCACCAGTATTATTCAACATCATCATTAATGACATTTTCGATAACATGCCTGCCAATCTATCATACTCGCTGTTTGCGGACGATAGTGCGATTTGGTGTTCCGGAAAAAATTATGATCATTGTTTAATTAGATTACAAAACGCACTTGACCGGATACACCAATGGTCCATCAAATACGGTTTCACATTTTCAGCTCCAAAATCTGCCACAATGATATTCAGCAAATCAATTCCGTGCCCAAATCCAGATACACCACTTCACCTCGGAAACACTGACATACATTTTGTAAATTCGTTCAAATTTCTTGGTGTTATTTTCGATCGCAAGCTTTCCATGCACCAGCACGTCAAACACATCCAGGTCAAATGTTTTCACAGACTCAACTTATTTCGCTGTATTACGTCTTCATCATTCGGATCCGATCGTCACACGCTATTACAATTATACAAATCCTTGGTTCTTCCCATCATAGAATATGGCTCCATAGTTTACGCAAGTGGCAGTACCACCGCTTTGAAGCTTTTGGACATCCTACAAAATAAATTCATTCGCATAGCACTCGGTGCAATGACCACGTCTCCCATTACTTCTTTACAAACCGAATCAGGAATTCCACCATTAGGTCTCCGAAGAATTGAACAAACACTCCGATATGCCGCAAAAATTCAATTTAGAGAACACCACCCCACACACGCATCTTTACAAATTCTCCCAAATCTACACCACGAATATTTAGGTCCCGCCGAAAAGCGAACCGGTCTTACCATAGCTTCACGCATTAAAACATTTTCTACACAGCTCCAATACAACATTCCACATATTACAGCTCTCTCTTCACCAACTACACCACCGTGGCAGATGGCCGAGAGACATATTGTCTATCTCACCACCACTCCAAAATCACAGCTTTGTCCAGAATACGCCAAACAAAAATTCCATCAGTTTCGTTCTCGTTATCATCATGTTCCTTTTGTTTTCACCGACGGATCCAAAGGCGCAAATTGCGCAGGAAATGCTATTGTCTCCGGTACATACACACAACAACATCGCTTGCCAAACGGGACCTCCATTTTCATCGCCGAATTACACGCCATTCTCACTGCCCTTCGCTATGTCCGCAACCGTTCGATTTGTCACCCCATGCGCCATGTCGTCATTTGTTCCGACTCAAAATCTGTTCTTCAATCTCTTTCTTCACTTTCTTTTTCGCACCATTGCCATATTTCCATTTATAACACACTTGAAACACTTCATCTGATGGGCATGAAGGTCCGTTTCCTGTGGGTGCCCAGCCACTGTGGCATCCCAGGAAACGAAAAAGCAGATCATTTCGCCAAACAATCATTACAATTACCACACATCACAGAAATCCCACCACATTTTGACGCCATCAAATCAACAATACGACAAAACATTCGACATTTTTGGACCAAACAATGGACTGAAACCACAAACCACACACAATTACGTCTCATCAAACCTGTCATCGAAAACTGGACCACATCATATCAGGAAAACAGACAAGAAGAAAAAGTACTATCACGGCTCCGCATAGGTCACACTTTTCTCACCCATCGATATATATATACTGCTTCACCACGACCTTCATGCCCATCATGCAATACTCATCTTACCGTTTCACATATTCTCCTACACTGCCAAAAATACCATGAACATCAAAAAACACTTACCAACTACTGCCGTACACATAACACCCCCTTTTCTTTGACCTACACTATTAGGAGATACAGCACCCATTCCTCATTAATCTACTTTTCATTTTTCTCCGAAAAACCAACTTACTTCAGGACTTGTAAATTGACTTTTAGAACATAGTATTTGTATCCATTCTACTGACGGCACGAAATGGCCTGAGCAGGCCGAAGTGCCCAACCCAACAAAACCAATCAATAAATCACAGGACACATAGGTTAGAATCGGTCACAGGTAACTTTCTGTTTCAATGGATCGGTGCTAGCGTTCTCTGAGGCGATGACTGCCCCCGCCTCTGACCGATTTTCCCAGCCCTTGTGTCAAGACACGAAGAGATCCAGGAACCCTAGAGGAGCACTCCTGCGAATCTAGAAGGAAAACCTCCCTCACCATATCCCCAACTACTCTCTGTCTCCCAACTAACCTTTACCCCCGGAGGAAACCTAACGGTGACGAGCCCACTGTCTTGGGCCATTGCGGCCGGGGCAGGGACCGAGCGAAAGCTCGGTCCAGGGTGCAACGAATCCGGGTAATTTTTCAGTCAGGAAGGACACTTGCGGGGGGTGGGACCAAACCCTTACACACCATGGCGTCTGCCGCCAGCACCACACAAGGCACCTACCTAGTTGGTATGTACACAGAAACAGGACACAACATCACGCAGGAGTCTCCTTTCACTATCGAGAGGACACTCAGACACCTTCTTAATTCAACACACTTCAAGGTCCACAAGCATACCACACATCCTAGTCGAAACACAGAGCAGCGCGGACACACAAACCCGACTGACCACAGCCACCTTTAACAACCAGCGCTGCTCCTTCACGTTACACCACGCCTTGAACACCAGCCGGGGCTACATTCGCGCCCCAGAGCTGGATAACTTGCCACTTGACAGCATCGCCGCACTATTCGACGCCTCAGCCCTCCTGAACGCCACAACCACAATCAGCCAACTTAAACGGGAGGCACGCTCGACTCACAAAATTCTACTACTGACCTTCGACTCGCCACACATGCCATCACACGTACACATACACAACAAAACATACGAGGTCCGCCTCTACGTGCCTCTACCACTACGGTGCCGGTTCTGTCTGCGTTATGGACATGGCGAACGCGCATGCGCGTCACCAACTCCCAGATGCAGCCAGTGCGCCGGTCACCACGCGGCATCCGACTGCAACTCTTCCGAAAGGAAGTGTGCATGCTGTGATGGGCCGCACCCCGCCACCGACCCCGACTGCCCCAAGTGGGCATACGAGAGGGAGGTGTGCCGGTATGCGGCAACACATCGGGTGCCACACGCAACAGCACGACAGCACCTACGACACACCACCACCACTGACACTCGCACAGCCACAACTGCACCTCTCGACACCGCACCTACCGACGGACGAAGCTACGCAGCGACGCTCTCCACACCTAAACCCACACCCCCACCAACACCAGCTCCCACCCGCCCAACCATCCCACCAGCAGCCGGCTCCCGGAGCACGGCACACCTCCCTTCTCAACGCCCCTCCGACCCCCGCCTCAACCGCCCCACCGATCTCCGACCTCCCTCGCCCACCGGCCCTCGACCTCACCGATCACCACTCCTTCCAACCCCACCCCACCCAGGACCTGGCCTCCTCCCACACCCACTCCACTTCAGACCTGGCCCTTACCCACAGCCCCTTCACCCTCGACCCGGCCTCCTCCCACACCCTTTCCACCGCGGGCCCGGCATCCCACATCCACCCCACCGAGGAATGGGCCTTCTTCCCCTCCCACCCCATCTCAGACCCGGCCCATGCCCACCACCATCCCACTATCCACCCCGCCTCATCCCTCCGCCAATACACTTCAGACCCAGACATGGTCCCCACCCTATCCCCCACGGGTACCCACCCATCCCCCACAGGACCTGGCCATACCCCTTCGCGTCACCTCCTCGAACCGGCCAGGGCCCACCTCGCCACCCTGAAGCCTTCCCTCCACTGCCTCCTCCAGGGCCTCGGCCCCTACCACACCCATCCGGCCGGCCCAAGCCAAGGCCTAGAACCAAGGCCACCACAACATCCACCCAGACCACCGGCAAGTCCACGGCCACAACCTCCTGCCAAACCGAACCTCCCACCACCTCCTGCACACCCACCCAAACCCACTCCAAAACCTCGTCTGAGGCCAGCGCTCAGACTGAACCTACCACTCCCTCAAAGCCCGTCGAACCCACAACTCCAGACCAACGAATCCCACCCGAACCCACCGCGCCTCCCAAGCGCAAATCACGCCGCCGCTCTACCCAATCACCTTCCAGAACCCGTGCGACCAAGTCCAGGCTACCACCCCTGCCTGGATCACCTCCCAACCCTCTCTCCATTCACCGGTTCAACCTTTCTCCCCAACTCGACACCGACACCACCCCAGTATAGGAACACCAACAGTCACTAAGCGCGTTCGGCAATGGGACTTTTTCTGCAGTGGAACACCGGAGGCCTTCCAGGCAAGTTCATAGAATACAAATCTGAATTATTGCAACAAAACCCATTACTAGCTGCGATCCAAGAAACTCACTTTCGAGATTCTGACTCCACTTGGAACAAAATCCCAGATTACACTTGGCATGTCGACAACATAAACGGCCCAAATAGGAAATGGGGCGCAGCCATACTCATTTCAAACAGCATACCTCACCGTCGAGTAACGTTAAATACTCCCCTGAATTGCGTAGCAGTCGGCCTCAAAATTGCCCATTGCCAAACCACAGTCATTTCACTATACATCTCGCCGTCAGCTAAACTCCCCACACCACCGGAGCTGAGCGACTTGCTGCTTCAGGCCCCTCCACTAGTTCTCATTATGGGAGACTTTAATGCTAAACACCCCTCCTGGGGAAGCGATCAGACTGACGCTAGAGGGCGCAAAATTCACCAGTTTATTTCGGACCACAACCTAGTACTTCTTAACACCCGGCCGCCACCCGCTACAACCCGACCTTAGGAGGATCGGACAGTTGCATTGACTTAACGTGCTGCTCCCAACGACTTAGCTCACTATTTGACTGGTCAGTTTCAGACGTTCCCGGGCTGAGCGACCACTACCCAATCACAATTAGGGTCAGCACGGACGCTATCCACCACATGAAGCTATTTAGACAATCTTGGAACTTGAAAAGAGCGGACTAGGCTAAATTCGAGGAACGGGTGGACCTCAACCTAACAACTTCAGAGACCAGTAAGATCGGGACAATCCTAAGGGCCATCAGCTCAGCAGCACGAGACTCAGTCCCAAAAAGTAACAAACCTAGGAAAAATGCATCTACGCCATGGTGGACCCCGGACTGTCAAAGGGCAATCGCCGCACGGCGCCGTGCCCACAAACAATTCAAAAGATGCGTGTGCGAAGCACACCTATCAGCATATAGACAATCTCAAAAACACTGCCGGTACACAATTCGAACAGCACGACAAAACTGTTGGCATTATTTTGCCTCTCAATTCAATAGGTTCACCCCTACCGGCAGAATCTGGGACCTGATGAAGCGTTTCAATCTGAAACGCCCACCACCAGGCCCCTTCCCCAGCTGACGGTGAAAGGACAGCACATCGCTGACCCACAACAAGTCGTAGACCACTTTAAACTACACTACGCCAGCGTATCTGGCAACAGCAACTACGACACCACTATAGTAAGCGCTCTAGACGCCCTTGCCTCCAAAGCAAATTTTAGCTCTAGCAATAGAGAAATATACAATCAGTCGTTTACTATGCACGAATTACACCTTGCCCTCAGCAAGTGTGGAAACACGTCGGTTGGGCCGGACGACATCCATTACCAGTTTCTTAAACGACTTGGAAAAAACTATCTAACGTACCTACTAGCGGCCATAAATGAACTCTACGAAAGCGACACGTTTCCCGCATCCTGGTGAGAGAGCGTAGTCATTCCATTGCCAAAACCACACAAAGATCATTCCACCCCAAAAGGTTATAGACCCATCTCACTTACTAGCTGTGCTAGCAAGTTAGTCGAACGCATGGTCAACACACGATTGAGGAAATTTCTGGAACACAACGACCTGCTCGACGAATTTCAGTGCGGCTTCCAGCGTCAAAAATCAACTACAGACAATCTCATTAGATTAGTGCATGACATAAAAAGTGGTCTACGCATCAAACGCACAACAGTAGCTGCCTACTTGGACATCACTGCCGCATTCGACCGAGTACACAAATCCGCACTGACACAAACTCCACAAGATAGGCCTACGCGGACACATGGCACACTTCATTCTCAACTTCCTTAGAGACAGGACCCTTAAGGTCCGATGCGGCAGTGTCACATCAAACACCACAACACAGGAGCAGGGCCCGGCTCAGGGGAGCGTGCATTCACCGAGCCTCTTCATCATCATGATCAACGACATACTTGCTGACCACACTGACACTTCACTTCAATACTCACTTTTCTCGGACGACATAGCCATTTGGACAACAGCACAATGCTTCCTTAAAGCTGATAAAAAGCTATTCAAGCAGGACTAGACCACATTGAAAAGTGGTGCAAAACTTGGGGCTTCACCCTGTCCGCAGAAAAATCGGCCACCGTCACATATAGTCGTCTCCGCCCAACACCCAAAACTCTACTTAAAATCGATGGCAGAGCCATCGAACAGGTGAAATGCTTCAAGTTCTTAGAAGTACATTTAGACGAAAAACTCAGTTTCAACACCCACATCACCTCCATCTCGAAGCGATGCGCGAAGCGCGTCAACATACTACGTGCACTTGCAGGCACAGACTGGGGCGGAGACAGGAAAACACTACTGCGACTGTACACCTCAATCATACGACCCATCCTGGAATACAACAGCATCATTTTTGCCACCATTTCAGAAAGCCAGAGCCGAAATTTAGATATCATCCAAAACAGCTGCATCAGAGCAGCCACATTTGCACTCTGCACCACACCGATAGCCAGTCTTCTGGTGGACTCAAACACGCCCCCACTCCACATCCGGAGGACACAACATCTGTGCTGCTACCACATAAAAATCAAATCCATTAAAAATCATCCAGCACAGCGCTGCTTTACGCCTGACAGATACGACAAGAGCTGATTTGCGCGCAAACTTCCACCATATAGCATTCAAATTTCCACCGCTCTCTCAGATCTAAACTTCGCAATGCCATCCACTGCAACTCGACCGCCCACTAGGCCGTTCTGGACTTGCAGTCAACCAAAGGTCGAGTACTTGCTCTCGGAGAAGAAATCCACTATCACATCGGCGGAAATGCTTGGCCTCTTCCACAAGTTCGCCGGTTATCACAAACACAAATCACTCGTATTCACGGATGGGTCGAAACACGAGGCAAAGTTAGGCATCGGCATCACTGGACCAGGTCTCAGACTTTCCAAGCGTCTACCGGATAACTTCTCCATCTACTCTGCTGAAGCAATGGCCATTCTGGCCGCTATCAACATTCTCATGAGACGTAAAGCTAGAAACGTAGTAATTTGCTCAGACTCCAAATTTGTCCTCCAGTCAATTAGCAACACCCACGACTGTCCACATCACTTCATTGATAGAATCCAACAACTCGTGGCCCATAACGTAAACATGAACTTTTCCTTCCTCTGGATTCCGGGCCACGCCTACATCCCAAATAACGAAGAAGCAGACCGGCTCGCAAAGCAAGCCTTAGCATTGCACTCCTACAGCACTCCTACAACGCCACATTCGCCAACATCAACAGAACACATGGACACAACACAACTCAACACAACACAAATCCAACCACACCCACGCAATCAAACCAACAATAGGTACATGGAACACATCAAATCAATCTCACCGACAAAAGGGGTCATCCTCACTAGACTTAGAACTGGTTGCACAAAACTAACACAGCCTCAATTAGAGGGTGACCAATATACAACACCGCACTGCGGCACCTGCAACACCACGTTAAGCATAGGCCACATCCTGCTAGACTGTAGTAACTTTAGCTCTGAAAGACAACCACTTCAGGCATTCTGCCAAAAAGAGGTCATCACCCTATCGCTTCCAGCACTTCTCGGTGACAAGCACCCATAACTCCTTCAATTGCTATTTGAATATCTATATGCCACAAAACTAGCAGGAGCACTGTAGGCACCACACCACCAACACTCACATCAACTCGCAATGCATGACCGCGAAACACTCGTAGGAAACACGTAAATAGCCATCCCCGCATGGCGTCGGACGTACATGAGCCGATTTGCTCCTCAATTAGAAATAAATGGCTACCTAGCGGTGCCGTCGGAAATAGATGAGCCGACTTGCCTAGCAACTCATAACGTAAACGGCTACCCAGAGGTACAGCGGACGTAGAAGAGCCAAATTGCAAAACACCGTACTAACCCAACTGACAACCCTGCATGGCATGCTTAGACTAACCCGCTACTAACAACTAACACGCGGCGGCCGGCGTGATAGGCGGTGTGAACAATTACCTCCTTGTTCGCACGGTAAAGATCCCTCGGTGCTCTTCGATAAGAGTAGGTTAAAGCCGGCACCCTGGCAAAATCAACTTCTTGCCACCCTCAAAACACCTCCACCCCCACCCAAACTACGAATTATTTTGTGGAGGAGTAAAGTAAAACTACACCATTTAGAAATCAGGGAGCTGTCCCCAACCCAGACCCTCGCCTTCAGCACCTAAAATATCACGCAAACTAACGTAAAATTCCTTAACGTAAATGTCCACTTGCCTGCACCTTGATCACAAACGCTCGCTTTATAGACAGACATGTAACGTACTCGCTTTAAAGGCGGCGCAAATGACCTTCATGGTGCGGCACGCCTAAAAAATCACTCCCTCCCCCACCACTCCGAGAGAAAAAGCCGCCTCCGTAGTGTGCTCGAATGAAACCCCGTCGAATTTTTCGGCCATAGGCTCACCTCGGAAGGAAACAACACCCCCCCCCTCCCCAGGCAGGAACGGGCTCAGAAATTGTCATGAGGGGAACTTGGTCTCTGGAGGGGCGCCTCTCGCTGAAAAATTCGATGGAGCTCACTGAAACATACTGAATCGGACGTTCTCCTTCCATGGAGCGCCTCTGGCTCAATCATTATAGGTGGATGCAGTCGAGCACACATAAACAACTCGTTTCCCTCTGAGAGACGCCTCTGGCTGAAAAAAAATATATGGAGATGCACTCAAGCTTTCCCGGAGTGGAGCATTTTCCCGGCCGAAGGGGCGCCGATTTCCATGGGGGCACGTGCCTTCAGTGCCACCCCTGTATCCGCCCCTGCCGCCAAGTACTTTCGCAATGCCGACCGTCCGAAGAAATGGCACCCCTTCAGACCATGGCAATTCCTGAATCCTAACCTGGAAGGAGTCCCCGGCACTGGCAGAGCCGCCGGGCCGCTGACGGTAACATGTTCGGTTTTGAAAATTACTTTTTTGCACATCCTCGTCCTTTTCTCGTGGCTATAATATGGTGTATGACCCATCACCCGATGCCCAATCTTTATAGTGGGGAATAATGATTCCCTGGTATATTTTTGGCTACGTGTGTGATAAAATACCTTCTTCTATATTATTCGTGACTTGTACTGTAACGACTACTTTGTCTATTTGGCAGACACGTATCTACTTGGGGAGTAGCGACGCATACGTATTTTACCATATACGATATATATGACATATAAGACGAAGAGACATCAGAAATGGATACTTCTTAGAACAGCTGGTGCGTTCCACGACAGGTCAACCAATGCATTTAATCCCGTAAATTTTTATTGAGACCAAAATTTGTTCACAGTTTAGACTATGGCTTTGAATACGGCTGTGCAACTTTCAGCGCTATTCGGCCAAATGGTTTTTTTTTTGCTATATCCTCCGGCATTATTTTTAAGTCAAATCACATGGATTGGTTTGACGATGGATATCTCATCAATAAGAAGCGGAAAGGGTGGCAAATGAGACATATTTCAGAAGAAAAAGGATCAACTGAAGCATTCCCAAAATAAAATATCAATATTTCCTACATTTTGTCAGAATAACCTTCGACCTTTTACTCATTATAACTGAAAGATAAATTAGGCCAAAATGAACTGTATATTTCGGCTGAAAAATGTTTTTAAAAACGTTAGAAAAAACGACACCCTCATTGGTTTAAAATTTCAAAAAATGTTAAGCACATGTAAAGACGTTGCGGAGCTAAAAAAATGTTGAATCACTGGAAATTAGAAATCGTACACCAACACTTAACACCCAGACATCCTCTTAGACTCTGCTGCCACCGGTCCCATACCGCACTACACCGTCAGCACCAAACGCCGATGTACAGACACCAGAAACACAGACTACAGAGCACATCAAAACACATAGCTACACGTTAAGATCGCGTTTGTCGTAGCCGATGGGTATTATTCAGTGCAGTGGAGTGAGTAGGTATATGATGTGACAAATGTTTTCTGTTTCTTTATATAGTACCCATGTCTAGCACATAGAGTGTATTTATATATTAGCATATTATGTATTAAAATCAGGTCATGTCAATCGGATTCCACTGGCTGTGAGATCGTTAATTTATAGAGTGCATGCTGTGACACGCTCCACGTCATTTTGTACTTGTTTTCTCACCCTCAAGCTGTCACTGTTGAAAAAGACACGACGTCTAAATATACAGTTCATTTTGGCCTAATTTATCTTTCAGTTATAATGAGTAAAAGGTCGAAGGTTATTCTGACAATATTATTAACAATGCTCAGTGCAGTGCTGCATAATCTTCAATTTCCTACGTTTGACCTCGCGACCTTATAACCTCTTCACCTCGTCACCTCCCGTGATTCAAAGCCCATCAACATTGACAAATTCGAGAGCGGAAATAAAAGTGGGCAGGATTTCGCCCACCAAACAAAAACAATTTTTTTTTAATGCGTTCTTATAAATACCCGATATGGTCTTCCGCTCTTTATGACATTGCGATTCTGCGTTTTCCGGGTAAGCCGGATTTCGTGTAAGCTTTCTATTGGAAAGCTACATGAGGTAAAACAATGACATACGGACGTGTGATTGGAATGCGTTTTTCTTAGAGAAAAACAAATCATACCTTTTTAATGTACATCTTATAGTTTCCCTTAAAAACGATCACGAATTCCAAGGTCACTAATTACCGATAGGTCACCCATGGGTGTATTTACGCGTAGCGACGCAATTGTGCTTCGGTACAGTTGGTATGTATTGAAAACATCAAACATGGAAACAACGCAACCCGACCCTATTAAATCAGGGTCTATTACCTGCATCTTGAATCGGGCTCGGTATGTAGGTACCTATAACAAACATGAGTATCACTTTGTGTCAGCCGTGTTAGGCAGGTTTATCATTTTGTGCTAAAGAAAAAGCATTGGGTCTCTGTGGGCTGCTGATGAATATGTGTTAAATGAAAATAAAAGCCCAGGTGTTTGTCTCGCGTATGTCTTCCCTCCCACCCCATCCGGACTCCGTACATATATTCGTACTTCCCATTCGTACCTACTCACCCCATTCGTACATAGCTCAATACTCTCCAGCCTGGTGGCGTTTCCGAGGGAGAAGGCGCCGGCGTTCATGCCGGCGGACAACAGCGGGGTTGACATCGGAGAGGAAACGATAACAGGCTTGGCAGAGCTAGAACAGTACGAATGAGTTAGTCACTGTGTCGATCCTTATGAACAAAGCGCCAGACAAAGGAACCAACAAAAAATGTTGATGAAGTATCGGTAAGCCCCAATTAAAACGTGAACGGCCCTCGCATTACCAGGGGTAATACTTTGTGTGTGGAATTTCCAGGTTGATTTTTGTTCTCGAAATATTTTTTTTGGACGTCTCCGATTTTAAAATATATTTTTTTTACATTCAGCGTCAGAAATGAAAAGGATACACCGAAGTGAAATTTAACGCAATCAAAATTCAGAACTCTGGCAGGATTAGAAGAATAAAGCACGCCAAAATCGACAATTAAGTAAAATTCATTTTGATGAAATGTTTGAACTCAACATTGACTTTCCAGCAAAGAAAATATGTTCCGTTGGCTGCTGGCTATCTGTGTCCATGAATCCATGAAAGTGCATGAAATATGCGATATTCAAAGCCCTATAAATTTATCAATTCACATGTAATTTCAAAATTAAATCGTTAACCAGCGTTAACCCGCCCAAAGTTAGCTCGTCTTTCCGGTCAGGTCCTCACACCCCGTCTCGGGGGGGGGGGGGTCTATGTGATCATGACTAACATTGCGTTTTTGTCTCTGGGGAGTTCGTTTTAGGGGAGATTTTAAAAACAATATTTGAAGTCTTGAAGTTTTTACACACTCTTAAATCAACATTTCAATTTGTTTAAAGTTTCTAAATATTGGGTTTTCTATTTTCTTCAATTTTTTTTTTTCTATTCGGTAGAGCGGACCTCAAAACGTTGTTCGAAGTCAATTTTCCCTCCTAAAATGTTTACTTTAGCCAGAATCTTCGATTTTAGCACTAATGGACAAATATGCAAAACTAATACGTCATCAAAGACGGAAAAAAAACAAATTCCTCTGGTGCGTTTCATCGCATCCCTAAAGATAAGCAAGCGCTGAAACTTTTCTTCACATATCTGTATCCGTTAAAGCGTGACGACTGGTTGAACGTTTTTGGAGGGCGAACGTGAAGATTGGGGCCGTGGCCGTGTCAGGGGTTGCCATCATTTCCCAGTGGAGCTGTCAGTCACGCGAAATTAATGTTGCGATGTCGCGCTTGGTGTTTGTCATAGCCCCTGACGTGTTCTTCACTCGTGCTGCGTTGTAATGGTGGTGGTTGAAGGTGGTGTTGTCCTAGTGCTAGCCATAAGTGATGACGCGTGTCGTTCATATTTTGGGGGTTGCGATGATAATCTGAGGAATTGATTTGATATTGAGGTCTTTGCTCTAATGTCGAGTCAGTGGTGCCAGCCTATGCGCTGTGTTGTCAATATTTATCCGGTCCGTCATGTCGACGGTAGTTTTTCTCCCGGACTTCTGCAGGAGGTGTGCGCCGGCTGTTGCCTGTGTGCAGCTGGGTCCGATGTAGTAGCAGGAGGTGTGCGCCGGCTGTTGCATGTGTGCAGCTGGGTGCTATGCAGTGGTGGTGCCGCTTCAGCTGACGGTGAGACCCTACCGTCGTCTGTTGGCAGGACACACACCTTCTAAGCACGACCACCAGTGGTCAGGTGCTGCTGTGGACGTCTCAGCTGGTGGCCGTGACGGAGCAGCAGTGTCTGGCCGGCAGTTTGCCCGACCTCACCCGCCTGCCGGACGGTATCCTGGCAGCTCTGCTGCCGCGCCACGACGCCACCGTCGTCATCGACCTGCAGAAGGTGCCGCTTTACCCGGTGCACTCGGCCAGCGCTACATGCATAGTCGGAGGTGGTCGGTGCTCACGAATGCTCCGTTTTCTCGCAGCGCACGTACATGGCGGTGGGAGGAGAGGACTGTTATGATCTGTATCATCTTATTAAGGTTGCAGTGTAATTAACACGAACTCGGCTAGGGACAAAATATCCCGTTCTATCGATATTTTTTGTCTGATTCATTTCGTATTCAGCTATTGCCCTATGCGAACACATAGAACATGAAACATTGTGCTTCTTAAATTACATGTATCCCCTCAACACCCAGTGCGTGTGCTCATGATATTTAGCCTAGCATCAGAACGGGTAAACACCTGCTCCATTGATGCCCACCCACCATTAACCACACCGTCATCCGTCTTGCTTGGACTCTGTCGCTTTTCAGCAAGCCGAGCGACGACACGTGCCCTAACTAGTCTATCCTGCCTCACAGATGAACTGCATGGGCGGCTTTAGCGACCACACGGCCGGCGTGAGCACCGTCGCCACCACAAAGCAAAGTCTGCTCTCGGCGTCGCTAGATGGCAGTGTCAAGATGTGGCACACGGAGCAAACCGGCGTGTGGTCGATGGACGCTGGCATTCTGGCAATGCACCACTTGTGGACAGCCGACGATCGAGCCACATGCTACCTGGCCACTGTCCGCCGCAACGGTCTGGTGGTGGTCTTGAAATATGAGATGGCTGATGGTCAGACGCCTGCTGAGATCTACACGGCCCACATCTCCGACAAAAGTCTGGTACGGGCGGG
Source organism: Ashinkailepas kermadecensis (assembly GCA_034440615.1). Classification (NCBI taxonomy): domain Eukaryota; kingdom Metazoa; phylum Arthropoda; class Thecostraca; family Neolepadidae; genus Ashinkailepas; species Ashinkailepas kermadecensis. The sequence goes on from JAOTOM010004438.1 coordinate 227,830, forward strand.
AACATTAGCGTGATTGTGTCCCGCTTACCCTCTCCTGGGATCCTGTCTAATATGTCTTCCATTTTACACGTCGTGCTCCCAACCTTGCTCCTCGTAGCTTTCAAATCTGGTCTCTGTCATTCAATGGAATGGAGATGACCGGGGGGGGGGTGACGACAGAAGAGACCTAAAATTAGGCATCGAGCCAAACGAAGTTGGGACTCGTAAAGCGGGGGCCGCGGTAGCTCAGTTCGTAGAGCGTCGGACTCTTGATCGAAAGATTGTGGGTTCGAATCTCGGAACCGACGGCGTTTACCGGGTCCACCCGCGACCAATCGGCGTGAGAGGTTGGCGACGCTATATAACCTAACGGTTGAATGCGTTGTAAAAGAACCCAAGGGACTCGTAAAGCCTTCTTGTGTGGCCCTGTTGAGCTGCGTATACTGGTTGCCTGAGAGGAATAACATGGCAAGGATCCGACTGGCCTTCACTTCCCTCCACGCAGCTTGTATGGAGCGCAGGTGAAAATTGCGGGGGGTTCGGTCAACACAAATGTATACACTTGCAATACGGGTGTAATTATTTTGTTGTAATTACTGGATTGGCATTTGTGCTTTCAACAGGTTCACCTGAAGGAACCATATTTAGTTTTTGCGCATCCTCATACATACATGCATACATACATACCCTAGTAAAAAAAAATTAATGGGATTGACCCACGAAATTGCATGGGGTTGTCCTTGTTAGGATATAAAACATTCCCCATGAGACAATCGTGTGGGAATCCCATGCGGTTCCCTATGGGAATCAACCATGGGATTCCTACACAGTCTCAGAGGGATTTTATATTATTCCCAGTGTGAATTATCCAGGGATTCCCATTGAGAAATTCCATTGGGGAAGCCCAAACCCTGGTGGTATTTATGAACCAGCATAAACCCCACTGGTCTTCCCACATGTTCATGCAAGCAGGATGAAACGATGTACGACACGCATATTTTGAATGACAAACAAACAATATTTGACGTATATTTATCAGGTGTTTTTTTTTACAAGGTCAGCCAACACGTTGCATCTCAGCCACTCCCGGCGCTCTCACTGCGGGGTCGACGATTTGGCGACTATCGAAAAGCGGCGCTGGTCCATGACTGAGTCATGGAGATTACTCCTTACGTTTCAGTTGGCAAGCAAAATAATAACAAAAAGTGGGGCTTCAAATGCAGTAATATATAATGAAGAATGCTTAAAAAAATAAAGTCAGCCTAGTATAAGCTCTTGCTTTTTAAAAACCATTAAAATTAAAAGGGTATTATTGCTGCTTAAGGTATCTACAAGATCAGTTTTGCACACATTTTACCTCCATGAGACACACAAATGGCTAGGTTTGGTTAGATTAGGTTGGGTTAAACTTTTTCCTTTAGACCAGACATAGTATTTCAGGACAAAAATGTACAAAACACGTCTCTGAACACGATGAAGATGAATGATGGAACCATTCGCTCTTGTGGAAATGTTTCAAATTTTGGTATTCTTAATTATTTGTATTCCTTTTTTGGGGGGAGGATTGCAGTTTTTTTTGTTCATTAAAACGAACATTCTATCAACTTGCATGTTTGTATATTGCACAGAAGAACAGGAAATGTGTGATATTTTTAATTCATTAAAAAAAACTTGCTTTCCTTCAAAGGCAGTTTGTGGTAGGTTAGGTTAGTTTAAGATAGGCTTTTTCTTAATTTGAAAAATTTTAAGACAACAAATGGTTTTAAATTTGAAAATTGTATTTTTCATATTTTTGCTTCTCTAATGGGGAGCTTAGGCTTGGATAAGCCAGGCTGTTACATTTTTTTTTTAAACTTAAATTTGTATGCTGTTACCTAATTCAAAGCCCCTTTTCTAGTGATATTTTACTCACAAACTAAAAAGTAAGCATTTGCACAGAAAATGAGAAGTCCCATCATCTTAGTCATATTCATAAACATTGCATTCGAAAGATAACGTCCAAGAATTCAGAAAACATCTTTAAGCACGAGCTTACCAGCAAAACACGTGACTCATTCATCCTGTAAACTTATATGATAATAGTATTGTTTTGAAAAGCACCTGCTGTACAAAAGGTGTGAACCCTGCCCTGGCAGAGACCTAGCAACTATCAGCATATGTTTCTCTTTGTTTTTTGTTGGGGGGGAGGGGCACAATACACGAAGGTAATGGGCAGGCTAAAATGGATTTGGTGCATACCTTATAGGGTGCCATGTTAAAGGTTGAAATTATTCGGGTGGTGGACAGCCAACATTTGGGGGGCAAGTGCCCTCCGAAAAAACATACAATGCTACATCCCTGTTTGTAGGAGTATTGTTGCAGCTTGAATTAGTCAAGAAATGAGTTTACACACAGCTTACCTTCATGAAGCATACAAAGGGATTAGGTTTTGTTACGTTAGATTAGGCACTTTTCTAAGCTAGACAACAAATATCAAACAATGTTGTTTTTATTCCGATATTTTTAATACAACAGTTGGAACTTGGTTTTCTTCAAAAGCAGTTTGTGGTAGTTTAGGTTAGTTTAAGTCAGGCTTTTTTCTTTTTTTCTTCAAAAACAGCTAGGTTAGGGTAAGTTAGCTTAGTTTAGGTGTTTTTTTAATTTAAACAATTTTGAGAGAATAAATGTGGAGACATTTTCCGTTAAAAACGTTTTCTTGCATGGAAGGTTAGGCTAGGCTAGGTTAGGTTGCATTTTTCCTGATTTTGAGCATTACTTTTCTTGCTATATTACCTAACTCCAAGCCCCTTCGTGGGTGTTATTTTGCCTCCCAACTGGAAAGTATGCATTAGCAGAGGAAGTGAGTTGTAACATCACAGTCTTGTTAAGCACATTCATGAGCATTGCATTAGAAAAATAAATTCCAAGAAATCTAAAATTACCTTGTGCTACAAATTTACCTAGGTACTCATCTACCTATCACAGTCATGATCAGCTCTCCAAATCACCAGTTCCAGCTTGCAATAGTATTTCCAGGGCTAAAAAAACCTTTCGGTGGTCGCCGACGAAATTCAATTCTGGGAAATTGGTCGCCAATCAGGAACGGGTCCAATGGAGGGGGGAGAGGAAGTGGCGGCCCTCCATCGGGATTGGATAACATCAAATTTTCGAAACGTGCTTTTTTAGTTTGCTACTTTTTGAAAATTGATATGCCTTCCAGCTTTTCATGGAGTTTTTCCTCAGCAATAGGTGTCGCTTGGCACCCTGAATAAATTGTGGCGCGCCAAAAGGAGTGTCCTGCCGATAGAAACTTCTAAATCCGTCACCGTCGCATGCAAGGAAGAGACTGAGAGACTCTGTAAACCATTTGTCATTGACTGTGCAGATGAGCAAAGTCGGTCGGAGACGGTGGGGGATGAAAAAAAAATTTGCTCGTAGATCGCTAAGGATGACACAATCTGGAGTTTGGCACATAAAGATGAAAAATCCCGAGCGATATTTGGCAATCTGACATCAATTGTTCGCAATCTTCCATCGTGTATATAAGAGATGACATGTCGAGTCCCATATGAATACTTAGAATTCCTATTAACTGTTATCCACATGATGTTGCACACAAAACAACGAACATTTATTCATTGCTGACAGGTACAGTACTTCTATACGTGGATATAGATTCTATACATGGTAGTAACTGAACCAACTAGGAGGCATAAGCTTCTTTGTTTAAGATCTTCTTAAGCACATTTCTCAGCTGGGTACATTTTGTGGAATAGACATGAAAACACGCTTATATGAATGGTATCCTGGTCCAAATGAATATCGGTGGTACATTTCTAAATAGCGTCCTTCAGGAAGAATGATTTTTCTAGACAATATAAGATAAGGCGCAACTGATATCAACATTTACACCATTGCCTATCAGCTTTATCCGCGGCAGTGGCCGTATCATAAGTGCGGCAGTGGTTACACCACAGCCGTCACAGTGGCCACCTCACAGGTGCTGCAGCGGTTTCCTCACAGCCATGACAGCGGCGATATCACGGCCATGACAACGACCGCCTCAGTCCTGACAACGGCCGCCTCACAGCCGTGCCAGCGGCCGCCTCACAGTCGCAGCGTGGCCGCCTCACAGCCGTGACAGCGGTCGCCTCACAGCCATAGCAGAGGCCACCTCACAGCCGTGACAGCAGCCGCCTCACAGCACCAGCAGAGGCCACCTCACAGCCACAGCAGAGGCCGCCTCACAGCCGTGACAGCGGCCGCCTCACAGCCGTGACAACGGCCGACTCACAGGTACGGCAGTGGCCGCCTCCAATAGTCATCACAAGCATCACAAGTAGTCATTTCTACTTCACCATATCTCGAAAGACGAAAAATATGCTAAGTTCTAAAGATCCCTGGACGACTTGTGGTGGGAGATCACAGTTCCTTCCATCGCCCCCCCCCCCCCCCAATGCTTGTGAAGATAAATTGTTCAAGCGAGGGTTTCTTTGCAGCACTCTGTATGTGATAGTCTGTGTGTGCCACATCACGGACCCACGGCAGGGGCGTTCCGCCGAACAATCAACTGATGTGAGATGTTTTGGTGGTCAGCACGTGGTTTATGCCAAACATGGCTATATCTGTGCTTGCCACACTTTCAACCACGCCCTCGGCGAGATAAGCCACAGATGCACCACCAGTGCCGAAACTTGCACTGTGAGCGCAGCAGTTTCTTCAGGACGTGGTAAGCGGCGCGGACGGACTCTGGTGGCACGGTGTTGGGAGTAAACACGCTAATGTGCAGGCGAGACGCAGCTGCCAGTGCAGTGCCGACGACGCCCTAGTTCGGCGACTCCCGGATGGCGCGCAGGTCACTGACTATGCAGATGTCAATCTTGTAGGATCACTTCTTGATAGTGTTGTACTTTGGAGCAGCCTAGCGAATCCATGCTCATAGTTCGGTTGTTGAAGTGGGGAGTCAGTATCAAGGTGAAGGCCGACATCCCCTTAGCTTGATAAAAGAGAAAAGGGTTCACGCAAAACGCAATGCATGCGGGGACTTATATTAATAGGCGACGGTGGGGTAACTGAGATCAACGCTAATAATGCGAAGTTGAAGTGAAACATTTGGTCGGCCATAAGATATCAAGATATTGCGCCAACGATCCAAGTCTTGCACCATGTTATTGTCCCACTCAGTCGAACATGGAAGAATATGCAATCGATAGTGATCAGAAAAGGGGTGTATAGTTATACCACCAGATTAGTGACTGCTATGGTTGGAAAAGTAGGATATTCCTGTATTTGCGGTATCCAGAAAATTATCCTCTTGAGGAAATCTTGCTCATTTTATCCCTTGGAGGTTCGATGGTGCTGTTAGACTATGAACTGCTCTGTGATGTGCTCAAGATTCACTGGAAAGGGTAGGGCAATATTCCGATGTCATTGAGTGGAATAATAATATCCTCTCGCTGCATGACCTCTGCAGTCGATGCGCCCCTAAACCGCAATAACAATATCCTCTCCATATTCAATTACCCATGCAATTTCCTCTCCACATCCAGGATTACAAAATACAAATCCAACCGTGGTGACTGCTGACATGCAATCTGTCCAACCAGAATTGGAAAAATGTTCCTGTGCTGGATGTTTGTCATCCAGAACACTATCCTCCATGAAAAAGCATGGTCTTTTTGGCCACAAGATTGTAGATGTTTGAAAATGACTGCAAACTTCCTCCTGTTTTATTCATGCCCAAGCTGACTGGACAAATACAAAAAGGAGTTTATGGTTCAAACATACAAAATTGTAACTTTGGAATGGAATGCCAAGCATTGTGCTCTCGAAATGCAACAGTAAAAAACAAATCGAGCCATGTTCAACATTCCTTTCTTTGAAACTAAAGAATTCCACCTGAATTTTGGCATACAGCACCAAACATACTGCATATATGCAAATATGTTACAGCTGATGACGGCTCTATTGAAAGGAAATGTATTATCCAAATTTTACTCGTTTTCAGTTTTTGCCATATGTTCAACCAAGTTGAAAATACATATTATTCTGGACATATCTAGCATAGTTCCAGAAAAAAAATATAATGTTGCATATCCAGGGATATTTTGCAAAAAGGATGCTTGAACCAAGCATCATTTTTTTCAAACATAACTCAACACATCTGTACATGTTCCATAATGTTTCTACAGTGCCCACAAATCCTGGCACAATTATTATAGTTTCAAATCTGACATAATAACATGCATGTATTCATTTTGCACTAAACTCGGATGCCAAAGACAGATATCCTCGCCAGAGTAGAAAAAGACCATCTGTCCTGGATATATCCTATTCTAGATATATGGATGAAACCCATCCAAAGAAAAGTACCGGCATTGTGCAGTAATATTCATGCATATTAGCATTGCACCTTATTCTTTAACAAAGCATTGAAAATGGCTCATCAAATTTTGATATGGCAAGCTGGATGGCAAAGAAAGCAAAGCATTAAGACCAATTATGAGCACCAGTTATATATTTCAATATTCTTACATATATATTTACGTAAACCTTTTCCACTTGCCATCTTCAGAACTTCAGTAATTTGCAGGTTGGACTGCATGCAAGACGCGCTAATCAGTAATCAGATGTATTCATTTGTAAAGCAGGTGTTAGGATAAGATATCCTAGGTTGCGGTTTTTAATTTAATTAACTAAAAAGTATCAGTTGATCTTCTTGCCACAAAAGGTGGTAAATTTTTTACTTCAGGTATTTGTTAATTGTTCGATATACTTTTCCAATGGTTTATTAACATGGTTAACATGATGTGCCCACTCATTTTCTCTGAAAATGATTACTTTTTCAATTGACAGGCAAAAGAACACCTGAAATTGGACTTTGAGTTGAGTAATGTTGGCATTTCACGAAACCAAATTGTGTTAAATTGCACTTTTTGATACATTTTTGTATCCTGCAATTTATATTTCCAATGCAATGTTTATGTAGGTGGATAGCATTGTGTGACCACTCATTTCCTCTGCAAATGCATATTTTTCAGTTGACAGGCAAAATAACACCAAAAAACAGGCTGGAGTTTGATAACATAGCATAAAAATAATGTTCAAGCGTAAGCAAAAATGTAGCACAGCCTAACCTAAACTTGCATGCAGGAAAATAAATTCCCAAAGAAATGGAAAATATTCCATGTACTTCTGAAGAATTTTCAACTTAAAAACCTTATATTGCAGAGCCTAGTTAACTAGGTTAACAAATTAACTTAAACCTGTTTTAAAGAAAGGAGCACTTTTTTGTGAACAAAGTCTACAAAAAATGGGAAGTTTTTTCCAACTGTAGAGAAAAGCCTAGCCTAACCTAACCTTCCCAAACCTAACTCCATTTTTGCTTTGTGGGGTAAAATGTGTGTACAATTTGTCTCCTGAATACCTTGAAGTGTAATAATACACAAAATTGTGAGATCATGTTTTCGAACATGATTAAGACAAGCTCCTGTGTAGGTAGGTACCTAGGTATGTATGTAGGTGGATAGGTACCTAGGTAGGTACATTCCTAGGTAAAAGGATATGGCCATGTGTAGCATTGTCCAGAGTGTAAATGTTGGGAGGAATCTACATAAAATGTCATATGGCATTTCAAGATCCAAATAATGTAAAAACATGTTCCTTGATATCATTAAGATGATGTGGGATGTGGCCTACCTAGCCACTTATTACCAGCACGAGTGCATAGGCACTTTCCAGTTGGTATGCAATATAATACCAAAATATTGGTATTTGAGTGGGGTAGCATAATGAAGAATAATGTACAATGCCAAATAATGCCTAATGTAACCTAGATAGCTTGGGGAATTTTGAATGCCTTAGACCTGATGTGTCATTGCAGGCTTAGCATTCTAGCCTAGGCATTTTCTTTCTTAATATAATATAGCAGAGCTAAACGTTCTTTCCTCGGGACAACAGAAACCGAAGTTCTTCCGCACAAATAAAGAGCAAACAAAATATGTGGTATTTTGAATGGGAATGAATGGTCCCATTGTCTTAACGCTGATCGTAACGATCGCACGATGGGTCCGTACTACCGGCCGTAACGACAGCACGCACGGTCTGTACCGGCGTAGTAGCGAGCGTACGTATGAACGGTCTATCTACCGTTCTGCAGTAGAACGTGCATACTTTCTGTACGTACGGGCGGTGCAGGCTGGGGTGGAGTGGAGGCTGGTTGTGACCTCATTTGACCCTGAAGGCATTGACCTGGGGTCATGAAATGTATACTGCAGCGAGTTCACTACAGCCGTAAATCTGCCAAATTGTGTGCTTCTAGTTTCACTCATGCTCCTCATGTTTGTTCTTGGTGTGCTTGGGGATGATCTGCTCGGCTCTTGAACACGAACATCCTTTGTGGCCACAAAACGCTTCCCCTTATTATTCTTTTTCCGGCTTGCATCCTTCCCCTGTCATTTTAACCTTTTGCTGGCTTTCATCTTTTACAAATAGTCCACGCCTGGATATCTAACTACGCACCTCCCTCGTAAATGGCAATATTAATTCAGGCAGTTCAGCAATCAATTCACAAAAACACGACATTAATCCACCACCACGGTTGGGCACAATTACCCATAAACCAAGTTTTGAACGAACGACTGAACAAGTCACCAAGAGTTGCCTGATTTCAAATTCCATATTTATAACTAGATTTCTAGGCGACGACCGCGACAACCATTTGGTCTCCGTCCCGACGGCGCTTTTGGCGACCACGGTATGCCATTGGTTTAGCATTGTGGTTGTCGGTTAAAGCACCGTCCTGTGCCGACGGGAGGTTCTAGTATAAACGTGGTAAGCAAGAGGTACGGGATATTTGGTAGAATTCGCGGTACGGTCCTAGTATACTTTTCATCTGGAAAAAGATCAGTCTGCTAAATACAAATTACTGATATATCGACGAATTATGTCCTTTATGGCTAAAATCTTGACGGACGTATCAAAACAAAATTCTGGTTTCGGTCGCCACTGAAGCCTGGTAAGCCAGCATCTGGTCGCCGACGCTATCGCTAGGACGGCGCTTATTTTGAGCCCTGAGTATTTCATTCAGACTTCAACTACCGAACCAGATGATGGCAGCGCTACTAATAATCCTACAATGTGTCGCCATAAGCCTATCACATCACCCCACATCAGTTTAGCACAATTTTGTGTACTTAATGATTGTCCACTTGCCATCAGTTCAAATGCTTCGGACTCACATTTCATATAGGTAGGTAGTATGGTCCATCCTTTTTGCGATTCCTTTTCAGGTTCTTGCCTTGCCCTCAAACGCACAACCGTCACCATCGTCACCAAACTATACTTTCTCTCGTGTCCGTGAATCCAATATCATTGACTATCGTTTTGTAATGTTCGTAAGAAAGTAGGCTAGCCCGTGTGGACCTGACACAAAAAGATTCAAACCGGCCGGCCGCCGCCCAACTGCCAATCACACAGTGATGATCGAAGTAACGTCAGCTGATGATTGGTCCTCCATTGTGAACATTCTCAATGCCGTTCGAGCCACTGTTCTGGCTGTTTGAGAACCACGTATTTTACCTGACATATTGAGTGTCTGCATGACTGATTAGGCTCTTAATTAATTATTCGTTGGTCTTGGTGCAGGTCGCTATGCGCACTTGAAATCGCCTAAACCAGTCTCCGGAAATTTTAGGTACGGTTGCCCAAAAAGGGGAAGCCTCGTGGATGCCTGAGGGATCGGGCTCCTAAAAGTCGTGACGGGGTTCCGGTACGCTATACGGAACTGCCCCAATTCTACGATAGGACTGTTATGGTTTTTCCATGGGATTATGTATATTTCAATGGGATTTGGTTTTGCTCATGGGACAATCCAGGTTTTCTTCCATGGGACATATGGAATCCCATATGTCCCATGGAGAATAAATGACTTCTATGGGATTTGTTTTCACTAGGGTGCATGTATGTTCTCATACACTAGTGTGTATGTACCCGTACCCTTTTACAGCAAGTAGTGTTTGCTAATACTGTACAGCAAGCAATGTTTGCTAATGCTAAGTACATTTTATGTACTGCAAAGGATTTTTCCTTGCACCTTTTCGATTTGTAACGCTCCGAATCAATTCGGTATATTTTTGCACACCAACCAGAGAAGTTAGATCAGAAGTTATAATTCCGGCTATAGCTAACCTGCTGCTGACCTGTTCGAGACATTGCTGAAGCCGGGTTCACAAATCAATCTGGTCGTGAATTATTGTCATCAGGGACATTATCTTCTCCGGGAAGTTGTCCCTGTACTTCTCTCACTGGAAGGTTCAGTGCTGTTGTTATTTTTTTTTATTTGGCACTGTTGTTCATATTTGGACCAATGTTCAGACTCGTGATTTCTTAAATCAGGCCACTGTCAGCCGCAACGGTCTGGTGGTGGTCTTGAAGTATCAGTTGGCATTGATACATGCCACAAAGTCCGGGTGTAACAAAAGGACTTTCCGACGCAAATGAAATAATATAAGTTCCGAATACCATCGCCTACAAAGGATAATTTATAGCCCATAATTATAAAAATATCACCCCAGCCCTGGTTGGGACTGACTGCCCACCCTCACTCCCACCCAGTGATAAATTATTCGTGAAATATGGTGGAATATACCACTTTCTGAGCACTGAATTGACATCCCTCCCAGCGGAGAATCGACATCGTGCTTCGTAATGAGTCGCTATGAGGTCTTCATATCTCATTTTTAACAGTATCTTGTTCATCAGTATCATGTTGATACTTACCATTGCGGATTGTGATGCGTGAACATCTCTTATGACAATTCCAGGTAAGAGGATTACCTATGATTTGGCCTGTTGTACAATATCAGTTGATCAGTATGTTGTATCATTATGTGTAAAATAGTTACCCCTAAATTAGGTATCTGAAAAAAATGAAAAAGGTGCACATATGAGCACTGTTGGATCAAAATTGTGTTTCAAGAGCTTCTAAATTATGTTAAGGGACATCATGGCGAATTTCGACATCCCACTGTGCTCGTTTCGACATCTCACACCTAACGAAAAACCATTATTTTAACACTGCTCCCATCCCATCCACAGACACCGATGAGACTGACGCACATTCCTGCTCAGACACCGCCGAAACTGGCCATCATTCCTCCCCAGACACCATTGGAACTGATCCGCATGCCCCTCCCCCAATACATCATTAGAACTGACCCACATCCCTCCTCAGACACCGCCTGAACTGGCCTGTCTACCTCCCCAGACACCCTGGAACTGACCCCACTCCCCACCCCCAATACATCACCGGAACTAACCCACCTCCCTCCTCAGACACCGTCTAAACTGGCCAACCTTCCTCCACAGACACCCCTGGAACTGGTCCCCCATACATACCGGAACTGACCCACCTGTCTCCTCAGATTGGCGCCTCAGCTGGTCAACCCAGACACCGCCGGAACTGGCCCTCCCCCCCTATATATCACCGGAACTAACTCATCTCCCTCCTCCGACACCGCCGAAACTGGCCAGCCTTCTTCCCCAGACACCACTGGAACTGACCCCCCCCTACATGCTAGAACTGACCCACTTCCCTCCTCAGACACCACCTGAACTGGCCAACTTTCCTCCCCAGACACCGCCGGAATTGACCCCCCCCCAATGCATCATCGGAACCTCCCCACCTCCCTCCTCAGACACCGCCGAAACTGGCCTGCCTGCCTCCGCAAACACCCTAGAACTGATTCCCCCCCCAAATACATCACCGGAACTGACCCACCTCCCTCTTCAGACACCGCCTAAGCTGGCCAACCTTCCTCCCCCAACACCGCCGGAACTGATCCGCCTGCCAATCCCCCCCCAGTACATCACCGGAACTGACACACCTCCCTCCTCAGACACCGCCGATACTGGCCTGCCTGCCTCCCCAGACACTGCGGGATCTGATACACTTGCTTCCCCAGACGCTGCTAGACGCGGCGCTGGGTGGACGTGAGCCGAAGCTCTGCCGGCGTACTCCGCTTCAGCGCCCTATGCCTGTCGGCCGACACCGCATGGACTGTGTCGGTGGTGGTGCCGGTGGACGGCGCAGCCGGATCCCACCAGCTGAACTGTTGGCCGCGCCGGCCGGGCACCGCTCCACCGCTGTGTCTGGCCGTGGGCGACAATACCAGCTGTCTGATGGTGGCCGACGCAGACGGACGCGTCACTGTGTATGACGAAGGCCACGCGCCGCACGCTCTCTACCAATGGTCAGTGCTGGGTAGCTGGTGTGTCGCTTCTACGTGGGTGCCGTTTGTGATCCACCTTGGATCCCGCGTGATGGTCGTGGACTCCTTGCCTATATGTGTATTTGGTCATGGTAGTTGGCATGGTGTCGTGGTAACTCAGCCGATAAGGCTAGATAAGACTCTTGATATGAACATCGTGGGTTCGAATCCCATAGCCGTTGGGCTTACCAAGTATATCAGTCATGGACCCTGGCGGTCGAACATGTAAAATAACCCAAGGTACATGCCGGATATTTGTGTATTCTGCATTGTCACCAACAGATAGGTTGGATGGTTTCTCTTGTAGATGGGCTGCTAGTCGCTGCCAGATGTGTGGTGAAACCGAATGGTCTTCAGGGATGGTCGAGCTGAGGGGGGGGGATTCGTTGTCATCAACTCCACACCCATGCGGCAACGGAGGCGTGTGATCCGCGTTAATACGCCCTCCGGCACTTCCGTGGACTCTATGCTGATGGAATTTGTCTGCTATTCGATGAGTGGAGTGCATCGCTAGGAGTGTGAGTGACGTTGAGTGGAGTGCGATCGCTAGGAGTGTGAGCGACGTTGACTGACCGTGCTGGATGGCTCGTGCCCTAAGGTGAGTCTCACCATGTGCTGGTGACTCACGACGCGTGCTATTGGTTACGCAGAGTGGTGTATAGCTGTATCGTCTATCATGCCGGCTCTGTTTATCAGTAGCCGGCTGGCTCCCTAGTACCGGAAGCCGGCTGGCTCTCTGGTGTCGGTAGCCGGCTGACTCCTGTGTGTTGTCGCCAGCGGCTCTGGACCTGACCCATCGCTGATGCTGATCCGTGTGCTTAACGGATCCACCGTGGTGACATGCGACCGCAGCGGCATGCTCTGCCGCCTGGAGCAGACCAAGCGCCTCAACGTCATACGGTGAGTCGGTGTAACGGCTGTGGTGCGAGACACGAAGAGGCGTTCCGCGCCGTTGGCGGCACGGCAGTGAACAACATTGATGCCGACTAATCGGATGCCTGTTGGCAGTTTCCGGTAGCGGCACAGACCCGGTGCACCTTGTTTGCCAGAGTGGCCCCCGCCACTGTGTGACCGGATAATGAATGTGTGGCCTGTCTACCAGACTAACCAGGTACTGGGGTTGTACATCCGTGGGACTCCTACTGGGATTGTACTTCAGTGCGGTTTGGGGTTGGCCAATTTTGGGACTAATTTGCCATCCCTCAGCAGTTTTGGACACATTTCTTCTCACCAAGTTTTACCGTGTTTGCCTCTTCAGAGCGTCCCGGAAGCTGGTATAAACGTGTTCCTCTACCCCCAACTAACCTAACCTGCCATGTCTGAACGCCTGTCGGAGCTGCCGTTTGAGCCGATGTGTACAGTGACTGTCTCCCTTTGCATCACGGTTCCCCGTGAGTCGTTGTGTACTGTGACTGTTTCCCTGCGCATCACAATACCCTGTAGACTGGTGTGTACTGTGACTGTTTCCCAGACCATCACAATACCCTGTGAGCCGGTGTGTACTGTGACTGTGTCCCTGTGTACTGTAATCATGCTCATATCCGTCAGAGCGGCCTGGGAGCCGGTGTGACCGTGTCTGATTGTCTGTGCGAAGGGCCTGGGAGCCGGTGTGACCGTGTCTGATTGTCTGTGAGATGGGCCTGAGAGCCGGTGTGACCGTGTCTGATTACCCGTCAGAGCGGCCTGAGAGACGGTGTGACCGTGTCTGATTATCTGTGAGATGGGCCTGGGAGCCGGTGTGACCGTGTCTGATTATTCGTCAGAGCGGCCTGGGAGACGGTGTGACCGTGTCTGATTATTCGTCAGAGCCACCTGGGAGCCGGTGCTGCCGGCTGCCCGGCTCCTCACCCCACCCACGCCCGGCGGCTGTCAGCTGCCGCACGACGCGACCCGCTACCGGTACCAGGCCGACGAAATGGAGCTGGACCAGGCTCGGCCGAACACAGATTCCAGTTACCCGTCAGCGCTACTGGTGACCGACACAGAGGCAGTGCTGGGTGACAGCGGCGGCCGACTGTGGTGTCGCGCCGGCGACGAGTACTGCAGCACCAAGGTGAGTCGGCTACCAGTACCAGATCGCGCCCAGTTTTGCTTAGCGATCCGTCTGAATGGGAGACTAGGCGTTATTTGGCCACCAGATAGCAAGAGTGTGACGCCGGACCAAATGTTGCAGACAAATGATGCGCTGATGTGCGCCACAGTGCTCCACCGTGTTAACGCCAAGTTCACGGTTCCCTTTTAGCGCACAATTTTGCAGCGATGGAGAGTAGATATTTGTCTTGAAGCTTATGAGTGAGTACAGCAAGTCTACCTAAAGCATCGTGACGAGTAGAAATTGCGTAGTTGATCAATGCAAGAAGCGTGGTGGATATGTTTTTCCGAGAGACCCAACTCTTCGTAAGGCATGGCTTTCAAGAATAAGGCGAGAAGCTAGCTTTGCACCGTCGACCCATAGCACAGTGTGCTATGCACACTTCCTTGAGAGCGACTACAAGACTACAAATACAATCCCAGCACTGTTGACGAATACAGTCATCGTGCTTTAAACTCCAGCCCAACCCGAACAGTTAGAAAGATAAAAAGTACACCCACAGTTGCTGGGTGGCATAAAAACTGCACGAATGGATGTTGAATGGTATGAAAGGTACGTTAATCTGCAGGAATCGGACATAACTAAACCAAATGTTTATTTAAGTAAAACCTACAGGTGTTCGGTGGCACAACAAGCACCTTATTTTTGCATTCTAAGCCCAATATGCGATCAGTTTAGAACACCTCTTAAATAATAGAGGCCAGGTTAAGTTAGGCTGCTTTGAAATTTGGGAACCTTACAATTTGATTGTTGAAAATGTTCAAGAAATTGTTTTTTCTCTGAAGTTATTTAGACTATGTTAGATTAGGTTAGTCTAGTTTTGATGACATTTTCATACTTTTGAAGAAGGAAATAAAGGCCAGGATAGGATGGCATAAGCTGGATTAGGTTAGGTTATTTTGTTGTTGAAAGGTACATTATTTTTCATTGTTTTTTTCACTTCACTGGTCAGCCCTTTCATGGTATTATTTTGCCCACCAACTGAAAAGCATGCATTTTCAGTTGGAGGGAATTATCACATCATCTTACTCATATCCATGAACCTTTTTCTCAATATTTACAACATTAAAATATATGCAAAATATTTTCCTTTTCCTGATTCCCAATGTGTTTGGCTCAGAATCCCATATCGGCCTAAATGACAAGCTTACCGAACCTACACCTGGCGGTGTAATTGTGCTTGAAGGTATGCACGAGACACGTTTTGCACACATTTTACCTCCATGAAGCAAACAAAGGCATTAGGTTTGGCTAGGTTAGGTTAGGTTTTCTTCAATTTGGAAGAATTAATTGAAGTAAAAGTGAAAAGTCAATAGGTTTGGTTTGGTTCGATTAGGTTAGGTTTTCTGGAAATTGAAAGAACAAATCGAAATAAAAATTATATTGGAAAAATTGGTTAGCATGCATAACACAGTTACATGGATAGGTTTTTGTTGGGAAAATTCACAGAACGAACAAACAAAAATCTTTAGAATGATTCCGTTTCTTTTTAAATCATATTTTTTACTTACGTGTGCTAAATGCTGTGCCGTGACTAAGCCGTGACTTGCGATTTCATGCCATGGCCATGACTGAAAGCTGAAAGAGCCAGCGATTTCACTTTGTATCATATTTTGTAGGTCACTTTCACGAGATGAAATTCCAGGAGATTGGAAGCAGGCAAATGTAGTTCCTATTTTCAAATAAGGCGAAAAGGGGAAAGTTGAAAACGATAGACCAGCAAGACCAACATCTTTAGGCTATACGATGCTTAAGTCAATTATTAAGGATATAATGGTTGGTTTTCTGGAAGGGAACATATTGATTCGAGACACACAGCATGTCTTTAGAAAAGGTCGATCTCGCTGACGCTTCTCTTGAACTTTTTGGATTTTGCTACAGACCAGTGTGATAAGACATCATATTGATTTAATCCTGATATGAAAATCAGGTTGAGCTATGGCTTTCAGATAGACAGTAGAGAGTGGTGCTAAGTGGCATGAAAATTTCATGACAAGATGCTCTTAGTGAAGTACTGCAATGGTCAGTACTGGAACCACTATTGGTCACAATGTTTGTAAATAGTATGGAAAAGGTATAAAAATGGCCAAATTAAATTTAGTTTTGATAAGTGTCAAATAATGCATGTAGGTAGACAGCATATCAGGAAGCCATACTTGATGGGTAACCAAGTACTAGCTGTGACTCAACAGGACTTAGGTGTTACTGTGAACATAAAATTTGGACATCATATTGTGTCCACCAATGGTGGACAACATACAAAAGAAGCAATGAAAAAAAACACTTGAATGCTCGTAGCAATAAATGGTAATGTATCATGCAAAAGTGAATAAGTTATCGGGAACTTTACTGTGTGTATGTCCGGCCACATTTTAAATACTCGAGCGTGATCCCTATGGCTATGAAAAAAGTTTGTAATATTTAGAGAGTGCAAAAGAGGGTTAGTAATTTGAGCAACCTAGCATACGAGACAAGATTGAAAAAGATATGAATGTGTTTCCACTTGGATACATAAGAATAAGGGGAGGTCTAATCAAGGTATTTCAATGTATTCATAGTCAGCAACAGATACATCTCTAGTTGCATTATCTTTCATATTTCTTTTTTCACTTCTTTTATTTATTTCTTGATATTTATGGAGCATTTGTAAATTCATAGTTTCTTTTAAACTTGTCCTGATGCCAATATAATTGGGTACTGGATCCATAATTCCTGGCTTGTCCACACCTTGCAACATTTTAAGGCTCCTCCCTGTTGGAATATTCAGCATCACATAATCCAGTCTCAAACAGGGTCGGATACAGGAATTTGCAGGGTGTGTGGGGCTGGTGGCAGCAAAAGATGTGCTGGGGTTGCACTAACTTGCCTTCCCGGGAAGCAGGGACCAGAGGGGGGGGTGCACTCCGACCTCCCGGATGGGTGGCACTTCAACAGTAGGGGGTGGCGAGGGGGCTAGAGGGGTAGCATTACAGCAGATGAGGTGGCGTTCCCCTTTGGGCCTGGGGCGTCCCATTCGGCCTCCTTGGATCCGATACTGTCTCTCCCCTCCAATATCTATTTCAGCCTCATTCAGCTCTGAATCTGTCCCCTCCCAACAAAGCAGAAAAACCTTAGAATGCACTCACCCTACCTCGAGCATATGCTTTCCTTCAAACAGCACACGTAGATATGCCACTAATATACCACCAATGTAGATTGAGATATTGATCATCTACATTGTACCACACATTTGTGCAATGTAGGATGAGGTGGTTTAAGACTAACTCTGCTCAAGGCAGTACATATAGAACTTATGCTGTACTGTATGCACGTATATGGCCGAATGCAAGGCTATGAAAACAATGGAATGTAAACAAAATTCAGCACAGCGATGTTTTGCGCTTTCGCGACAAATCATAGTGCCACAAGACACAATGCACACTTCGCAATTATTTTTTTTGTATTTAACCGGCACGGCAGGGAGCCTATTATACTGGAAAGAACTTGGAGCAAAATAAAGAACACCATGAAAAAGAACTAGGATCAAATATTTTCACTACAAGGGAGAATTATGGCATCCAGGTTGTTACCTGTGACGAATGAAAAAGCCAGTGAACTATCGACAAATGGCGATTGAAAAACACCATAATTTTCAATTAAATGTGCACATGTCGAGTATTTTGTGTGCTAAAATCAGAAAATGAACTTTAAAAAAATAGATTCTTGTGCACTTATAGTACGCCCTTGTCATATCACCAAGGAATTGGTCTCCATTTCCAGCATACATTCTAAGCATCCACATGTCAGGAGCTCTTGCATTGTAAAAATATGGCACGTAAGGAAGACGGTCGGAAGTATTTTTGTGCTAATTTTCACACACTAAAATGAACGGAGAGTTGGAAAATCACAATTGTTATGCGATTTATTCGTAGCACTTCCGTATATCAAGCCCCGCTTTTACATGGATTTTTCAGCCTTCAGACTGGCCGAAAAACCCCACGGATGAACATATGAATAATTACTTGTACCGCACGCGGCAGAGCGTTATTGTCCTTTTATAATGTGTAGAAAATGATGAGTCGTTTAAATATTTGCTTTGATCTTCGATTTCTCCATCATACTCACCAGTATTCATCCACAAATTCACCTGTATTTTCGTGTGTTTTTCATCCTCCTGGAATGTGCCAGCCGAGGATGAAATTTTTCATCCCATGTTCTTGATAAACAATGTTTGCTAATATTTGCAGTATTTGTGAAATTTATTCATGTAAGGTTAAGATAAATGAAGAAACAATTCTAACTTTATTTCTCCATTTACATCGGAAGGGAATCTTATATTAATATCGGAACATTTTATCAATTATATTTTTATTCAGAATACATGCCTACAATTATAACGCACATAAGACTTCGAAAAACAAAGCTGAGCCCTCGTAAGTCGTTCCATAGGATCGAGGTTTGGGCATTTCTGTATTTATTAATGCATATTTGTATACCTGCATTCTTTGCCTGTATTCAGTGCTTAGGTACTACCCAGTCATGAGTTTTAACGCTGTTAAGCGGTTCAGCTCAGGGGTGGATTCAGCCAGCCCGTTTTCAGTCGGCTTGGGTTGTGCAAGATTTAATAAATCGCTGATGAAAAAATACCTCATTTGTATGGCTTAGGATGCAAGCTCGAGTTTAAAACAATATTTTGTCTTCAAATAAAATGTTCCCTGTTTTTCTAGAGGCCATGAATAAAGGGTAATTTTAGTTCAAATCAGGCTATCTAGGCTGGTGATGCCCCTCACCCCCCCCCTTTCCCCAGATCCCCCCTGCATTAGCTGACAATTACTCGAGTTTGGCCAATGTCATGATTCAGCCCTTAAGGATGTCAGCTCGGCCGAATTTCTGGTTATGCTACAGCTTCACATTTTTTTTTTAAAGATGCATGATATGAGTATGTATTTCATGGATTCATTCACATTCATGGATTGCTGCACTTATGTTCATCATGCTATATAATCCTCTGCGTGAGGATACACTGTGAACTTCATGCCTAGCTTCATGAAGCTAGACACATCTAGTTCATTGTACAATAATTTTCAGCCTGCCAGGAACATCTTCACTACAGGTCCATTAGGTTTTGTGATGATATGCATTTGTCTCAAAGCTAATTCTATATCCACCTGAGAGTGAGATTATTGATACCTGCTGGAAAAACAAAAGACAAGGATGAAAACATTGCAAACATGCACTTTAGTTCCATCGCAACAACAACCATCTGTGTTTGTAATATGTTTATGAAAAGATGAAAGTCATCACCAAGGATGAAAGCCTAAAACTTTCATTAACTGTGATTCTCCATGCAAAATGGTGATTTTTTTTCACTGTGATAGATGCCATGATTATTTTGTCTTGTGGAGTTATTTTGTAGGCATGCCGGACCATAAAGGTGATGTGGGGGGACTGTTTTGAGAATGTCGAGAAGTTGATTTTGTCAGGGTGTCGGCTTTAGCCTACTATTCTCGAAGAGCACCGAGGGATCGTTACCGTGCGGACCAGGAGGTAATTGTCCACGCCGCCTATCACACCGGCCGCCGCGTGTTAGTTGTTAATAGTGGGTTAGTCTAAGCATGCCATGCATGGTTGGCAGTCGGGTTAGTACGGTGTTTTGCAATACGGCTCTTCTACTTCCGGTGTACCTCTGGGTAGTCTACGTTCTACGTCCGCTGTACCTCTGGGTTAGGCTAATTTTTATTTTTTTTTTCGTTTTTCTTTTCCTAAAGCAAGTCGGCTCCTCTACGTCCGACGGCACTGCTAGGTAGCCATTTATTTATAATTGGAAAGCAAATCGGGTCATGTACGTCCGACTCCATTCGGGGATGCCTATTTACGTGCTTCCTACGAGTGTTTCGCGGTCATGCGTTGCGAGTTGATGTGAGTGTTGGTGGTGTGGTGCCTACAGTGTTCCTGCGCTGCTAGTTGTGTGGCATACAGATACTCAAATAGCAATTCAAGGAGTTCTGGGTGCTTGTCACCGAGAAGCGATGGAAGCGATAGGGTGATACTCTCTCTTTGGCAGAATGCCTTAAGTGCTTGTCTTTGACAGCTAAAGCTACTACAGTCTAGCAGGATGTGGCCTATGCCTAACGTGGTGTTGGAGGTGCCGCAGTGAGGTGTTGCATACTGGCCACCCTCTAATTGAGGCTGTGTTAATTTTGTGCAACCAGTTCTAAGTTTAGTGAGGATGACCTCTTTTTGTCGGTGAGATTTATTTGATGTGTTCCATGTGCCTACCGCTGGTTTGATTGCGTGGGTGTGGTTGGATTTGTGTTGTGTTGAGTTCTGTTGTGTTCATGTGTTCTGTTTATGTTGGCGAATGTGGTGTTGTAGGAGTGCTTTGCAATCGTCTGCCGAATATTCCACGCTAGGGTAAGTGTTTGATGCTAAGGCTTGCTTTGCGAGCCGGTCTGCTTTTCATTCCCTGGGATGTTGGCATGGCCCGGAATCTAGAGGAAGGAAAAGTTCATGTTTACGTTATGGGCCACGCGTCACGCGCACGCGA
Organism: Ashinkailepas kermadecensis; assembly: GCA_034440615.1. Lineage (NCBI taxonomy): Eukaryota > Metazoa > Arthropoda > Thecostraca > Neolepadidae > Ashinkailepas > Ashinkailepas kermadecensis. The sequence continues at coordinate 248,675 of JAOTOM010004438.1, forward strand.
GGGGGTGTGAAAAGCGGAAGTGACGTTAAGCGTTTTTCACGATTGGGTATGGTTCTCGGAAACGGTTCAACTTGGCGACTTGCCGTCACGTTTACCACCTGGACGGATGTACCGGCTACCCTTTTCTCCTTGACTAGCATGGGCTGCAGTGCGCGCGCCGTCATCGTCACACGCGCGTGTTTCGGTCCGTGAAAAAGGCCCCGCTTTACATTGTCTCCACACCACTGCTGAATGACTTTTCGCTAGAAAATTGTATGCGCGGATAGTCCCACTCATTGTGATGCCCACGGTTCCTTCCGATCTTCCCCATCGCAAATAGATGGGCTGTAATCGTCGATGTCCGCCACCCTTACCAGACGACAATTTACGCCATAATTGTGCGCTTCAACGTGCTCTGGCGGATCGCCGATCCTCACTATATTGCCTGAGCCAAGGCCTACAGCGGGGGGGGGGGCAAGTTGTTCCGGGCCTGTGACGTAGCCAAGGCGATACTCGGGAGCACTTTGCGTGCATCTCAAGCCAAAATGGACAATATTTGCCACGGCTTTACGCAGGAAATTTTAATTGTACATGATAAAATTTGATACCATGCAAATGCCTGAAGAGTTCTACATACGAGATCGTTTTTACTTGTATCACACCGAAAAAGTATGTTTTCTTGCCGGTAAATGAGGACACTACACAAAACCGGCCGGCCGACTCCCGGAGGGCGGGGCCTAAGTCGTTGTCATGACGACCGGCTGACCCTCAAGGCCAGTCTTGCGTCGAGCTTCGGCAGAAAAGGAAGCTGCTGTTAAATGAAATTGAACGTTCTTTCTCATTCTTTGTACTCTTTTTCATGTCATCCTTTGCTTTCTCGTGTCAGCTGAATACAGGGGAAAGTAAAGCATGCCATAGTACCATATGCTCTTTTCCAATGAAAATTTATAGAAAAGTAAGAAAAATGAAGCACGTGAAGTGTTTGCCGCGGTTGCGGCACTTTATCACCAATTGCCAGGAATCTGCTAGATTTGGAATATTCTACTATAGGATTCTATAATCCGCCAGATGTCCACCACATTCTAGTAGAATATCGCATATTCTAGCTGTGACGTCACCAAGGCACGCTATATACTAGATCTGAGAATATACTAAACTTGGGTGTACCCGTTCTTTAATATACTCTGGCCAAGGCGATATATACCAGGTGGCGTCATCCCTACTGCGCAGCTTTTGCGCAGGTCCTTAAATGACGTCATCAGGGGTACACACTTAACATGGGCCAGCCGCTTACACGCTTCGAAGATACTAAACGTGTGTACACTCTGGGGGAGAAAACGAGGGTTTAAGAGGCTTAGGTGCAAAACTTAGAGCGTCATAGTCCCAGAAGGGATCTCCAATACCTTTCATGCGCATATTATACCCGAAAGAGCGTGCAAAGGGAGGTAGGACAAGTCAGGTACGACAGATAATTAATATCTTACCGCGGCGGGATGCAGTAAGGACGTATCTGAGGCGTGGTCGTCGCCATGATGGAACCGGATGGAGGGGGAGCCCCAATCTGTATCAAATTTACTTGTGGTGGTGCATGGCAAAAGTAATTAACCGAAACGACTTTTCATCCCCCTCTATATGCGGCAACACCCCTGATTTAGATGTCAAGGAAGGTGACAATTTTTTTTAATCAGATCGACAGTACCATAGGGAGCACGTGAGAGGCAGACATTCCTTTTATGGAGCATCTGTAAGCCCCCGTGCCAGCTCAGCAACGGGGTTGGAACTTTCAGAAAATGATTTGGGGGACGCAATGCCTGGAGGTAACAGGAAGGCCTTCAGTCGAGAGGCCACATTAGCGCCACATGTTAAAATATGAAATTATTGGGGGAAGGTGGGCTCACGTCAGTCTTAAAGGGGGCTGACGCCTCCCAAAAATAAGTAAAATTTCACTCTAGTTAGGAGGCTGCATTCGACGGACGGACTGGAAACATGGGCTCCAAAAGCGGCCAGGCATGTATTGGTGGCATTCCCAAGCAATGCGTTCAGGACTAGATCTGGATCATTCCAAAACGCTCCTACGCGTCGGCGTAGTCGACCTAGTCGGCTTCTGTGCTGGTTCCGGTTCAGAGCATGAATGAATGATCGCAATCAAAGTTCGTGGAGCAAAGGGATTTTGGATGTCGTTCTTTCCAATCAATGTTCATAGGCCAAATTATAGATACAAGCAACAATGAAGTGGCATACGTCACACCTGTCACATAGCACTGCCAGAGCCAAGAGCAGTGCCAAGTGCAGCCAGAACGGGCAAGCATAGTGAGTGCCGCTAGTCTGCCCTGGTCACAGCGGCAACAGCAAAACACGCCAACAGGACAGCGGGACCGGGCGATACGAGAGCATCGTCAAGTGCCGCCAGGACGGGCCTGTACAGGGATCGCCGCCAACCCGTCAATCGTCACAGTCGCAACAGCAAAACACGCTAACAAAACGGCAGGATCGGGTGACACGAAAGCAGTGCCAAGTGCCGCCAGCACGGGTAGCACAGGGGGCGCCGCCAGTCCGCTAACTGGCAGTCACGGCGGCAGCAGCAAACACGGAGAAAAAGAGCAGAACCGGGCGACACGACACGATACACAGCAGGGACGGTGACAGATGACCGGCAGTGTGAGGGTGGACATCCTGTCGCTGGCTGGTGACATGCTGGCGCACCTGCCTAGATGCTCGCCTCTCTGCGCTCTGCCGAGCAGAATTCTAGCGCAACCAGCCGATGCGCACATGCATCCCAACTCGAGTCAGCCTCCGTGCCACACAGACATCTAGCCTCGGCTGCCGGCTGCTGATGACGCCTACCAGGCGCCTCACAATGCTGGCCTCGCCGGTGCAGGATGGGCCCAGGATGGAGCAAAAATAAGAATTAAACTGGTCTACCAGCACCGTCTACCAGGTCTGTGGCACGTAGAGCCGGCCGCAACCGATGGTGATGAGCCAAGAGCTGGACACAGTTGTCAGGAGCTCCTCCGGTGCTTCAGACGTCGAACAGCCAAGCGCTGTATTGACACGCCTCATTTTGTAGGCGATGAAGCCGGCAACGACAGCAAGGCCGTCACGCTCCAGCCCCAGTTTACTGATGGTGGTCGTGCTATATCCATGTGAATTGAAGTGGCATCAAACTAGTTGAACTGGTTCTTCATTTAGCTATACAAGGATAAGATTCTCCAAAATACAGCAAGCACAACAGACATGCATGATTCAACACTTCATGCCATACAAATCTGGTAGGCAGGTTAATTCATGGAATGGCACCAGGTTTCGGAAGAGGCAAGTATTGCCATTGCAGCATCAGCTTCAGCTGCATCAGATAGCCAGGATCATAATCATCAGAGGTAAAGTGGTTGGACCAAATTAATGAGTTGGTTTGATGAACTCTATCAGCTCTTTTCACTTTGTCAACTAAGTCTTGCATGCATTTCCATCTCTTGGAAACTTAAGCATGTTGATTGAAAAACTCTCTTCTTTCCAGATGATTCTTCCATATGTTTGAAAAATAAACCCTAGGATACTGACACTTAATTTTAGGCCACCTTCTCTATCTCAATCACAATATGTAGGATAAGCACAATATGTAGGATAGATTATTACAGTTTAAGGTAACTACTGAACACGTTTTACACACATTATACCTCCATGAAGCATACAAGGGGGTTATGTTTAGTTAATTTCAGCTAGGTTAGGGTTTTGTGGAAAGTTAGAAAAAAGTTGGGGTGTGTGTGATTTCTTTTAATTGAGTTTTCTTCAAAAACAGTTCAGGATAGGCAGTGGCGCAACCAGGATTTCAGTTCGGGGGGGCCAGGGTTGGAGAGCGGGCCCCCTCGCAAGCGGCCCCCCCCCCCCCCCTCATGTTTTTAAAAAGTTTGCGAAAAACATGCACTTACTTTTGAGCGGACCCTTATGTTTGTAAAACTTCGCAGAAATAAAAGCACTTTTCCTTTACGTTCCCCTTCCTATTGGTTCAATGCGGGTCCCTGGATCAAAGTGGGCCCGGTTCGAAGCGGGCCCCTGGTTCCAGAGAGCCCCTGGTTCAAGACAGGGCCCCAGATTGAAGCGGGCCCCTGGTTCTAAGCGGGCTATTGGTTCAATGCGGGCCCCTGAATCAAAATGGGCCCCGGTTCGAGGCGGGCCCTGGTTAAAACGGGCCCCCAGATTTTCAGTTGGTTCAAAGGGCCCCTGATTCGAGCCACAGATCCGCTTCGCGGGCCCCTAGCCAGGGATAAATTTCCAGTATATATAGGGAGTTAATTAATTTAGATGAATGGATGAATGTTCATGGATTTTGAGGAAGTGTTTAAATAGCATGCTGATGAATGTGAGTAACCTGATGTGATCCCTCAGTTGTGTCAGAAATGCTTCTTCTCATTTGTGAAGGAAAATAATACCATAAAGGAGCTTTGAGTGAGGAAATATAAAATATAAAATAAGGGATGTTATTGCAGATTAGTTTGAACACAAGATGTTAATAACGAGCTTTGTCTCTTTCAAGGAAAAAAATCGGTCAGCTGGTTAGGTTAGGTTTTGGTACATATGCATAAGAAGCCCCTAAGTCAATGTTTTGCTAAAACATTTGTTGTTCTGATGTTTTCTGATATGATTTGAAGAAATGTGATAATTATGTGTATGGGAAATGAAAACTGTTTTAGATATCAGCGGTTCAAGTTAATATGCTGGTACCTAAAATTGCAGTAATTTCACCAAAAAAATATTAATATTCAAATAATATGTTTGAACTACTAGATAAGCATCTTTTTGACAATGCAGGTACATGTTGTCTCCCACACCTAAAAACCATGGGAAGTGTGGCGAAAATGAGGTTTTGGGTGGCTAATGAATAATACTGATGTCAAATTACAAACAAAAATATCCTAACTGAATCTAACCTAACCTACTGACGTTTTATCGTCTAAAACCCACTGATGTTGGGATGCTAAAAAAAAACACTACTGATGTTGGCTATTGGATGTTAAATATGATTTCCCAAAGAAATGGTAGAGGTATTGTACCTTAATTGTACCATTGCACCAATCGTACACTATATATTCATTCCCCATGTAGGAAGTGCTGGCCATCATTCTGCTGCAATACCATACCTGAAGAATGAGGTTAAATAAAGGAATAATATATATATATATATGTTTATATATTTATTACTAAACCTGACTTTCGTTTTACATGCTTCACTGCCAATCATGTCTTCTTCCCATCTTTCAATATTCCCATGCAGCCTTATGCTTCATTCAACACAGCTAATGGAAAGGTATTTATAGGAAACTGGAAAGAAGTTGTTAGGTAGGTTTGAGCAAATCCATCCCATACATTGGCTCCCAAATTGTTTTTATTGGGGCTTGTTATATTTAAATACCTAGGTTTTTGGAATTTTGAAGCTAAGAAGAGAAGCAACAAAATATTTTTTCCCTGAATAAGAGGCTAGGCTAGGTTTGGTTTCATGAAGGTCCGTAGTGCTAACTCAAGCAGCATTGTTGTATGTATGATATAAAGATATTAAAAGGCTGGGTTTCGTTTTGTTATGCTGTTTTTATATTTTACGTTTTTCTTCATTACCTATTATCTCACTCAAAGCCACAATTTTGGCATTACTTTGCATCTCAACTGAAAAGTATGCATTTGTGCTGGGAACTAATGGTCACATCATCTTAATCACATTCAGAAGCATGCTTTTACATTTTTATCCAACTGCAATCTCAACTAAAATGAAAATCTACTGCATGTACAATTGTAAAAACCTCATCTAACAAAGCATAGCCTACTCTAGTCTGGCCTCTGTTCAGAGGAGAATACAAATTCGTTTCCAACGTTTTTTTTATTGGGCAAGTTAAAGAAACACCTAACTCATGCTAACCTAATTTTATGAGGAAAAGTGAGAATTAAAAGCCTAGGAAAGGTGTGCAAAGTGTAACTCGTAATTGCTCCAAATTGCAATAACAACCCCCAAAATGGCTCAATCCAAACCACATATCACACAGGAAAGCTGAGAGTGGTCACATGTTAATCACATTTATCAACATAGAATTGGACAAATAAACGCCAAGAATTCAAATATTACATAAAAAGCACAAAGTTACCATGAAAATAAGGGCCTGGACAATCCTGGTTAGGAATGATAGTGCCTTACGTCTCCAGTAACTACGTATGTATTACCCAGCTGTGAAGCAAACGGCAAGTATTTAACGAATTGTGCACAATTGTGCACATAATTGTGCACGAATTGTGCACATGGTGTGTGTCACAGTATGTATTTGCATGATTACGTATAGCATTACATAAACAATAGGATAATTGATAGGAGACCAACGCCCATGTTACGTTGGCATTAGACATCATATTGGAGCTGGAACGGAAAGTTGACATTAATAACATCTATGACGTGATGACAAAGTTGACATTGTATACGGCCTTAATGGACAAATTATTTTAGATGCATGTCTACAACAATGTGAACCATGGCCAGATTTTGCTAAATTAATTATCGAACTGGTGCCTTTCCCTTCAAAGCCACTGGCACGGCAACAATTACATACAGACATTGAAGCTTCAATGAATATGCTCCACAAACGGCTGGGAAAGAAATTGTGCCTTTGAAAAGCGTCATAATGGTGCTGAAATGAAAACCACCATATTCAGGATAGTCCGAAACTGGAATTTTATTCAGCATATTCTGGAATAAAAAGACGCTCCTGACATATGACGTCACGTGGCCATGGATCATGTACGACTGGATTGGAAACCAATAGCTGTTTGCGTATCAGCCCACCTAGCGGAGGGTAAGTAAAAACACGGAAACGCGGCCGGTTTTAGGCCGTGCGCCTATGGGAGTTCAGGGTACGCATTTCGTATTGACATTTTTGGTACTTGATTCAGCCATCCCAGCAGGATTGCATCAGCCTTTCGTGATACAGAATTGATCAAGGAACCTACCGTTCTTTCCTTATTGATTTATTACCCTCCGTTTAGAAGTTGTCGTGGTGCGAAGTGAAGACATTTGTGAGAGGGAGCCCACTTCGCCCTAAAGGTCGACCCACCGATGTTGATATCTTGATGATCTTTATCTTCAATCTTTATCTCTTATGTCTATCTTTATCTTGAATCTTTATCTCTTATCTCTCTATCTTTATCTTTATCTTTAAATGATTGGACGGGGCAAAATGCATGAAGGCAATGGGCCGACCAAAATGAATTTGGGTGCATATTCCATTGGCTCCCATGTTAGAAGTTGAAATAATTGCGGGGGTGGGTTAAGCAGATATTGAGGTGGCAGTTCCCCCTCAAAGGTATATAAAACAACACCCCTGAGTCGAACGACTGGCAAGAGGTAGCAAATCGGCGAGAGGTAGTGGCGTTGCCAGCTAGGATATGTTGCAAGGGCTGATCCAAGCGGGAGGAAGCGAAAGTAGGGGGACGAGTGGTCTAGGGGTAAGATTCTCGGCTCACAATCGAAAGATTGTGGGTTCGAGTCTCACCTGTTGCTACTCTTCGCCCGCGACCAATCGGCGTGAGATTGGCGACGCTATATGACAACGGTCGACGTGTCGTAAAACCAATAACCAACCAAGTGAAAGTAGTGCCCCTTATGACCCGAAGGACGCATCCCTAGGAGGTTCCAGTGTATCCCCCTCCCTCGAATTTCACAGCGCAAAGCGCTCCTCGCCCTGGGAACGGCAGTCCTCTGGGAGTCCGAACGCACGCCGCAAATTTGTCGGCGAAAGGCACTCCTCAGACAAAAACAAATGATGCCTCTCTGGGAGATCGGAGTGTATCCCGTCCAAATGTTACCGCCCCTCTGGAAAAATGACACCTCCTTGGAAAAATCATAAATCTGTCAGTGGTATGGTGTAGGGAGAGGGGGCTTGTACCCTCCATGGAGCTTCCGCTCAGTCCTCTTTGCGGGTTGGTGGGTACGCCGAAGTCTGTACTCTCCCATTTAGTTGTGTGAACCACTCCACTGGAAAATATCAGCCACAAGTATAGAGAGGAAGGAGGGTGGGGGCTAAAGCAGAACCGCTCATTCTTATCTTTGAGGGTGAAACTGCCCCCTTTTTGCTTGCTTCCCCCCACCGGCAATAATTTCAACTTCTAACATGGGAGCCCTTGGAATGTGACCCCGCCCCCTCCCCCACTATTCATTTTGGTCTGCCTATTGCCTTCATGTACTTTGCCCCCTCCGATCCTTTTAAAAAATGAACATCGGTGGGCTGACACTTTCGGCGAAATGTGCTCCCTCTCACAGATGCATTCGCTTCGGATCACAACTTCGGAACGGAGCGTAATAAATCAACATAAATAAAGCGTAATAAATCAATCCTCCTGGGGTGGCTGAATCAATCGGAAAAAATAAAATACGAAATGCGTACCACGAACTCCCATCCGCGCACTGCCTAAAACTGGCCTCGTTTCCGTATTCTTACTTACCCTCCGCTAGGTGGCAGGTTGGTGCCGCTGATACGCGCAGATCAAAGGCGCCGACGCGGAGTTTCCAATCCAGGCGCACATCATCCATGACGTGGCGTCGGTTTTATCTAGTTAAAACCAAGTATACTAGATTTGCGGACTTTGAGCATGTATGATGTACGCCTGGATTGGAACTCCATGTCGGCGCCTTTGATCTGCGCGTATCAGCGGCACCAACCTGCCACCTAGCGGAGGTAAGTAAAAACATGGAAACGCGGCCAGTTTTAGGCTGTTCGCCTATGGGAGTTCGGGGTACGCATTTCGTATTAAATTTTGTTCCCAATTGATTCAGCCACCCCGGGAGGATTGCATCTGCCTTTCATGATACAGAATTGATCAAGGAACCTTACCGTTCTTTCCTTATTGATTTATTACGCTCCGTTCCGAAGTTGTCGTGATGCGAAGTGAATGCATCTGTGCGAGGAAGCCCATTTCGCCGAAAGGGTCGGCCCACCGATGTTGATTTCTTAAAATGATCGGAGGGGGCAATTAGTAACTAAAGGTGTGAGGCCACCATCTGAGCAACTAGTCGAACTGGTGAATGACAGTCGAATTCAGAAGGACGTTTTCCTGTGCACGAACTGCATTGGAAGGTTGCTTAAGGAACCTAAAAGTCTACCATTGCAAGAGGTATCGCCGATTCAGTTAAGTGACTCCAGCAGCCAAACGTCCAAGATGCGGCTCAAGGGTTTCACTGGGATGCTTCTCAGTGCACACTGCATCCGTTCGTTGTGTACTGGCGGGAAGAGGACAAGCCTGTCCACCAGAGCTATTGTTTCGTTTCCGATAGTACGAAACATGATACGGGGATGGTTTACGCCTTTCAGAGGAAACTTATCCCAGAGATCCGTTCGCATGTCCCAAGTCTCAAAAAGGTGCGCCATTTCAGCGATGGGTGCGCTGCCCAATGCATGAATAGATATAACTTCTCTAACGTGTGTTGTCATGAGGTCGACTTTGGCATACCATGTGAGTGGCACTTCTTTGCGACATCGCACAGAAAGGGCGCATGCGATGGGATCGGCGGGACAGCGAAAAGGGCTGCGTATCAAGAGAGCCTGCGAGGGCCTGCCTCCGATCCGAGCACGACTGCGGAAGCTTTGTTCCTGTACCTTGATGTGAAGTATGTCAGCTCTGTCAAGTTCGTCTTTGTCAGCTCTCAGGAAGTGAAAGAAGCAGCGTCTTATCTCCGACAGCGATTCTCGAGAGCAGTTACGGTGAAAGGTACACAGCGGTTCCACATATTCTTGCCCTCAGACCTCACGTCCATCGCGGTGCACGAACTCTCCAGTGACCCGGGACGTGTCGTGAGGGTGAGCAAGAAGTGAAGTGCTATGAAAGAACGCTATCCCTCTGGACCGTACATGTACAATGGTGCATACGTATGCACTATGCAATGAATAACAAAATCGCGCATTTGCCAACATATGTGTGTGCGTGTGTGAGCAGGAAAAGGTATTAGGACTACAGGCGTAATTGGGCGTCTCTGCCTGTGGTTTGTATGCTATTAATAAACGAAATAAACTTGTGCGTCACAATGCCATTGTCCTATGAATTATATAGATTTTTGGTGGTTGCATAGCCTGTATAAAGTGTGACAAGTTCACATGTCTCAATATGCTTGTGAAATATAGTTCTGCCCAGTGAACTATGCAAGAAATGAGCATGTTTGTGTTTGATTCAATTACGTCGCAAATCTGATGATTTGCAAAACTACATCTCCTTATTAACCCAGAATATAGCGTCAAGATTTGATCTCTCTTGCGTTGATGAGTTTGATGCAGCGAATTTGCGGTCATAGTGTCCATGCATAGCTTTCCGAAGCGGACACGAACTTAGGAAAATGGCAACCATTCATCCCCTATGCGTAATATCTTTAAACGATGTTTGCTGTTGGCTATATCAGCCATGCTTAGTCAAAATATGTCTGCGCTGGATATGAGAAGCAAATGACTTAGCAACATATGTAAAATGTATCGGTACCATACTTGGTGTTGTACGCTTCAGAGGCACCGGCGAGACAAAGCTTACCGAATAGCCAGCCAATTTAGGCGTCTTTTTTTGCATTGGTCAGTCAATATTTGTTACAGAAACTTGTATTAGGCGTCTAATATACATCATTTTTATTTTGTCATCAGAAAGATAAATGATGAGGCTTTCGTTTTATATAAATAATTATAGCAATACCGTTGTACTAGGGGTCACCACAGGTCACTTTACCCGAGGTCACGGAGTCATATTTTCAAAATGTCTACAAAACCAAAAACTGACACGACCCCAGGAATCGAAAGACGAGCTCATTGCCATTCCAACGATATATAATTTTTATAACTTATATCTACATTACACTAAGATATCGGCTCTCGAAGTTTGACCTTCAGTGCGAACTTAAAAAAACGCCGCAGGCTATAATTCGTGAACCACTGCTCCGATTGAGATAAAACACTCAGCAATCGCTTCAGGGCCTTAGATAACCCTGTATACCAATTTTCATCAAAATATCTGACATGAGGGTGTTAATTTTGAAAATTCGTGTTCGAGATATGGTGGACGGCACCAGGAGCAATGCGCTTTCCTTTCACTGTTGGTCTCAGTACAAGGCTAGCCATATGAAAGACAAACACAAATACTTCACACTTCACCCTCAGCTCAAAGCGCATACCTACCTATGCAGCCACCAATTTCATACGTAATAGGAACGCAACTCCGCTACCGCAAACGCCACAGTTGGATGTGATCACAGCATAGGATCAGTCAAGGTCTTGTATTTACGTTACGGTATTAACCATGTGTTCAAAGTTGCTAATGGTTATGATGTCATGTAAAAAATACCTTGCATTGATTGGTTGACGGACAGGTTTCAGAACAGAAAACGCTAACGCAGCCAATTCTGATCGGTGGCCTCCGGGACTCCGGAGGACGTCTCTTAAAACTGTCAAATTTCCCCACTACATGGGTGGCAAGAACACAGGTTTTCCGAGACGCGGCTCCAGAGCCGGATAACATTGTACTCAGTGCGCATACGCACCATCTTGCAAGTGCTGTTGGCGTGTTGCTGTCGGCAATTCCGGTGGTTGAGATTGATGGAGTATGCGAAGCTGTGGTCCGGCTGTTGACTGCTGCAAAAAGTGGTTAGTTTAAGTGGTGACCGTAAGTGGAATAACGGGCGATTTTTTTGGGTGTCGTTCTGTGTTTGTTTTTATTGATATCTTTGTTCCCACATTTGTGTCGGAGTACATGCGAAGCCCATCCTATCCAGTATGAACCTGGAGTGCAAAAATGTTTTCAGAGATAAAATATCTTAAGAAGTGCCTTATTCCCACCCTGCTTGCAACATACCCTAGCTGGCAACGTCACTACCTCTCGCCGATTCGCTACCACTTGCCAATCGTTCGGACTCAGGGGTGTTGTTTTATATACCTTTGAAGGAGAATTACCACCTCAATGTTTACTTAACCCACCCCCGCAATTATTTCAACTTCTAACATAGCCAATGGAATGTGCACCCGAATTCATTTTGGTCCGCCCATTGCCTTCATGTATTTTACCCCGTCCAATCATTTCAAGATAAAGATAAAGATAGAGAGATAAGAGATAAAGATTCAAGATAAAGATCATCAAGATATCAACATCGGTGGGCCAACCCTTGGGGCGAGGTGGGCTCCCTCTTGCAGATGTCTTCACTTCGCACCACGACAACTTCTGAACGGACCGTAATACATAAATAAGGAAAGAACGGTAATGTTTCTTGATCAATTCTGTATCATGAAAGGCTGATGCAATCCTCCTGGGATGGCTGAAACAATTGGAGAAAAAAAATCAATACGAAATGTGTACCCTGAACTCCTATAGGCGCACGGCCTAAAACCGGCAGCGGTTCCGTGTTTTTACTTACCCTCCGCTAGGTGGGCTGATACGTAAACAGCTGTTGGTTTCCAATCTAGGCGTACATGATCCATGTTTGGAGTTCCTGTTGTCTCTAGTTATCTTCGGACCTTCCTGGTTCTCTTGCTTGCTGACTGCTTGACTGGTCTGAGAAGAGCTGTGTCCGCTAGGTGGGCTGATACGCAAACAGCTGTTGGTTTCCAATCCAGGCATACATGATCCATGTTTGTAGTCATAAAGTCATAAAGTCATAAAGTATTAATACTTAATAAGAGCCACAGGGCCCATCTGGGTTAAGCCTACTTAGAAAAGGTACTAGAAATGTACATACTCTCACCCCAATCAATCCCTTATCCCTATATATCCCAGCCTATCTAGCACCATTCACTTGCTATTGCATAACACCCTCAACAATTACAAGCTCCTCCCATCATACCCATTGTGCTACCATAGACAATCTCATCAGTATCACATCCCGAAGGAAGGTGCTGAATCCACTGCTAGGTGCACCCTATATAAAGTTATAAAGCGTTTAGACTTAGTAAGAGACTCACTTGCTATTGCATAATACACTCAACAATTACAAACTCCGCCCATCATACCCATTGTGCTACCATAGACAATCTCACCAGTATCACATCCCGAAGGAAGGTGCTGAATCCACTGCTAGATACACCCTATATAAAGTTATAAAGCGTTTAGACTTAATAAGAGACTCACTTGCTATTGCATAACACACTCAACAATTACAAACTCCTCCCAACTCCCAACTCCTCCCTGTCGATCAACCCTTCCTGGAACACAGAAAAACAAGCCCCTATTCTTATCTTGATTGTCTATGCCGTTTTTAAAAGATGTTCGGTGTGTTGCTACTGACAATGGTTCCTGGCAGCTGGTTCCAGTGTTCTACTGCCCTGTTGGTGAAGAAGGACTGTCTTAACCTTGTCCTGCTGTGACTAACTTTAATTTTGAATTGATGACCTCTAATTGCATCATTTCTGTTAAATTAAAACATTTATCTGAGATATCCCTGTTCCTGACCATGAACGAATTTAAAAACCTCGATGACATCTCCTCTCAGCCTTCTATATCTAAGTGAAAACATATTCAATTTCTTCAATCTTTCCTCATATGCCAGGTTGCCTATACCATTAACCATTTTTGTTGCCCTCTTTTGTACTCTCTCTAAAAGCCAACAATCTTTCTCATAACTAGGGGACCAAGCTTGGACACAGTATTCCAAATGTGGCCTGACATATGCACAGTAAAGCTTCCTGATGACCTCCTCACTTTTGTATGACACATTCCTCTGTATTGTCCCAAGCATTCTTAGTGCCTTCTTCCTGGCTTCTTTGGTCTGTTCTGATGCCCCCAATTTTGTGTTCAAAATAACACCTAAGTCCTTCTCCTGCTGAGTCACAGATAGTACTTGGCCACCCATCAAGTATGGAGCCTTCATATGCTGCCTACCTACATGCATGACTTTGCATTTATCAAAATTAAACTTCATTTGCCATTTTTCGGACCACTTCACAAGCTCGTTTAAGTCTTTCTGCAGCAAAACCTGCTCAATGTGGCCTGTTATTGCCCTAAAGATCTTCAAATCATCCGCAAATTTCAAAACCTTACTCCTTGGGCCACATTCAATGCTATTCACATATATAATACACAATAGTGGCCCCAGTACCGACCCCTGGGGGACTCCACTAAGAACATTTTGCCATGATGACTTTGTACCATTTAGCATCACTCTCTGCTGTCTATCTGAAAGCCACAACTCTATCCATTTTAGGATGCTACCTGCAATACCATGGACCTGAAGCTGCATCATTAACCGTTTATGGGATACCTTGTCAAAGGCCTTACTAAAGTCAAGATATGCTACATCAACCTGATTTCCCTGATCAAATTGTTCTGTAGCAAAATGTCAAAAGTCCAAGAGATTTGTGAGGCACGATCGCCCTTTTCTAAACCCATGTTGAGTATCTTGAATCAATCTGTTTCCTTGCAGAAAACTAACTATTCTATCCTTGATAATTGATTCGAGTACATTGCCGACTAGGGATGTGATGCTTACTGGCCTATAGTTTTCAACTTTCCCTCTTTCTCCTTTCTTGAAAATAGGAACTTTGCCCTTTTCCAATCTGGTGGAATTTCATTTTGTGAAACTGATCTACAAAATATTATACCAAGTGGAATTGCCAGTTCCTTTTCAGCTTCCCGCAATACCCTAGCATAAATTCCATCAGGTCCTGCTGCCTTGTCTGGCTTTATTTTTCTGATATAATTGAAAACAACATCACTATCAATGAAATTAACATCGTGTATCTGATTACCTGTCACTGAACTGTGGTTCACGGTTGGCAAATTAGTCACATCCTCCACTGTAAACACTGATTTAAACTGCTTGCTCAGTTCCTCAACCATCTCACCATCCTCACTCAATATAGTCCCATTTACTTCCAGTGGACCAATTGTGCTTGAGACTTTACTTAGCTTGTAAAAACTAAAGAACTTTTTACTGTCCCCATTACAGTTCCTAGCCAAATCCAATTCTTTTGCTCGCTTTGCTGCTCTGGTTTTCTGCTTCACAGCATCTCTAGCTTTTTGATACGACCTTAGATTTACGATATTTGAAGCTTCCTTAAATACTCTAAATGCATCTTTCGTAGCCTTACTTGCTTTCATCAAATCTGGTGTAAGCCATGCTGGCTTTCCTACCCTTCTTTTGCGCCTTTGCTTTTGGGGGACATGTCTAATCTGAATTTCCCTCAAGTAATATTTGAACTTTTCCCACATTTCACAGGCATTTAAATCAAAGAATTCTTCTTCCCATTTTATGGCACTTAAAGCCTCTCTCATGCAGTCAAAGTCTGCCCTGTTAAAATTTGGAATCTTTGCCAAATTATCCTTGATTGTCCCCGCTACTTGTGCCTTGAATCTCACTATGTTATGGTCACTTCTTCTTGAACTAAATCACTTAAATCTGAGAAGACAAGGTCCAAGAATGAGCCCTGCCTGGTTGGTTCCATTACAAACTGGTGTAAGAACAAATCCTCTTCAAGGCATTTCCTAAACAGTTTACATCATGGGGAGCCAACACCAACATTTTCATATCCTTTTAGATTAAAGTCACCAAGAATAAGGCATTTCCTCTGAAAGTTTCTACTGATTTCCTCACAAATCACCTTATCGAGCTCCAGTTGCTGAGAATGTGGCAAGGTTCCTGATCGATACAAAGCTCCTATCCTCAGTTTATTGCTGTTGCCTTTTCCCACAGCAACATCAAGCCAAATGGACTCCACAGACACATTCTTTACCCCATCTGCTACTTTTTTAGAACTGTATAAGCTATTCACATAGAGCATTACACCACCCCCTTTCACTGCTGGACCCCTATTGCATGAAAACATATTGTATCCCTGGATCTCGTAATCCTGCAAGTTATCCCCAAAATATCCCTCACTGACCCATGCCTCAGTAATGCAAACAACATGTGGTTTCTTCTCAGCAACATAACACTTGAACTCAAATTGAACAAATTTGGATCGAATGCTCTGAGCATTAAGCATCATACACTTAACAAAAGTTCCATAACCCTCTTTGGCTTTTTCATGTTGAGTAGCTCTATCATCTCTGGATGAGCTACCACTCTGCCCCCTTGATCTACTGCTATCCCTATTTGCTAACTGTGAGGTTCTATTGCCTATGCTGTCACTATTGGCATATCCCTGAGATGGCAATGCCACTTCTTCCCTCCCCACCCCATTATCTAGTTTCCCTGAAGGACATGTTCATATACTTTGCTTAACACTTGCACCCCCTTCTCGGAGAAGTGCAGGCCATCCCTCTGATAGAGGTCCCATGAGCCATAAAACCTGCACCACTTGTCAACAAAGGTCAAACCTAACTCATTGCAGAGGCTACCTACCCTGGCATTGACTGCCAGTGCCCTAGAGCTCCACTCAGGGGAGACTCCAGCCCTAGGCAGAATAGCTATCACAATAACTCTGCTATTGCTTTTCTTCAGTGTGGCCAGAAGGGCCCTGTAGTCCTGCAGCAGCTCCTCACTCCTAGCAGGACCTATGTTGTTCACTCCTACCTGCACTACAACTGCACTAAACTGGTTCTCACTGGTGGCCTGTGCCACCACTGGGACCAGGTCTTTGACCTTGGCACCGGGCCTGGTGATGCACCTCCTGCCTCTACGACCTTTACAGAATACCCTATCTAAATGCCGCACACGAGAGTCTCCTACGACTAGCACTTTCTCCTTGCTGCTATCCTGGGGGCAGTCCTCCAATGCCTGGAACCTATGTGATGTTACTACACCTGCCTGTTGAGCTGCTTGACTAGGTTGCCTCCCACTCCTACCACCTACCACCTGCCACTCACTGCCCCCTTGCTTAGGCTCATGCCTCCAAATCCTCCACCCCCTGACTTTAAACCACTGCCCCTCCTGTGAGCTACAGCTAGAAATCTTCTGTTCACTAGGAACACTTCTCTCTTCAGATATCCCTGCCACCTCCACAGCAGGGGAAGCTTCAGTTACCTGGTGGCCTGGGACCACCTGGGCGTAGGATGCCCTTGCTACAGACTGACCCCTATGTGTCGCAGGACAGGTAGTCGCAAGGGAAGCGTTGAGCATGGAAAGCTCTGCCTTAAGGGCCCTAATCTCCTCCTCTAGTGCCTGCATCCTGGTATTAACCATCCTAAAGGCTGCAGCTTATTCCTAGATTTAGATTGAAAAGTAACTTGCTGCAAAATTATTTACAAAATAACAGAGCAGAGCACAATAACTGACAAAGCTTAGCTGTATGCTAGTTCCTAACTATGCAGCACTTACAAGGTAATCGCTGTGCAGAAAGTTGACTGTGGTTTTAAAGAAAGAAGAAATCACTCGCTAAACAACTGCCAAAAATGAAATAAATATCTGAAAACACTGATACACTAGACAAAGACAGACATTAACCTAAAGACAAAATGGCGCTGGGCAGCCTCGCTAGGTGGAAATAGTCTAATCTGCTTGTTAAAAAAGAAACTTATGAGATAAAAACTATGCAAATATATGCACAGAAGTAATTGCTAAATACCTATCCACAGTTTAGCCTAGTATACTGCCCGGTTATGCAACGACTTATCTGGTAAGTAGGAGCTCCACACCGACGTGCTTCCACCTTGACACCTGGCGGCAAAACGAGTACCTGTTGTCTCTAGTTATCTTCGGACCTTCCTGGTTCTCTTGCTTGCTGACTGCTTGACTGGTCTGAGAAGAGCTGTGTCTGTTCGATCTCTGAAATTGTGTCTTCTCGAAATCCTTCTAGTCAACAACACGGAAACTCCAATGCGCTGCGGCAATCCAATGCGCAGCGCTGCGGCAATCGACAAGCGAGGTGTGCCACTGAGGTTTCTCCGGCGTCACAATGCTCCAATCTACCGGTCGCTAATCAAAGGTTTCCAGGCATTCCCATTGAAATTCAACGTGGAAAATGTAGGCCCGTCGACAAGTGGTACCGTGCTCGGGGCCTCTCTTTGGAAGCTCGTAGACTTGCACACCACACATGAACGAAAATCTTTTCAACTTTCGCCACCTTATAGGACTTTCCTGAACACGTCTTTGTTGTCGAGCTCCCCACGGTAGCACTTGCACACATGATGGAGCTATCTCAAATCGAAATTTATCTGGTACATGACTTCATTAGCAGGCCAGTGGCATAACATTAAGCCAAGACTGTGCTCTCGGGTTTGCCATCGATCCAAGGATATGATCATGGAAGCATGCTGTCCTGAGCTCTCTGTCACGCTACACCACGCCAACTTCTGGCGAAAATCCTCTTTTCTGCAGCTACGATGTAGGTGCTGCCATCTGTTGAACTGGAACCCGCTGACGAAAGCGGCGCTAGGTCATGTTTAGACCAGACCCTTGGAATTATTATATTAATTAGTTCACTATAGCGTACAGACGGTTTACCATTGCCAATATTCGTTTTAAGTGCAAAACCCTACGCATGATTCACTGGAGATACCTCACCCATGAGAGGTTTCCATCGTCGTCTTGTTCAGAGCCGAGATATGAAATGGGTGTTTGTAGTTTTTATCGGGCCAGAGCGCAACACTGGATCACAGTGTTGTTTGTCTTTGGACAGTGTCATTTGAATCCGGGCATCTTTCCCAGTTCCATAATTGTCCACGACACCATTTTTGAATGGCTCTTTGGATCTCCATGTGTCCCGGAACGCCATTCACGAGTCCTACTGAAGAAGTCCTTCGAATCGTAGCTGAGCTTCCGCGTTTCAATTCAATCACACATGTTTTCACGAGATGATGCGGCAGTTGTATTTTGAGCATGCTGCTACTATGAGACTGGGCGGTCAGCTAACCGCCCGGCTGTCAACCATGAAGTGGCCAACTATCGTCTTTTGGCTGACCAGCCGTTTGCCGGCAGACACACAGCGGAGCCGTGACCTGGGTGGGTCATGACCCAACCCGGGCCGACATCATCTACACGAGCGGCTCGGACCGGCGGTTGGTGGTGTGGCTCCGCCAACCCTCCTCTCCTCAGCTGCAGCAGGTCAGTTTCTCTGCTCTCCAGCTGCAGTAGTTCAGTCCGTCTTCCTTCCCCAGCTGCAGCAGGTCAGTTTCTCTGCTCTCCAGCTGCAGTAGTTCAGTCCGTCTTCCTTCCCCAGCTGCAGCAGGTCAGTTTGTTTCCTTTCCACAGCCGCAGCAGGTATTCTCTCTACACCTGTAGCATATCAGTGTGTCTCCCTTCAGCACCTGAAGTAAGTCAGTCAGTCTCTCCCCTGTACCGTTGCAACCAAAATAGTTAACAAACTCGAATTGCTAGCTATGCTTGCGTGGGCGGCCGATTGGTGGGTCGTGATTGTACCGAAAGAGGCTGTGCTGTCGGCGAACCGTTGGCGACTGTGTGGCCGGTGGCGAGTGTGATGGTTGTGACCGTTTTGGTGGTCGGCCGGCAGGTGGGAGAGTTTGAGTTCGCTAGCTGCGTGCGCCACTGCCTTCTGCTGCCAGCCGCCGTCGCTGGCCAGCCGACACACCTGCTCTGTGGCGACGACCGCGGCAGACTGCACTGTCTGCAGGCCGACCTCAGTCGGATCGCCGCAGCCGGCGCCGCCTACCCACCCCCACCGCAACTGTCGGCAGCGATCGCCTGCGGCGGGGCGGCGGCCTTCGGCTGGCAGCCCGCTGCCAACCTGGAACCGTTTGGCGGACAGCCGGTTCCCAGCCCCGGACCGTTCGGCTTGGAATCTGCTCCCAGTTCCAGACCGTTCGGCAGACAGCCGGTTCCGAACTCTGGCCTGTTCTGTGAACTACCTGCTGACGGCCCCGGAATATTCGGCAGTCGGCCTGCTCCGAGCTCCGGACATATGTTGGGCGCACCGCCTGCGGCGGCCCAATCGGGTTTCAGCTTCGGGGCTGGCGCGTTTCCGGTGGCCACCGGCGGCACACCGGCGACCGCCGGCTCGCCACAGGCCGCGCCGACAGGTGTCGTGCCGTCCATCTTCGCCGCCTAACTGAACCAGACGCGTGGGATCCGTGAGGACTACTCCACTGCACGACCTGGACCGAAACTGACCTCGCTCCTGACGATCGCCTGTGAACGCTGGCTGCTGTCTGCTGTCCGGTGGTGGACTTCGCTTATCGCCCGTCGTGCTGTTTGTAGATCCGCACGAGCATGCAGTGATGTTTAGTTTGGCTGTGTCGCGTTGGCCCAGGTGAGGTACGGATGGGTGACCGTTTGCAATCTTGCCAACCCAGGCACGCTAAAAACGGGCTCACCCGGCCCGTGACGTCGCCCCGGCGTTCCACGACACGTTCGTTGTTAATTTGCAAGCTTCGGGTGATCTCGATGATGCCTACAGATAATTTGATGGCGTTTTATATGTATGCGAGGTGCTGTGGTAGTTTAAGTATCAGACGATTATCAATGTGGGACACCGGCGACCGCAGTCACGAGGCACCACCGCCCGTGCTTTGGGAAGTCCAGTGCGTTGTTTTGTGGGGGAGGGGCGTGTCGCCCTGTGAAGGGAAGTGGTGGTCCAGCGTGCTGCTGTCGTTTATCGAAACGTTACATGTAAGTCAATGTGAACCCTAATTTTCACAATTATCTGCAGCAGATGAATGAGAGGCTGATGGGTGTACTTGTTGGATTCCTCTACTAGCTAAAATACACTACAGCATGATAATTTTGACTGTACAACCGCGGCAGTTAGAGACACAGGTGCAGTTAGAAACAGGGATTCTGCCGAAAAGCTCAAATGTCCCCTGCCACGCCAAGATACACCACCTCCCGGCATATTCTAAAGTTTTAGTTCCATTTCACAACCTCGCATGTTCGGTGCTAGCGTACATGGGCACATATGGTACACTCGGTCACTGGGAAATCTTCAAGGGTACCTTTACCATGGCTGGCGACTACGAATGTAGGCTGTGCTCTTGACACCAATAATGACTGGCAGGCTGCGCCTCTTCACAGTCATGCGTTGGGTGACAGTCTACCAGATTCACCACAGGCCGGTGTCCCAGCCATGCGATTTCGTTTCCGCGGCAGTCACGTGCCATTTGCCCTGCAACCATGGAGTGAGAAACATTGGTCTACGCTGTTCCCGCCTTGCATTCTTCAGTCGGTCAAACAACATTGGCAGTTCATCGAGCAGTCTACCACTGGACTCCTGTCGACAAGCAACTATTGATCGATGCGGATTTCGGACTTCGGCAACACAGAATGAGCTGGAAGGGTTGGAAGGGGCTCGGTTGCAAAGGATGTAGCGAAAAGAAAGGGGAGGTTTCTGGTGTATGATGATGTAAGACATTTTCTTGTCCTAAATAATGATATAATTTCCAACTTTTACACTTCTTCGAAACTTTGTTTGAATTCTTGCTGGGGTGCCTTTATGGACCAGGATCCAATTGCTAAGCAGAGCTTGTTGCGTTAACCCTGGCTGCACGACCCGATTCATGAATAACAGTCATACAGTAGAAATTTGGCAAAACGCTTCACGTGCTGTCAATCCACAGGCACGGCCACCCGGGTACCTCGTTCTCGATCTTAACGTGCCAGTTGCCAACTAACCCTTCATGCCCGGGCTAAAAACGTGCACATGAAGTGATTCGAGCCCTGTGTTACTGGGACAGGAGAGACCAGTGCCGACCACTGACCAGCGCCAAATTTGACTGAGCTACCGGGGCGGGCAAGTTCCGAAGCGGCATTTGCTTCCTTATTTCAGATTCATTAATAAATTGGCTAATTGGTCGGTTAAATTACAACTGCTTCATTCAAAATCACACGTTCTTGAGCGTGCGGGATATCTTGCGTTATATATTATTACTTATCGTATATATGGTGCACTGTATTGCAAGCGACATATTCAGATTGATGTGCGGATAACATTTTTATTCAAGCGGAACCATCTAATTATTTTACAATATGAAGTCTTTAGTATATATTGTTTCAACACAAAATGTAACCGGGTCATCCGCTCTTCTTATTCATCCGTATCGTGCGCTGCTTCACAGTTGCGGGCTACGTGACGGTCTACCAGATTGACCACGGGCCAGTGTTCATGGATGGGTTATTCGCCTCTGTGGTGATCACGTAGCGATTTGCCCTATAGCTTTTTAGAGGACAGACAGGCCAGTTTCGTTCCTGCCTTTGCTCCTCAGTCGCACCGACAGCATTGGATCGTTTGTAGTGCAGGCATGGCCTACCACTTAAATGATTTGGACAATGGAAAACTAGTCAACTTCGCGGAATTACGATTCAGTAACAGTAAGCGCGCCAGGAGAATTGGAAGAAACGCAAAAACGGTGGCGAAGTGGTGGAATCGTTATCAGGCCGAAGGCGAGTTGGGCACGAGGACAAGGCAGCGGTCTGGCCGCCAGAGGACAATCACTTGGCAAGTATTAGCGCATGGTATTTAAATATGCGCAATATTCCTAATGACATTACAGGTTCTTCGTAGTCAGCACATGCTCCGGATTTCAACGATTTAATTATCGTCCTTTGTGCACTTTGAGCCCTTCCAACGAACCGTGTGACTTGTGATGATGCTGTCTTTGTAGGATTACGCTTGTTACCAGTGTTACATGGAAGCCTCTGGAATGTTATCTTGTTTCCAACTACAACAATGGCGTCCTATACAGGGGAATCGATTTGTATCCTGTTGTGGAGGCCAGGGCCCCACCAATGTTGATCTTGCCGCCCCCCCCCCATGTTGATTTAGGCCCCCCAATAATCTATGCTATTTTTATGCTGATAAAAAAGTTGAAGGAAAAAAGAAGAAAAACACCATGCTAGGTACATAGAAAATGTAGTTGATGTTAACTTGCACATTTTGTACTGAAAAGAAACAGATTTGGATTAGATAGTGGACTGGCTCTCCACCTTTTGCTACAAAATTCAACATGGTGTGAAGAAAAAAATAGCTGGATTTCCATCCACTGTGGAAGGACAACTTACATCATAAAATGTTGAGATTAGCTGATGGTATACAAAGCTGATGATATACAAACTATAATTATCTTCAACAGCCCACTCATCACAATATCAGCTTGATATTTACCTGGTACCTATGCACCTAGGTACATGCTGCAGAAAGACTTAGACGGGCTTGTGAAGTGGTCTGAAAAATGGCAAATGAAATTTAATTTTGATAAGTGCAAACTCATGCATGTAGGTAGGCAGCACATCAAGGATCCGTACTTGATGGGTGGCCAAGTACTATCAGTGACTCAGCAGGAGAAGGACTTAGGTGTTATTTTGAACACAAAATTGGGGGCATCAGAACAGACCAAAGAAGCCAGGAGGAAGGCACTAAGAATGCTTGGGGAAATAAATAGGAATGTATCATACAAAAGTGAGGAAGTCATCAGCAAGCTTTACTGTGCATATGTCAGGCCACATTTGGAATACTGTGTCCAAGCTTGGTACCCTAGTTATGAAAAAGATTGTTGGAATTTAGAGAGTACAAAAGAGGGCAACAAAAATGGTTAATGGTATAGGCAACCTGCCATATGAGGAAAGATTGAAGAAATTGAATGTTTTCACTTAGATATAGAAGGCTGAGAGGAGATCTCATCGAGGTCTTTAACTTTGTTCATGGTCAGGAACAGGGATATCTCAGGGAAATATTTGAATTTAACAGAAATGATGCTATTAGAGGTCAGCCATGGCTCACATGACTTCCAAAGCAAACCTTAAAAGGTACACCAAAGGGTAATCTATACCTTTCGGCCGACACATACTGCCAAGGTTAGTGATTTGTAAAGAGTTGCCTATACAATGTCGCATATATTTCATGACGTCATGGCCGAAAAATTGCCTTCGGAGGATTCTGTTTTTCCGGTTAGGTTAGGTTAGGTTAGGTTAGATTATATTATGCTATGATACATTTTGTATATTATGCTACATTATCTTATTCTAGGTTAGGTGGTAATCTTTACCGACACCCGACTCCTGTGACGTCACTGTTCCCCACTGTACACCTCTTTACAAATCACTAACCTTGCAACACATCCTCGAGAAGGTTTCGTAGGTATATTTACTAAGAGGGGAAGTGAGTTTAGTAGGAATATTTACTAAACTTCCGGAAGTTTAGTAGGAATTTTTACTAAAGTTGCTTATGGAGATATATATACAGTGTGACCGGAAATGAGGACGTGAAAGAGGTGGATTTTTTAAAGTTAGCATTTGGGTGCCAGTGTCTTTTCTTGCGTAAGTAACAGTGGTGGACCGCGGGCACTCGCTGTTCTGTTTCTTGAACACGCAGTCTTGTGGTTATGCCAGTCGGGGACGGAGTGAGGGTAGGTGGATACTCTGGTGTAGTTGTCGCTGTTCTCAATTTGCGCTTTAGGTACCTATGTAGGTAAGACATGTACCGATGTGAAACCAGATAGCAAAGAACGCACCAACATCGTACCTA
The DNA here is from genome assembly GCA_034440615.1 of Ashinkailepas kermadecensis. Lineage (NCBI taxonomy): Eukaryota > Metazoa > Arthropoda > Thecostraca > Neolepadidae > Ashinkailepas > Ashinkailepas kermadecensis. Next base: position 272,989 of record JAOTOM010004438.1, read on the forward strand.
GGTAGGTAAATAGTTACATATATAGGGGAAGTGGGGGGGGTATCTGAACACGTTCTGTTTCCTGAACACCTGCCTTTAGTCGTTTCCCACATCATGTTCAGTGCATAAATAACAAAAAGATGGTGGTATTCATAAATGATTTTTTTTGGAACATGTTTATGAACGTGATTCGGAAGATGCGATCATTCGTTTTCTCAGTAAATGCTTACGTCTCGGTTAATCTTAGAGATAATATATATAATCCGCCATGTATGCCACACTGCTGTTCTTTGTTGCATAATTTATCCATCCCTCCCCTGGCACTTCTCAGACGTGATTAAAGGGACATTCAACAACACTTCACGCAGTTGATTCACCACTTTTTCACGTAGAAAATGCTTAATTTCCACCTCTTTGCCACATAGATGACACACAGCTACTTTCCACCACAACCCCGAAAAAAACTAAGCAGAGCACAGCTCGAGGCCGTGGTGTACGGATGACGTCACAATAAATATTATGCTTGTTTTTAAATTATAATATATGAGTTTATATTGGTTTATATAAGAGTAGATTGTATTACGTTAGGTTAGGTTTTCCTATTTAATTACGAATTATCATACTATTTGTTGGAAGTCGTGAGGCAAGATGAGACCGAGCAGAAGCCGACTGCTGCGCAGTGCTGTCTGTTTAGTTTAGTCATCTATGTGGTAAAGAGGCGGAAATGAAGCATTTTCAACGTGAAAAAGTGTTGAATCAACTGAGTGAAGTGTTGAATGTCCCTTTAATCACATCTGAGAAGTGCCAGGTGAGGGTGGATAAATTATGCAACAAAGAACAGAGGTGTGGCATATATGGTGCATTATAGATATTATCGCTAAGATTAACCGAGACGTGAGCATTTACGGAGAAAACGAATGATCGCATCTTACAAATCACGTTCATAAACATGATATTCCGCCAAAAAAATCCAACGATTCCCAAAACACCTTTTAAGAAAAATTTACCGTACCTGCCACTACCAACATATTAAAGTCTGATCACATAGTTCTACCTATGCTTTGTGTATGGAGGTTGTGAAGTTCACAGGAACCATTTTAGGCTTCCAAGAGCAGTTGGCTTAAGGAAACCATAAGGAAGTGACTTTCATTTTTTGGGGCAATTACACTAGCATTTTTTAGTGTACTAATAGCTTGTACCACAACAGCTACAGTGAGGTAATCCCGAACAACAACATTTTCGTGTTCAGAATACGGCACACCACTATAAAATAATTATATGTTTTAAAGTTCCTCTTTGCAAGTGGTTAGAGTATTTTCATTGAAAGGAACTGTTTGAATATGGATAGCTTGTTCATTTTTGTGTTCAGTAAACACAGTACAATTACTGGTTCAGCCATACAGAAGCAGCAGTAGAGCTATTTGTTGCATAATGCCTTAAGTGTTCAGAAACCCCCCCTCTCCCCCTATATACACACATATATGTACGTATATACCTATATATATATATATGTATACGTATACATATGTATATATATATATATATATATATATATATATATATATATATATATATATATATATATATATATATATATATATATATATATATATATATTTATATATATATATATATATATATATATATATGCTGGTCCCCTACCTACCTACCTACCTAGGGGAAGCTGGGGGTATACGGACATGTTCTGTTTCCCAAACACCTACCTTTGGGTGTCTCCCATGTCATGTTCAGGGTGTAATTAACAAAAAGATGGTATTTGTAAATAATGGACCTTTCTCTACCAAAATACAAAGGTCCGATCACATAGTTCTACAAATCGTTTGTGCACAGAGCTAGCCAAAACAGCTGGCACCATTTATGGATTCAAAGAACAATTGGCTTTTAGAATGCCAGGGAAGTGACCTCAAATATTGTTTTGCCTCTGATGTCTGATATGGTGTCATCAATTTTCACAGGAAATTGGTACTTTTCAGTTTGTGACCAACTATTACTATTGCACCAACAACATAACCAAGACCAAAGACTATTGCACCAACAACATAACCTAAGTTAACCTAAGCTGTTTTCTTATCAGCGTATCCCAACTTAACATCCTTTCTTCTGCTTTATTTATGGATTATCAAGTAGGTATAGATGCATAGGTTAGATGCATAGAAGCCCTTAGTTTTTTTAGTAATCCATTTGTTTTTCTGGTGTTTACTGATGTGATTTTCATAACTTTGATATTCATTTCTTGCAAAATGAGTAACAATTCCAGATATAACCCCCTCAAGTTGAAGTACTTTGCTCCCAAGAAGCAGTCATATTTCACCCACAACATCAAAATGATTCAAGTAGCATACAAAACATGGGAGGAATAATTTGCATTGCAGGTACATGCTTCCCACTCCCTTCAACAAGGCGTGGGAAAAGTGTATCAGTGAAAGGAACTTTGGATTGGGTAATGTATGATGAAGAAGAATGCAAAATTACCAAAGCAAAACCTAACCTAACCTATTTATGCCAGATAATCTAACATCTGATGTTGGGTCACCTAATATGACTATGTCACATGAGTCTGCATGTTGCTAAGTTGCTAGTTAAGCTATGAACAAGTACAATCCATTTGCTTCTTATTTGCTCCCACATGCTTTTATATAACAATATTTAACCAAAAAAAATTAAAGGGACTTCTGTGTATTGACCCAAAATATTGCATGGACATGTGATGTGATGAAGGGAAGGTCACTACCGAGTTTCTTTGCCATTGCATGCTTTCAAGTTATCAAGTACAATAACAAGAAAGGTGTTCTTTGAGAGCAAGTTTGCATTGTTTGGGTCCAATGGGGAAAAAACCTTACACAATGTTTGAATGTCATGGATGTTAATATGATTAAAGCGCCTTGCAAATGTTTGCTTTTTTGTTTTGTATCTCAAAACAAACCGAAGTATAGCCACAGCACACTGTTGGCTCAAAAATTTGTTTCAAGGGCATACAAATTTTTTAGTTGACATTTATTCCATGCAGATTTCCAACATCCTATTCTGCTCATTTGAACATCTCACACCTGGAAAAAAAACATTATTTTAACACCGATGGAGCTCCCTTGCCACCACTAAGTGGCGCGATTAAAAAAAATGTAACTTCCTATGTGTGATTTTTCCAACGAATCAGCAGAGGGAGAATTTGCAGTCTATTTTATTTTAAGTCTAATATGGCATTTCAAGAAAGAAGAGTTTTCGGTTTGTATCGGATCCATTCTCAGACACGGAAGTGGGGCACCTGTTTGACATATTGTGTCAGTAATACTCCTGCTTCCATTGACTGTCCGCAACACGTCGCCTCAGCGCCAGAGAGGACGCCTCTCTTGGAGTAGCTAGACTGGCCACTATGGCGTGCAACCCGGTGCAGATTTGCCTGCTGTGGAGCAGCTCCGCCATGCCCGTGCTAGTCCCAGTGCTGGTACTAGTACCAGTCGTGGCGTTTTGAATGTTCCTGTACTGTTGCAGGAGCCGCTGCCGACACGCCCGGTGGTCAAGCCCTCGTTGGTCAGCTGCCTGCAACGTCGCCTTCACGGTGCGATTGCACCGTTCTACTGCCCCAGATACTGCCTGGTGGTAGCGTGGGGCCCGGATATGACTCACACCCACACTCTGCAGGTAATTTCTGCAAAAGTAGATGCAGTTCGTGCCGTTGTCGGACAGCAATTCCCTGGGGGTATACTTCGCGTGACGCCAAGACCTCTGGAAATTATATACACGCGTGACAGTTTGGCTCCGAGCGAAGTCCAGCGTCTACCTACTTCGGAGAAGTCGGCTGCCAAGACAACGGCATATCGCTGAGCGTGGGCTGCATCCATAGGACCAATAAAGTCCAACCCTACCTTGTTCCACGCTGCCGCTGGTAAAGGCACTGGATGCATTGGAGTATGTCGAAGTACCGCCGTCTCATCCATACACAGTGGCGCAGACTTCACAGCCCTTGCTTCCACCATCTCGATCAATGCCAGACCACCAGTATAGCTCCTGCAGTCGCTGCTTGCATCTGACGATGCACTGGTGCCACTGATGTGCCATGCTGAGCAGTCTGAGCGAAGTAGACTTTCTGGAACGATTAGGCAATCGCAGCGCACAGCCAAACCTCTGCACAGTGGGTTGATCCCTGAGGTGGAAGAATGGCTGAAGGCCAGGCGAGCAGTCGCCCGGCCTACGAGACCACGGACGCGATACCTGATCACGCAACACGATCTTCCCTTGTAGCCGCCACGAACTCTTCATCGATTGCCGCCAGACGGTCTCTTACTGTAGCAATACATTTGTATTTGTCCTCCACCACTTTTGCCGATGCCGGCAGTCGCGACAACCCATCTGCAGGACGTACACCTCCCTTCACACGCTAAACTGTGAATGAGTACTCCATGAGCCAGTCTGACCACTTTGTTATCTTCATGGCAGCTTGGGCGCACCCGGTGACGTCAGCGGTGTCTGCAATGCCACATGGTCAAGTCGCAGACAACTGCTGATTCCAGAGATACTTCCTCCATTTCGCCACTGCCCACACAACCGCCAGCGTCTCTCTCTGTCGTACTGCAGCGCCTCTGGGCTTGGTTTAGCGTACACAAGGTGAATGCTACCACCCTCTCTTCCTCTGAGTTAGGCTTAGACAACACCCCACCCAGGCCCACATCGCTTGCATCCAATGTTATGACTGTGGAAGCTGAGGGTCGTAAATGGTGACTCCCCGACTGCCGGGTACAGCACGTCTCTCTTTGAGCACTGCCGCGAGCTCCTCTATCCACTTGAACGGCATCGCCTCCTTCAGCAGCATCCTCCGCAGTGGCTCCATGAGGGTGCTGTATCCAGGCACGAAACGAGAGCAGAAGCCCAACAACCCAGTAGTGACTGGAGCTCTTTCGTGCTGGTGGGATGCCACATGTCCTAACGCCCTAGTCCGCTCTGGGCTCACCGAGACTCCCGCCGAGGACACGGTAAACCCAAGGAAATCCGCAGCCGTCTGTCTCAGCGTGCATTTTCCATGTTTAGTGCTACCCTGTGTTCCCACAGACGTGTGAGCAGATCTGCCAATCGCTCCTAGTCGCCTCACAGACGAGGACATCGCCCGGGTACCTGCACCTGCACTGCTTCAGGATTTCATCCATCGCCTTCTGAATTGTCATCGGTAAGCTCTTGGTCCCATGCAGACAGCGACAACACGAAAACAGATCTTAGTGACATACAAACGTTGTTAATGGTTGTGACTCGGAGTGTAGCTCCAGCTGTTGATTTGCAACTTTTAGGTCCAGACATGAGAACACTGTTGCTCCTTGCATCTGCTGAAGCATGTTCTGCATCAGTGGTAAATTATTCGCGAAATAGGGTGTAATATACAACTTACTGAACACTGAATAGACATCCTTCCAAAAGAAGTATTGACATCTTGCCTATTGGTGCATGTTTGTGGAAGTCTTCATGCCTCGTTTCTAACTATCCCGTTTATAGATATCATACTTTTGCCCATCATAACGGGATCCGGGAGCGTGATAACGAACATCCTGTATCGCAATTCCAGGTGAAGGGATTACCAATGATGTACAATGTTATGCTATACAATGCCAGTTTATAGCATAGGTGTTTGTATGGTTATCGTTGATATCGGTATCCCCAAATTAGATAGCTTTCAAAACACGCAAAACGGGAAGTCCTATGTACGCAATTGTCTCAAAACTGAGGAGATCGTGATAGAACAAATCTGACACTTCAGATTGGATATTTAGTCACACGGGAATCTATTTCAGCCTGGATATTTCGTCAACCTGGCACTTGGGTGACCAAATATCCAGCTTCCATCTCTCCTCAATTGGCTGCAATTGTGCGACGGACAAAACACGATCAGTCTGCAACAGGGTTCGATTTATTCTTCGCAATCCTAGATGTGAAGAATGGGCGCCACATGACCAATGAAGTTGATGCGCCCTAAAGCCCAAATAACTAACTAACTTAGATGTGAAGAGGAAAATGATTTGCTCGTCTAATCGGATACTTGTCTTCAAAGCTGTGACATCAGAATCTCTGTTTGCATTTACCAGGGAATCTTGATAACTCTATCGCAGAGCAGCTGATTGTCAAACAGCTCCATTCAATCTTTAAATGAGGAAAGTGAGAGGGGACGAGTGGTCTAGGGGTAAGATGCTCGTCTCACAATCGAAAGATTGTGGGTTCGAGTCTCACCTGTCGCTGCTCTTCGCCCGCGACCAATCGGCGTGAGAGATTGGCGACGCTATATGACTCAACGGTCGACGTGTCGTAAAAACCAATAACCAACCAGAGGAAAGTGAGAGGGTGATATTCTGAATGAGAAAAATGCCTGAACAGGCTATCATTCTAGCCCTGGTATTCAGCGCTGCTGAGTGTCCAACAGCCATTCATGAGCAAAGGTTGTTTTTGTGTTTATGTGGGCACCTTGAACAGGTTCCATTTTAAATGGTTCTGGGGATGGATGGAAACAGTGCATACAACTGAACAAGCCCCACCCAAGGAATTGCCTCTCAATTTATGAACTCATCCTTCATGCACATCTAGCATGTCATTGGGTTCACAGGCATGTCTTTATCTTGCTATCTGTCCAGTTTTACTGGGTTTTATTTTTACTTCCACATGCACACTGCATTCCTCAGTAATGTAGCAAGTGTCACCCTTCCAACAACGAGGTGAAATGGGGGTTGCACGGTAATTAGCATCTATTATCCATGGAATCCGAGCCTAATATAACTTTATTTGGGAAATGATTAAGGCGTGGAGTGTGCTGCCACGAATTGGTACTGCTTCGCCCGTAGCCATCCTTACTCGTCATGGCATAATTAACTCATCAATACATTTCAAACACTTTTTTCTCAAGTTGGGTGTAAAGATAGACAATATGACGTTGTTTGCAATATAAATGAAGAAAGAAACGATTGATTTAGAACATTAAAGATGGACCTTCTAAGCACATTTGCTCTGAAATTGTTAAATGGTTGGGGAAGGAAGTGATACCTGCCTAATAATTACCCAATGTATGGCCATCACTTGGGGAACCATCACTGAGACATGAGAAATTAGATGGACAATTTCATTATTGTAGCTTAAAACTCACATGGAAATGAAGAATGCATCAGCATTTAAATTTGTCTACAGATTCACTACCAAAAATGAGAAAAGCATAAACATTGATGAAAGTTGATACTACAACTAGAAAAAAGAATACATTGCTATATATATATATAGCCCACGCACCAAGCTCACCATCATGCCTTGGAGTACAATAACTCAGGGTTCTAGAACATGTCACCACATTGCCATGCGTTAACTTTTTTTTAAAGCGTTATAGAACCGACTACCTTAGGGGTGGGGTGGGGTGGGGTGGGGTGGGGTGGGGGTGGGGTGGGTGGAGTGGAGTGGAGTGGAGTGGAGTGGAGTGGAGTGGAGTGAAGTGGAGTGGAGGAGTGGAGTGAAGTGAAGTGAAGTGAAGTGAAGTGGAGTGGGGTAGGGTTGTGTAGGGTAGTTTGGGGACGTGCAGGTTAGGTCAAGACGTCTCTACATTAAGTAAATTCATTAAATCAGGGAAGATGTACAATCACCACTGATATTTGAGGGCCGAGTGGCATCGACGAAGTGGAATAGACGAGTGGTGTAGTTGCTAAGGTGCGTCAATAATCTTAATGAGACTATGGGTTTTAATCCAACAGCCCACTCTCCAGTAGGATCTCTTATTCTTCATTTGCATGTATAAATGTGTATCCGAACAAGAAGATAGATGTTGTTAAATGTTCAACAGTTCCAAGTTGGATCATATTTCTGTTTTACCTTCCACATAATTGGGGACGAGTGGTCTAGGGGTAAGATGCTCGTCTCACAATCGAAAGGTTGTGGGCTCGAGTCTCACCTGTCGCTACTCTTCGCCCGCGACCAATCGGCGTGAGAGATTGGCGACGCTACATGACTCAACGGTCGACGTGTCGTAAAACCAATAACCAACCAGCCTTCCACATAATTGAAGAAACAAAAGAAGTAGGTAGGTAAACAGTTCCTGTCCACGTTTGTTTACATGCTTGGGCAGTCCAAGTCCACTTTGGCCCCTCATAGCTTGAATTGGTTGGTTGGTTATTGGAGCTTAGGGGCGCATCGACTGCGTCGGTCATGCAGCGCCCATTTCATCGTCAGTCAAACAGTGAAATGCAAACAAAAGTCAGTCAGAATGACATGTCACGAGGTTAAGTACAAGTGTGATACCATACCGTGCTACGATTCTCATTTAGTGGTATTGGTATATTTGTATTATGCATTATCATTTGATGTTCCTTTGTCATTTGTCTGCTGTATTGGTAATTACATGACCTATCATTAGCGGATCACTGTACGGCTGGATCCCCTCTCCGTTCAAGTTAGGTCGTCGTGTGTTCCAGTATTTGTACCAGCTGGATTATCCATCAATATAGCGAGAAATAAAATAATTTGCACATTTTGTATGTTGGAGTACACATATGCATCTTCTATTGCCGTCACAATTAACAGTATCCAATGCCTCTTTGAATGTTAGGCGCTGTATGACCGACGCAGTCGATGCGCCCCTAAACTCCGATAGCCAACCAACCAACCCTCTGCATATGTTTTTTTTAAAAAGTCCACCGCTGCAACAGTCTCTTTACGTATGTATTCGTTTCTCAGAGGCGGGACTACAGTCCCAACGAATTCGCGACCTTCGAGGCTTTGGCAACATCTCGTGCCAGCGATGCCACCGACAGACAGCCACCGCCACATCTTCGGGATCATCAGATGACGATTTGGCCTCAGCTGACGGCGCTGACATCAACCAGCCAGGCGATGACGACTCGGCCTCTTCGTCAGCGACTGCCACCGATCCTGCTCCGGTCCCCACCTGCCCGCCAGCCTCTGTCGGGAACTCTCCTGCCTCACCATCAAACGCTGCCGCCATCCAGCCTGCCTCGTCAACTCATTTGGTAACCGTTGGTGTCAACCATCGAACTCTGGTCCACACCGGCCCGCCAGCTTCTGTCGGCAACTCTCCTGCCTCACCATCAACTGCTGCCGCCATCCAGCCTGCCACGTCAACCCATCTGGTGGCCGTTGGTGTCCATCAAACTCTGGCCCTTACCTGCCCGCCAGCCTCTGTCGCCAACCCTCCTGCCGCACCATCAACCGCTGCCGCCATCCAACCTGTCCCACGATCAACCAATGACGTCAAGCGACTTGTCCCTCCATCAATCAATCATCCTTTGACCGTTTCCGTTGATCGTGCGCCATCTGCACTCCTACCAGTCCGTGCTTCCAGCAGTTTTGCCTCGTCCTCAACCCGTCCACCAACCGCTGCTATAACCTACCCCGCTACGTCTTCAACCCACCCACCAACCGTCACGACAATCCACTCTGCTCGTCCGTCTGCCAAGCGCCCGAGAACCATATCCTTTGTCCGTGCTTCACCGGCACCAGCCTGCCCGCCAGCCAATCCCACCACTCATCCTGTCTCTCTATCAGTTTTGCGCCCTTTGCCATTCGTTCGTTCTATGCCGTCTGCACACATACTGATGGTCCTGATGGCAGCCGTCTTCTCCTGTCCTCAACCCACTCATCAACAGAGCGTGAAGCCATCGAAGTTATAATTGGGTAGAATGGTGGTCCTGACCTTTATGTATGGTTATAAGTATCGTGTGTGGAGATAATTGAAGTGAAAACACTCTTGTAACGCATATTTGGATTGATGCCTGTAATTAGCTGTGTGCTATATAGTGCGTGTGCGCGCTTGTGCTCGTGTGTGCGCGCTTGCCCGTTTACGTGAATAATGTGCTTGTGAAACATTGATCATGTACTAACCTCGAAAAGCTTTTCTGTACATTCTTTGAGTTGTAAAGCAGCTGAATCGCTCATTGGTGAGGAGCAAGCTCAGCTACTTGGCGGAAAATTCATGTCACATGTACCTTGATGTTCGTCTCAGACTTTATATTTGCGTCAGATTTCAAGAGCGTGCATTGACGCCTAACATAATAGCATAATAATACCACGAAACGTGTATTGGATAGGCGCATCCGACTGAAGCGAATAAAGCGCTCGATCACATATGACTGTTTTTTGTATGTGCAATCTACCACGGCGAAGGATGCAACCGCGTTTAGCGTACGTGACTGCTTTTCATGTACCACACCATGGTGATCGAAAATAGAAGTGAAGTCCAGATATGCGTAACAAGTGGACGGCGAAACAGGCAACGAGTTGTTACAATTTGCATTGAAGGTACACTAATTGTCAAGCCAATATCAAACTCAGTACTTGTGGACAACTTGTTTTCCTCCGATCGTTAAGTGAATCTCGACCGGTCGTGACGACTGTAGTGCGGCGGTTGTTTGGTCGTAGGTCTTCGTCGTAGGTCATGTATATGTATATGCAATTATATATATATATATATATATATATATATATATATATATCATTTTACACATTGAGTGTTGAAGAGAAGAGCGCATTCAGCTTTAGCATGTTTTCTGTCGAGGTTTTCGATTGATCGTATTGTTTTCTTCGTTTCGTGAGATAGCTGGTAGGTTATTTCACCACGTAACATACATAGTTGCATTCGGTTATTGACGTTTCGGATTCAAACATTAATCCATTAAAAAAAATCACCGCTCTGCACAATGCAAATAAACACACGCATGTATGGTTTTTTTTTTAAACCAACTGATCACTGGTTTCACACGGGCTATTCTTGCAGCATCATCTTGCATTTCGTCGATTCCTGAAGGGCCACTCACAAATCAAGTATGTTCTCGTCTTAACTATTTACAATAAACATGAAGCACTGGATCGCAATTACATCCGGACGTTTTTGGTGTAGCGTTATTCCAGAGTGACAACGTGACGTGTGTGCTGACTTGTTCGCTTATTTCTGGTGTGTTCACGTATGTACAAAGACTTGAGCACCATGGATATGTTCGGTCCGGGCAAGACATGATGATGGTGGTGTTGGTAAGGTGTTCCCGTGTTAGCAGTGTTTGGTGGCAGTTTGTCATGTGTTCTTTTGGTGCTCCATCTCTGAGGTGCATTGTTAGTCTTCTCGAAAGGAAGGATGTGGTGGCACCAATGTAGCTTACTACACGAAGCCTACAGTCTTCGTATGGACGAAGTCTTGCCCGGACCGAACACGTCTCATGGTGCTCGAGTCTTTGTACATACGTGAACACACACCAGAAAGGCACAAACACGTCAGCACACACGTCACGTTGTCACTCTGGAATAATGCATGACCAAAAAGGTCGAAGGGAGAGGCAATAACGTTGGGATGTAAATGCGATCCTCGTGCTTCATGTTAATTGTAAATAGTTCAGATGAGAATATATTTGCTGTGTGAATGGTCCTTCAGGAATAGACAAAATGTGAGATGATGTTGCCAGAATAGTTCGTGTGACACCAGTGCTCAATTCATGTTTTGTAAAGTTTACTTTTGTGTGTTTATTTGCATTCTGCAGAGCGCTCATTGTGAAAGTGGATCAATGTTTGAATCCGAAACGTCAATAACCGAATACAACTATGCGTGCCACTTGGTGAAATAATTTACCAGCTATCTAACGAATTGAAGAAAACAATACGATCAATCGAAAACCTAGACAGAAAACTTGTTAAAGCTGACTGCGCTCTTCTGTTCGACATCAACGTGTAAAATGAGATGTCCTGCCAGAATACACGGATATATATATATATATATATATATATATATATATATATATATATATATATATATATATATATATATATATATATTATGGATGGTGAACATCGGCTAATCCCAAATCGTCCAAGAGAGCTGTGCTATTTACCTATGTGCATTGAGCATGTAGTGCAAACTTCCTGAACGGTGTTCATATCAACAAGGAGTTTCTCCTTGTGTCTTCAGTGTACCACCAATTTCTTAGTAGCGAACGATTAAGTGGCAACACAAAATCGCTTAAAATGGAGCTATTTGAAGTAGTTAGTTAAATCGGACAACGG
>JAOTOM010004438.1:287500-296473 GCA_034440615.1 Ashinkailepas kermadecensis
TCCTCGTACGTTACATGGGACCTCGCAGGCCCCGGAAACCTCTGAATATCTGAATCCACGTTACGTCAGCCAAGTTATTATCTCACTTTACTGAGGAAATATGTGAAGGATTCGCCGAAGTAATGTCTAAACTATTGCTAATTCCCATGTTCAAGTCGGTCCAACATAGGTGTATGTTGGATGAGTTCAGTGCCACCATGTATGATGCGCATAAGGAATGTTGGTGTCCAAATGTCCACGAAACTTGGCATGTTCCTACTGTAAAATAATTTAATGTAGACTGTGATGCTGGTTCAGCAGAGCACCATCTCGGACCGGTGGAAAATGTCAATGTCGTACCGACACGGGCATAGGACTGTTCCTAGCTATGCACTGCCTGCGCTCTGGGAAACTTCAGCGGCAGTGTGCACCTACATTTGTTCATCTGTGTTTGTATGTATATAATACAAGAAGTGCGTAGAATGACCGTTTAGTATCACTGTTGAGAGCATTTCCGTCTCAGATGTACCCGTATATGAGATCTACGTGTGTTATGGAACATCAAGACAAGCTGTTCATTGTTGACGCGCACATCATATAGAAATCGAAACCCTTACGAATGTATAATGTTCTTATATTGTGTCTTCTCGGCATGTCTGAAGATATTAGATGTGCTAACGAAACGCTACTTCATAGTGAGATTATTGGCACACATTTACACGCAGCTTGGTAAAAATAATATGATGATGAACGGTAAGTTACAGATCAATTGAGTGAAATTTAGTACTTTATCAAAAATTCGGACATTTCCCGACGTTTCGATTCCATTGCATTCATCAGGAAACCTAGTTTCCCTGATGAAGGCGATGAAGTCGAAACGTCGGGATATGTCTGATTTTTTTATTATAAAGTACTAATTTTCACTCAATTTATATGTAACTAACCATTCATCATGATACTATTTTTACCAATATGTCTCTCCGACAATTCTACGAGCAGCTTCCATACAAGAACGCCGTCATCAGACGACTTGAGAGCCTCTCAAAGAGGCACCTGCACACAAAGTATGATAGCTGTATTCTTAAATGAAATGATATGCGCGCACACACACACACATATATATATATATATATATATATATATATATATATATATATATATATATATATATATATATATATATATATATATATATATACATACATATATATATATACATGCGTGTGTGTATGTGTGTGTGTATGCTATATACCATTTCATTTTTCGCCGGTCCGACTTTCGGCGCCTCCACTTTTATACCTTCAACTTTCCGTCCTGTTGACCATTGCACCAATCGAATTCCGTGCGAATTTTGTTCATGAACCGTTTGTCCGCCGTGTTAGCAGTGTTTGGTGGTATATATACGTATATTTGACGTTAAAATGTACTTTATTAAAGTTAATATTAAAGTGGGTAAATAAGGAAAAAAATAAAAAAAATTTTTTCTTACACATTCCCTTTTTTTAAAAAAAAAAAAAAAAAAAAAAAATAGGGGTTGTTTTTTTTCTTCCCCCCCCCCCCCCCGGGGGGGGGGGGAGGGGAAAAAAAAAAAAAAATATTAACACCAGGTTCCTCTTATGTTCCATGGGACCTCACAGACCCCGGAAACCTCTGAATATCTGAATCCACGCAACGTCAGCCAAGTTATTATCTCACTTTACTGAGGAAATATGTGAAGGATTCGCCGAAGTAATGTCTAAACCATTGCCAATTCCCATGTTCGAGTTATATTTGTTATAGTTATATCGAAGTTATATTTGGGTAGAATAGAACTCTGGCCCCTACCTGCCCGCCAGCCTCTGTCGCCAACCCTCCTGCCGTACCATCAACCGCTGCCGCCATCCAACCTGTCCCACGATCAACCAATGACATCAAGCGACTTGTCCTTCCATCAATGAATCATCCTTTGACCGTTTCCGTTGATCATGCGCCATCTGCACTCCTACCAGTCCGTGCTTACAGCAGTTTTTCCTCCTCCTCACCCCGTCCACCACCCGCTGCTATAACCTATCCCGCTACTTCTTCAACCCACCCACCAACCGTCACGACAATCTACTCTGCCCGTCCGTTTGCCAAGCGCCCGAGAACTATATCATCTGTCCGTGCTTCACCGGCACCAGCCTGCCCGCCAGCCAATCCCCCACCACTCATCCTGTCCCTGCATCAGTTTCGCACTCTTTGCCTTTCGTTCGTTCTACGCCGTCTGCGCACATACTGATGGCCCTGATGGCAGCCGTTTTGTCTTGTCCTCAACCCACTCATCAACAGAGCGTGAAGCCATCGAAGTTATATTTGGGTAGAATGGTGGTCCCGACCTTCATGTATGGTTATAAGTATCGTGTGTGGACATAAATTAAGTGAAATCATTGTTGTAGGGCATATTTTGTTGATGCCTGAAATTAACTGTGTGCTATACAGTGAGTGTGCGCGCTGGTGCTCGTGTGTGCGCGCTTGCCCGTTTACGTGAATAATGTGCTTGTGAAACATTGATCATGTACTAACCTCGAAAAACTTTTTGAGGTTTGAGCTTTCTTTGAGTTGTAAAGCAGCTGAATCGCTCATTAGTGAGGAGCAAGCTGAGCTACTTGGCGGAAAATTCATGTCACATGTACCTCGATGTTCGTCTCAGACTTTTTATTTGCGTGAGATATTCAAGAGTGTGCAGCGACACCTGACATAACAGTATAATAATACCGCAAAACGTCTATTGGATAGGCGCATCCGACTGAAGCGAAGAAAGCGGCCGTTCGCATATGACTGTTTTGTGTATGTACAATCTACCACGGCGAAGGATGCAACCGCGTTTAGCGTACGTGACTGCTTTTCATGCACCACACCATGGTGATCGAAAATGGAAGTGAAGTCCAGATATGCGTAATAAGTGGACGGCGAAACAGGCAACGAGTTGTTATAATTTGCATTGAAGGTGCACTAATTTGAAGCCAAAATCAACCTCGGTACTTGCGGAAAGCTTGTTTTCCTCCGATCGTCAAGTGAATCTCGACCGGTCGTGACGACTGTCGTGCGACGGTTAGCTGCTGCTGCAATGCTGTGATTGATCACGGATGCCCCATCACCTTTCCTGCTCAATCTTTCCGGAGTCGACCGCTGACCCCGCTCACCTGTTGTCCCTCCGTTCGGCTTCCTTTGATGCCGGGTGCAGCTGCGGGCAGGAGATAAGAGCGAGCGGGAGGGTGCGGGACGTGGTTGGCGAATTGAGCAAGCCTGAACCGAGAGCGGCGGTCAGCACGCTGGCCTTGTCCCGCATAAAACCGGTGGCCAGCCCCATGCCACGGCTGCGATGTGGAGGTTTTTGTTGGATTTTATTTCGAGCCGTCTCAATGTCATTTTTGCGATACCCGGGCAAAAAGTCAAAATGCAAAAAATCAACGCATGAAAAGTATAATGGAAAAGAGTTCGAAGCGCTAAAAGTCCAACGAACAGGTGAACATGCCCAAAGTCCAATTGCGAACGTCAGACGGACCTGAAGTCAAAAGGAACAAAGTAGCACGGACAAACAGTTCATGAACAAAATTCGCACGGAATTCGATTGGTGCAATGGTCAACAGGACGGAAAGTTGAAGGTATAAAAGTGGAGGCGCCGAAAGTCGGACCGGGGAAAAATGAAATGGTATATAGCATACACACACCCATACACACACGCATCAATATATATATATATATATATGTATATATATATATATATATATATATATATATATATATGTATGTGTGTGTGTGTGTGCGCGCATATCATTTCATTTAAGAATACAGCTATCATACTTTGTGTTCAGGTGCCTCTTTGAGAGGCTCTCAAGTCGTCTGATGACGGCGTTCTTGTATGGAAGCTGCTCGTAGAATTGTCGGAGAGACATATTGGTAAAAATAGTATCATGATGAATGGTTAGTTACATATAAGTTGAGTGAAAATTAGTACTTTATAATATACAAATCAGACATATCCCGACGTTTCGACTTCATCGCCTTCATCAGGGATACTAGGTTTCCTGATGAATGCAATGGAATCGAAACGTCGGGAAATGTCCGAATTTTTGATAAAGTACTAAATTTCACTCAATTGATCTGTAACTTACCGTTCATCATCATATTATGTTTACCAAGCTGCGTGTAAATGTGTGCCAATAATCTCACTATGAAGTAGCGTTTCGTTAGCACATCTAATATCTTCAGACATGCCGAGAAGACACAATACAACAACACTATACATTCGTAAGGGTTTCGATTTCTATATGATGTGCGCGTCAACAATGAACAGCTTGTCTTGATGTTCCATAACACACGTAGATCTCATATACGGGTACATCTGAGACGGAAATGCTCTCAACAGTGATACTAAACGGGCATTCTACGCACTTCTTGTATTATATGCATACAAACACAGATGAACAAATGTAGGTGCACACTGCCGCTGAAGTTTCCCAGAGCGCAGGCAGTGCATAGCTAGGAACAGTCCTATGCCCGTGTCGGCACGACATTGACATTTTCCACCGGTCCGAGATGGTGCTCTGCTGAACCAGCATCACAGTCTACATTAAATTATTTTACAGTAGGAACATGCCAAGTTTCGTGGACATTTGGACACCAACATTCCTAATGCGCATCATACATGGTGGCACTGAACTCATCCAACATACACCTATGTTGGACCGACTTGAACATGGGAATTAGCAATAGTTTAGACATTACTTCGGCGAATCCTTCACATATTTCCTCGGTAAAGTGAGATAATAACTTGGCTGACGTAACGTGGATTCAGATATTCAGAGGTTTCCGGGGCCTGCGAGGTCCCATGTAACGTACGAGGAACCTGGTGATCGAAAGCTCTTTGACCCATTGCCTACACCCCTGGGCCAGTGGCGCAGGCAGGATGGCGAAAGCCAAACCATGACTTGTGCATATGTATGATTTCTTAAGTAAAGGGGAATTGGAATGGAAAATTCAAGTTCAATTGGTCCCTAATTACCCAACTTCAATATCAACCATATCAAGTTACATTTTAACGTCAAATTTATGTAGATGAATCCATGCATAATGCATGTATGTATACACACACACACACACACACACACATATATATATATATATATATATATATATATATATATATATATATATATATATATATGTGTGTGTGTGTGTGTGTATGTATGTGCGTGTGTGGGTGGGTATGTATGTCATGTATAATATATGCATATAAACAGTTTCAATATGACATCGTAACTTCTTCAGTGCCACATTGCGCCATGTGTTCGTCACATTCGACAATACAGACAATTCATGATGAGATGAAAATCAGATGTCAATCGAAGCTGTGTAGGACACCTCCGATTCAACACAACTAAGTAGCCACGCATCGGATAATCTAACCGGCGGATCCAAGATAAAACCATCACTTGTCAACACGCGTGTTAAAAAAAACGCAGCGGAGCATACGGTCTTCAAGCGAAAATTTACGATGTAACAGAATCCAGATTACCGAAGCGGTCGCGACAAGACATCACCGTCATGCACGGTGTCATGTACATAATACACCATCTCACCTCCTAAATCCTTTCCTCCGATTAAGGCCTGTGCTTTCGACTCAGTTCCCAATATGCTAATACATCTGTTTTCCCGTTCCTGTCTATGAAACACATTTTCATTCCAAACACTTTCGCCCAACTATGCGAAAATCTTTGATTTCGTGGTCCAGTCCGTTGAAGTTTACTCACTGGAAGCTCTCCTCTTCCACGCAGAATGGACGACAGATGATTTTGGAACCTGGCATACAATTTGTTTCCCGTTTCTCCCACGTAACAAACACCATCACACTTGATGTGAGGGTGATGGTTTGTCGCGACTGCTTCGGTAATCTGGCTTCTGTTATTTTCGCTTGAAATTCATAGTCTCCGTTACATTTTATTAACACGCGTGTTGGCAGGTGATGTTTTATCTTGGATCCGCCTGTCGGATTATCCGACGCGTGGCTACCCACAAGTTGTGGTTAATCGGAGGTGTCCCAGACAGCTTCAATTGACACCTGATTTTCATCTTAGTACGTATTGTTTTTATGATCGAACGCGGCGAACACATGGCGCAATGTGGCACCGAAGATACTAACGTACTATGTCGTACTGAAACTGTATATTTATATATTTACATAAATATATATATATATATCTATATATATATATATATATATATATATATATATATATATATATATATATATATATATATATATATATATATATATATATATATATATATATATATATATATATATATATATATATATATATATATGTACATAAGTGGCACAATGATAAAAACTATATTTCCACCAGGAAACACATCACCAACGTTTCGGAAAGGCCTTCTTCAGGGTGACACAATTGTGTCCCTGAAGAAGGCCTTTGGCAAACGTTTGTGTTCTGTGAAATATAGTTTATCATTGTCACTTACTATAGCTTGTCAAAATATTACTCAATATATGTACATATATATATATATATATATATATATATATATATATATATATATATATATATATATATATATATATATATATATATATATATATATATATATATATATATATATATATATATATATATATATATATATATATATATATATATATATATATATATGTATGTATGGATGTACATACGATGGATGGGCTATTTACCGATGTGCACTCA
The DNA here is from genome assembly GCA_034440615.1 of Ashinkailepas kermadecensis. Lineage (NCBI taxonomy): Eukaryota > Metazoa > Arthropoda > Thecostraca > Neolepadidae > Ashinkailepas > Ashinkailepas kermadecensis. Next base: position 294,223 of record JAOTOM010004438.1, read on the forward strand.
TAATATGCTGGGGTTCGTGAACACGGGAGTTATTTACCCCTCCCCACCCACCTAGGGTTTTACAGCGATTGAAAAAAAAGGCGGAATGTTAAGCACATTTTCCTTCGTCTTTTTACATCTGATGCGAAAGTTTCGACCTCAGGTCGCGCAAGGCAATTGCCCTAGCACATGTCAAGGAGAACCACCTCAAAATGTTTCAGGATGAAAAGCCAATATGAATGAAAATACAATGAAACAAAACTTGCTCCTTGAGTAAAATTGGGCGGTGCCTATAAAACACATCACTCGGATTTACGTTCTAGGTCAGTTCAGTGACCTGAGGTCATTGCCAATTTTGGAACAAGTTTCCTATTTTGTAATATGCATGCTCTTGTAACATTTTTTTCCGTGGTATGTATGCAGAACTATGAGAAGTTCCTAATCCAATTTGATTGACCTCCGTCAAGTGACCTAATGCCAAGTCAGGAAAAGGTGCATCGAGTGGGGAAAATCTATTTAGACACTCGTTGTTTTATGGTTCATTTTGAGTTTTACTTTCATAAATAGTATCAAACGTGCATTATATGACATCAGCTACCAAATGGAACCAAAACTATGGATCATAGACTTCGACGAATCTGATCTTGTCCTCTGTTACAGGGTAATGGAACTATTTTGGTGATTAGTGGCCTACATGCACATATATCACATTTATATCGATCTTCGCTACTACTGGCTAGTAGACGTTTTGGAACAGGATTAAGAATGAATGATCTTCTGCTGTACGAATAACCTGACTTCCAATTGCTGTAACTCCAAACCGAACATGATATCGGATCAAATCTGACGAAAAACGATGCGTTATGAAATTATATAGAGCCATGGCAGAGTTCAGTTTGATGGGTCATGCAGTATTGAAAGCAATCCTGAAATTCACCATGGGTTAAATTAGCCCATACCGGCACTGCACGGGTTACGATGGCCTGTGCCCGTAATTTTCCGAGGCCGTCCAGGGTGCGTGTTAAGCGACAAGTTTCAGGCCTACGTGGTTCTACCACAACCTATACCCGGCATATCTGCACTTGAACAGGGCTCCCACCTACCTCTGGAATCCGACGAACCGCTTCCGTCTTACGACATCCCTGGTCCGATTTAACTAATCATTCCAAAGAACTCCATCTTAAGCGATTTTGCGTTGCCACTTAATCGCTCGCTACTAAGAAATTGGTGGTACACTGAAGACATCAGGAGAAAATCCTTGTTGATTAATATGAACACCGTTCAGGAAGTTTGCACTACATGCTCAATGCAAATAGGTAAATAGCCCAGGTCTCTTTGATGACATGGGACTAGCCTATGTTCACCATCCGTGTGTATGTATGTATGTATGTATGTATATTGTATCTATATGTGTATGTATGTATGTATGTGTGTATCTATGTATGTATGTATGTATGTATGTATGTATGTATGTATATATATATATACATGTATATGGCTTCACACGAGCTACTCTGGCAACATCATCTCACATTTCGTCTATTCCTGAAGGGCTATTCACACAGCAAATATATTCTCATCTGAACTATTTACAATCAACATGAAGCACTGGGATCGCATTTACGTCCCAACGTTATTTTCTCCCCGTCGAACTTTTTGGTCATGCATTATTCCAGAGTGACAACGTGACGTGTGTGTTGACGTCTTTGTTTATTTCTGGTGTGTGTTCACGTAGGTGCAAAGACTCGAGCACCATGAGACGTATTCGGTCCGGGCAAGACTTCGTCCAAACGAAGACTGTATGCTTCGTGCAGTAAGCTACATTGGTGGCACCACAGCCTCCATTTCGAGAAGACTAACAATGCACCTCAGAGATCGAGCACCAAAAAGAACACATGGAAAACTGCCACCCAAACACTGCTAACACGAGAACACCTTACCAACAACACCACCATCATCACGTCTTGCTCGGACCCAACATGTCCATGGTGCTCAAGTCTTTGTACTTACGTGAACACACCAGAAATAAGCAAACAAGTCGGCACACACGTCACGTTGTCACTCTCTAATAATATAAAACCAAAAAGGTCGTAGTTTGTTGGAGAGGGGGGGGGGGCAAAAACGTCGGGATATAATTGCAATCCATTGCTTCATGTTTATTGTAAATAGTTCAGACCAGAACGTACTTGTTTTGTGAGTGGCCCTTCAGGAATCGACGAAATGTAAGATGATGTTGCAAGAATAGCTTGTGTGAAACCAGTGCTCAATTGAT
>JAOTOM010004439.1:0-107500 GCA_034440615.1 Ashinkailepas kermadecensis
TGGTGTAATGCTGTATGTGAATAGCTTATACAGTTCTCAAAAAGTAGCAGATGGGGTAAAAAATGTGTCTGTTGAGTCCATTTGGCTTGATGTTGCTGTCGGAAAAGGCAACAGCAATAAACTGAGGATAGGAGCTTTGTATCGATCAGGAACCTTGCCACATTCTCAGCAACTGGAGCTCGATAAAGTGATTTGTGAGGAAATCAGTAGCAACTTTCAGAGGAAATGCCTTATTCTTGGTGACTTTAATCTAAAAGGATATGAAAATGTTGGTGTTGGCTCCCCATCATGTAAACTGTTTAGGAAATGCCTTGAAGAGGACTTGTTCTTACACCAGTTTGTAACGGAACCAACCAGGCAGGGCTCATTCTTGGACCTTGTCTTCTCAGATTTAAGTGATTTAGTTCAAGACTTGACTGTAGGAGAAACTATGGGAAGAAGTGACCATAACATAGTAAGATTCAAGGCACAGGTAGCAGGGACAATCAAGGATAATTTGGCAAAGATTCCAAATTTTAACAGGGCAGACTTTGACTGCATGAGAGAGGCTTTAAGTGTCATAAAATAGGAAGAAGAATTCTTTGATTTAAATGCCTGTGAAATGTGGGAAAAGTTCAAATCTTACTTGACGGAAATTCAGATTAGACATGTCCCCCAAAAGCAAAGGCGCAAAAGAAGGGTAGGAAAGCCAGCATGGCTTACACCAGATGTGATGAAAGCAATTAAGGCTAAGAAAGACGCATTTAGAGTATTTAAGGAAGCTTCAAATATCGTAAATCTAAGGTGGTATCAAAAATCTAGAGATGCTGTGAACCAGAAAATCAGAGCAGCAAAGAGAGCAAAAGAATTGTGGATTTGGCTAGGAACTGTAATGGGGACAGTAAAAAGTTCTTTAGTTTCTATAAGCTAAGTAAAGTGTCAAGCACAATTGGTCCACTGGAAGTAAATGGGACTATATTGAGCGAGGATGGTGAGATGGCTGAGGAGCTGAGCAAGCAGTTTAAATCAGTGTTTACAGTCGAGGATGTGACTAATCTGCCAACCGTGAACCACAGTTCAATGACAGGTGATCAGATACACGATGTTGATTTCATTGATAGTGATATTGTTTTCAATTATATCAGAAAAATAAAGCCAAACAAGACAGCAGGACCTGATGTAATTTATGCTAGGGTATTGCGGGAAGCTGAAAAGGAAGTGGCAATTCCACTTAGTATAATATTTTGTAGATCAGTTTCACAAAATGAAATTCCTACAGATTGGAAACGGGCAAATGTAGTTCCTATTTTCAAGAAAGGAGAGAGAGGGAAAGTTGAAAACTATAGGCCAGAAAGCCTCACATCCCTAGTCTGCAAGGTACTCGAATCAATTATCAAGGATAGAATAGTTAGTTTTCTGGAAGGAAACAGATTGATTCAAGATACTCAACATGGGTTTAGAAAAGGGCGAACGCGTCTCACAAATCTCTTGGACTTTTTGAATTTTGCTACAGAACAATTTGATCAGGGAAATCAGGTTGATGTAGCATATCTTGACTTTAGTAAGGCCTTTGACAAGGTACCCCATATATGGTTAATGGTGCAGCTTCAGGTCCATGGTATTGCAGGTAGCATCCTAAAATGGATAGAGTTGTGGCTTTTAGATAGACAGCAGAGAGTGATGCTAAATGGTACAAAGTCATCATGACAAAATGTTCTTAGTGGAGTGCCCAAGGGGTCGGTACTGGGGCCACTATTGTTCATTATACATGTGAATAGCATTGAATGTGGCCTAAGCAGTAAGGTTTTGAAATTTGCGGATGATTTGAAGATCTTTAGGGCAATAACAGGGCACAATGAGCAGGTTTTGCTGGAGAAAGACTTAGACGAGCTAGTGAAGTGGTCCGAAAAATGGCAAATGAAGTTTAATTTTCATAAGTGCAAAGTCATGCATGTAGGTAGGCAGCATATGAAGGCTCCATACATGATGGGTGGCCAAGTACTATCTGTGACTCAGCAGGAGAAGGACTTAGGTTTTATTTTGAACACAAAATTGGGGGCATCAGAACAGACCAAAGAAGCCAGGAAGAAGGCAATGCTTGGTGCAATACAGAGGAATGTGTCATACAAAAGTGAGGAGGTCATCAGGAAGCTTTACTGTGCATATGTCAGGCCACATTTGGAATACTGTGTCCAGGGGTGTCGATTTTTGAAAAACATTGGGGGGGGCGAAGTGCCAACGCACTAAACCCCCCCAAAAAAAAAAAACTCATCGGATTTAGCCCACTATATCTTCAGATCTCAGAAATTCTGATTTTTTATTCGACGATGTGTATGTTTATGTTTATTAAGCATCCTTACCAACGGGGAAAATCGTCCAATAACTGGTGAAGTCACATAATTAAAAGAGCAGTGTTCAGTACATGTCAACATAATACTCTTGGTTGGTTATTGGTTCTACGACACGTCGACCGTTGTGCAGGGGTGTCGATTTTTGAAAAACATTGGGGGGGGGCCGAAGTGCCAACGCACTAGACCCCCCCAAAAAAAAAAACCATCGGATTTAGCCTACTATATTTTCAGATCTCAGAAATTCTGATTTTGTATTCGACGATGTGTATGTTTATGTTTAATAAGCATCCTTACCAACGGGGAAAATCGTCCAATAACTGGTGAAGTCACATAATTAAAAGAGCAGTGTTCAGTACATGTCAACATAATACTCTTGGTTGGTTATTGGTTCTACGACACGTCGACCGTTGCGTCATATAGCGTCGCCAATCTCTCACGCCGATTGGTCGCGGGCGAAGAGTAGCGACAGGTGAGACTCGAACTCACCAACATAACAACTCTGAGTAATAGCATGCGACTGCAGTGCCATAAGTGGGCTCGGATCTATCGTCACCGTCACCGTCACCGTCACCGTCACTGTTACCCTCCTCCTCACTCCACACACCAACAAACACACACCGGCTCAAATAAAATTACTTCAGCGATCAGATGCAGGCTAAAACACACCGGCATTGATGAAGCATCAGAGCACAGCAGACCTGAACGGTAATGACGATGGGTGAAAGTATTTCATTGGTGCCTAACGTTAGGGAGGGGCATTTTTCCCTTTAGTACGCCACTGCGGCTGCTCAACGTGTTTTTTCCGCAGATTGCACGATCGAGAGTAGAAAGGCCCTTCGGATAATTTTCTTTCGGGACCCATTCTTAATCTTCCGGTGCTCTGGTCGATTCGATGGAGTCTCCTTGTGGTTTGTGTGGTGAAGTCTATTTTTATAAGCCCCCTGCAGGCTATTTTTGGAACCCGGTACGATTCTTCTGGCTCTCGGTGCGTTTTTTCCGGTGCCCAAACAGGTTTCTTTTTCTGGCGTCCGACGACTTCTTATTTTGTGGATCTTTGACGCAATTTTTCCGTCCGCAAGGTGACATTCCGGGTATATATTGGTACTTGGGAAGCCAGCTGCAACTTGTGGGGCTCCGGCACGACGTTTTGGCCCCAATGAGATTTTCAAGAGAAGCGGCGTGATTTTTTTTTGTCTAAGTGCGATTTTTTTGGGCCCCGTCGTCGCTTGTTGGGATCCCTTGCGGTGGCTACGACACGTTTGTGGGGGCCCAACAAGTTTTGTGGGCTTTTGGAGCTGTTGTTGGGATCCCAGATTGATTTTCCGTGTCCGGACTGTTTTTCATTTACCCAGCTTCATTTGTTGGGTGATCTCAACGAGACTTTTAGAGCCCCGGTGGGACCTGTCAGGCCTCTGGCGTGATTTTCAGGGGCCCGGGTGATAATTCTTAGTACCCCAGTCTCGGCGTGATTTTCAGGAGGCCCCGGCCCGACCGTTTGTGGCCCCCGTCGTGATTTTCTTGAATCCCAGCACGACTTGTTTGCGGACCCAACGGATTTTCAGGGGCCCAGGTGCAAACTTTTGAGGCCCCAGCGTCATTATCGGGGCCCCTGTGCTACGTTTGGGGGCCCCCAAAGTGATTTTTCTGAGCCCCGGTGCGATTTTTGGTGGACCGAGTAAAATTTTTAGGGAGCATAATGTAGCTTTTATACCCCAGTGAGAATGGTATGGATTCACTCATCAGTGAATTTGCAAACATACTGATATATCAGTTAACAACAATGCAGGGAGCTATGTGATCAACATGGTCTGTGCCCTAAAGCCCAAATAACTAAGTAACAATGCAGGGAATCTGCTGCATAACAGTTTGACCATAAATTAGCCATGATATATGGCATCATACTTCCCATGCTATTTAGAATAGTGAGCTATATTTTGTGTACAAACATCAGGACATTAGAAATGTTAATTAACGTTACACACATCAGTTCCTAACAAGTGTCAGCAATACATTTCCTTCATGTGCTTTAAACATGATTCAAGAAAGCACTGTCATCGATTTTAAACTTGCAAAAAGAGTGGGCCGCCTGGCATTTTTAGTGCTATTTGAGTGAATTTGCTGTCTTGTTAGTGAACTGACCACTTATTGAGATATAAGTACTTTAACTTTGCCTGCTTCCATCATACAAAATTGTCATTTTCCAATACATCAGAAATCATCAGAATAACTTCTTGTCCACAAACCGGTGTATGCATTTCTATGAATTTCTCATATTTATTAACACAAATGATGTAGATCTGATCTGCAAATTTATAACTCAGAAAATGTTATCAGCACAGGATTCCATTCTTGAAAATATTGTACTTTCAACATGTTATTGTTCTTTGTGAAGCAATAAGTGCAATGCTCTCATGCAGCATGCAGATGGAGGTTCATCACGTGCACCAGGTAGCACAAAAAGAGATATTATTGCAGTCTAAGGTAACCACAGGACAGGTTTACACCCATTTTACCTCCACGAATCATTCAAAGGAGCTAGGTTTTGCCTAGTTGCGTTAGGCTAGGCTTTTGTTGTAAGTTAGTAAATAAAAAAAGTCTTCAAAAACGGTTCAAGCTAGATTAGGTCATGTTAGACTTTTTAAGTTGAAAATGATTGAGAACAACTTTTTTTTTGGGGGGGGGGGGGAATTGGGCATAAAATAATCATTTCTTGCATGGAAGTCTAAGCTAGGTTAGGTTAGGTTATGTTACATGTTTTTTTTCATCTGAACATTATTTTTCATCCTATATTACTCGAATCCAAGCCCCCTTTTCCATGTTATTTTTCCTCACAATTGAAAAGTGTGCATCTGCAGAGGAAATGAGCGGTTACATCATGTTCAGCACATTAACAAACACTGCATTAAAAAAAGAAATTCAAAGAAGTCAGAGAGTACCATGAGCTGAAAAAATACCCAAAAAGCCAGGTATTATCACAGTTTAAGGTAACACAAGACAAGTTTTACACACATTTTACCTCCATGAAACATACAAAGGGGTTAGGTTTGTCAGGTTAGGTTAGGCTTTTGTTGTAAGTTATAAAAATAACCATTTGTTGGTAAATAATTTTTGTTAATTATTTTTCTACACAAAATAATAAACGGTTCAGGAAAATAATATTGTTCAACGGTTGTTCAACTTATCATTCTAAGTTGAAAATATTTGAGAAAATGCCTCGGAAATTTAAATTAAAAACAATTAATTTCTTGTATGGGAAGTTGAACTATGTTAGGTAAGGTTATCATACATCTTGAACATTATTTACATGCTATATTTCCTTACTCCACACCCTTTTTGTTGTGTTATTTTTACTCCCAATTGAAAGGCATGCATTTGCAGAAGAAAGGACATTAAATTTGTGCTTTTATGTGTTTTATTAATATTTTTTTATTTAAATTTCCAATGCAATGTTTATGAATGTCACTAAGCTGATGGCACTACTCAGTTTCTGTGCAAATGCTTGTGGTTTTGAGCAGGTTGTGAGCAAAATAACAAAAAAAATGGGTTTGGAGCTAGTAACATAGCAATTAAAAGAAATACATTACAAATTCAACATAACCTAACGTAACCTAGCCTAACCTGACCTTGGAGAAAACAACTACAAAACAAGATTGGAAAAACATAACAAGTTATTTTCTTGAAATTTTGCAAATGAAAAAACCTAACCCAACCTAATTTAACCAGAATTATTGTGCTTTAAGGTGGTGATTAGGCAAGTTATTACACATTTGCCTCCATAAAGCAAACAAATGGGCTATGTTTGGTGATGTTTTAGATTAGTTTAAGTGTTTAAGTTCAACATTTTTTGCAAAAATTGTTCCAAAATTTGAAAGAAATAGATCTTTTTTCTTTAAAAGCAGCTTATGTTAGACTAAGTTAAGTTGGGTTACATTTTTTTATTGTTAAAAAAATACATTGCTTGACATTTTTACAACTTGATGTTTTGGTTTTGTTTTTCTCCAAGGGGAGGTTAAGCCAGGTTAGGTTAGGTTATGTTGCATTTTTTTATTTAAAAAAAAATACTTTATCCTATGTCACCCAATTCAAAGCTTTTTGTTGGTGTTATTTTGCTCACAACCTGAAATGTAGGCATTTGTATCGAAAATGAGTGGTCCCATCATCTGAGTCACATTCATAAACATTGCATTGAAATGATACATTCCACGAATTCATAAAACACCTTAAAACACAAATTTACCAAAATGAGCAATAACATCATGTTCATCACATTCCTAAACATTGCATGGAAAAAAAATTAATCAGAAATTACCTTAAGCTGTAAATTTACCAAAAGGTGTACCGACCCCTGGACGGAAATGCAACACTAGGTGCCCCAATCCTGGGCAGAAAGGGCACCAAGAGCAGTGGAATGAAAATATTAATAAAAGTAAACTAAAAACAGCTCTTCTTGAAGACAAACGTGGTAGTTATGTGATATTAACATGGAAACCCTGAGCACAAATCAGAAAAAAGCATGGACTGGACTTTTTCAAGCTTACCTGCCAACTTCTTCAACTACTGTTCGTTTGGGAATTAAATATCAGCACGCTATTTATTCACTATTTAAAATCACACCAATCCGCAGATACATCAGAATGTGCGAAGTACAAAAAACGAATCAGTACGACGTCACATGAGATTGGCCTCCGGATTAAACACTGCGCGGCAATTGCACCACAAATGTCTTACCTCCGTCACATTTGTCACTGGAACCTCAAATTTAGACTTTAGGCGCTGGAATTTCTGTAACTGGAATTTTTTCTTTGGATGTTACGATTTTGGATGTTCTGAGGAACGCCCATCACGATTTGTGACATTTAATACGCGCTAGTGTCTATCGATACAAATCGACACCCCTGCTTTGGAGAAAAAAATAGAAACAAAAATTAAGCAATATATATTTTGAAAATTTTATAGATTGAACAACCGAACCCAACTTACCCAAACCTAATGTCAGCTGCTTTTGAAGGAAAATTTCCGATTTTATTTTATTTTTGAAAATGATTGAACAATTTTTCCAAGGTAAACAACTAAACTAGCCTAACCTAGCCAAATCGGTATTATTGTGCTTTAAGATGGTAACAAGACAAGTTTGTACACACATTTTCCTCCATATACCAAGCAAATGGGTTAGGTTTGGTTAAGTTAGGTTAGTCTAGGTTTTTCAAGTTGGAAAACTTTTTTTTAAATCCAAAAAAGTTTCCCCCAAAATTGCAAATTATTTGGTAACCATGCGGTCTAAGGTGTTCTTTTTTTCCTTTAAAGCAAAACAAAATGCAGAATACCATGTTTATGAAGGTGACTAAGATGATTGGACCCACTTATTTTCTGTGCTTACTTTTCAGGTTGTGAGCAAAATAATGCCAAAAAGGCTTTGAGTTCGGTAACATAGCATAAACATAAATGTTTTTTTTTAATGCAACAAAACCTAACCTAGCCTACCCTAACCTATCTTTTGAGAACAAAAAATTAAACTAAATTAAAATGTCACTTAATTTATTTTCTGAAAATTCTCAACCTTAAGAAAGAAACCTAAACGAGCCTAACCTAACCTAAGCTGATCTTGAATAAAAAATTATATTTTTTGTGAACATGGTTGTAAATTTTGTCGGAAACTTTTGGGTATTATTGTGCTTTAAGGTGGGAACAAGAAAAGTTGTATGGGCGCTGTATGACCAACGCAGTCAATGCGGCCGTAAACCCAAATAACCAACCAACCAACCCAGAAAGATGTAAGCTGTACTTCCACAGTGGAGGGAATTCCAGCTATTTTGTTTGTTTTTACACTCAATTTTACATTTTCAGCAAAAGGTGGAGAGTCCGTCCACTATCTAATCCAAATCTGTTTCTATTCAGTACAAAATGTGCTGGTTAACATCAATGTTTCTACTTAGCATGGGGTTTTTCATTTTTTCCCTTTAGCTTTCTTATCAGCATAAAATAGCATAGGTTATTGGGGGGGGCCAAATCAACATTGGGGGCAAGATCAACATTGGTGGGGCCATAGCCCCCACAAAAGGATACAAATCAACGCCCCTGCATACATGCATGATTTTGCACTTACCAAAATTTAATTTCATCTGCCATTTTTTGGACCACTTCACGAGCTCTTCTAAGTCTTTCTGTAGCATGTACCTAGGTGCCTAGGTACGAGGTAAATATCAAGCTGATAGTGTGATGAGTGGGCTGTTGAGGTTAATTATAGTTTGTATATCCACACTCTCAATGATAACTGATTGTTGTTCACGGGACTGGATTGTATGCAAGTTTGACAATGACAATTGGTTTTTGTGCACACCATTTTGAATTTTGTAGCAAAAGGTGGAGAGTCAGTCCACCATCTAACGCAAATCTGTTTTTTTCATTACAAAATGTGCTGGTTAACATCAACTACATTTTCTATGTACCTAGCATGGTGTTTTCTTTCTTTTTTCCTTCAACTTTTTATCAGCATAAAAATAGCATATGTTATTGGGGAGGCCCAAATCAACATTGGGGGGGGGCAAAGATCAACATTGGTGGGGCCCTGGCCCCCACAAAAGGATACAAATCGACGCCCCTGCCATCTAGACATTAGGGGGATGTCCCCATCCTAGCCCCGCCTTCAGCGCCTAAAATATCACACAAACTATAACGTAAAATTCCCTTTACGTAAACGTCATTATGCCTGCACCTTGATCGCAAACACCCGCTTTTATAGTCAGTACGTTACACATGTAACGTACTCGCTTCAAAGGTGGCGCAAATAACCTCGCGTGTAAAGAAAGCATACGAACTTCAATATACCAGGAGGTGCTGAGTTGACATCAAAAGTAACGTTAAGGATTATACTTTATAATCCTTGCTGCTATAATCCTTGCCCTGCTGGTAGAAGAACGTGCCACACCTGTATCAACGGGCTCAAAGGTAGATGCACGCGAAAAAACGTAGTTTATAAAATAACGTGCAACCGCTGTCTTGGAATATTTTATGTCGGTGAAACCAAACGTAGTATCAGGGATAGGTACAATGAGCACTTGGGAGATGCCAGACTTCGAAGAGCATACACACCTTTAGGCGAACACATGATCGACAAACATTATAACATAGAACACAGCGACACTAACACAAACTTCAAAGTAGAAATTCTAGCAACAGCCAGGGACAACGCTGATCTAAAGGTCCTCGAATCTCTACACATACGTAATCTACGGCCGCAACTAAACACGCAAACGACGTCTTGGTATATCACTTAAATTACATAAACATAAATTATGTTCTATGTATTACGCGTTATATTGGATCTATGTCTATATATGTGCGTGAGTGTATGCATCGATATGTATGTGGACCTTCGGCTCGGGCTTCCTCAGAGGATTCTATCTTGACATAGTTTGTTTCTGGTTTGGAGTTTCTTTAAGTGTCTGCACCACTGAGGAGGCTTTTCTGCATTCCACGTGTCTTTTGCACGCTTTTTTTCTTGCGTGCTTTTTTTTTTTTTTCAATTGCTTAACTTGACATTTTTATATCACTCCTGACGATGGCCCCTGGCCGAAACGTTGAGTACCTAATAAAGTATAATCCTTAACGTTACTTTTGATGTCAACTCAGCACCTCCTGGTATATTGAAGGTCGTATGCTTTCTTTACACGCAATGTCTAAAACCCAGGAGCATCTAAGAGCCATTCTTCGTTGTATTAAGCAAATAACCTCTGTGGTCCGGTACGCCTGAAAAAGTCACTCCCCATGCAGTTAAATTGAAACTTGCCTGATGCTACCAATTTCTGCAATATACGAATAAAAACCTGTGACGTCATCAAGGTTTGAATGCGAACTTTTTGTACCTTTTAAAATAATGGTATTTTTGCGGCGTTTAATAATGGTGTTTTTGCGGCGTACGAGACTTTGGGTCTTGTCAAAGCTATTTCTTGTATAGCATTGGTCTTGTATGACTGTAAGGTTTGCTTAAAAGTCATGTGAGCCACAGCTTTCTTTTTTTTATTCTTTTAGGAATACCAATTATAATGCAGTGGCCATGCAGCTTCTTGATGACTTCTCTCTGTCATGGTATCATAAGCTGGCAGATTTGCCCACACATGGCTCTCGTTTTTCCCCATATCAATATTTAATGCATGCATTGTCATTGGGCATGTAGGTAGGTACCTAGGTAAATATCAAGCTGATGGTGTGATAGGTGGGCTGCTGAAGATAATTATTGTTTGCATGTCCACAATCTCAATGAGGATTGTCATTGTTGTTCACTGGACAATGCAAGTTTGACAATGACTGGAAATTAAGAATGGATTTTTTCCTGTTTAAGCTCATATGCATGTGGTTTTGCCATTGGTGGCGTGTACAAACATCAGTATGACAATCCAATTGTTGTGTTGTGGCTTAACACTTTTTAAAAAGACAATCTGGTTTAAAATGCATCATCATCGAATCTTAACATTGTATGCTGTAAGTTTTCCTTCCACAGTGGAGGGAAATCTAGCTATTTTGTTTTTTTTTGCGCATAATTTTGAATTGTGTAGCAAAAGTTCTATACTCAGTCCACTATCTATTCCAAATCTGTTCTTTTTCAGTACAAAATGTGCTGGTTAACATCAACTAAGTTTTCTATGTACCTAACAGTGTTTTTCTTCTTTTTTTCCCTTTAGCTTTTTATCAGCATAAAAATAGCATGGGTTATTGGGGGGGGCCCAAATCAACATGGGGGGGCCAAGATCAGCATTGGGGGGCCATGGCCCCCGCAAAAGGATACAAATCGACGCCCCTGACTGTGTCCAAGCTTGGTCCCCTAGTTATGAGAAAGATTGTTGGCTTTTAGAGAGAGTACAAAAGAGGGCAACAAAAATGGTTAATGGTATAAGCAACCTGGCATATGAGGAAAGATTGAAGAAATTGAATATGTTTTCACTTAGATATAGAAGGCTGAGAGCAGATCTCATCGAGGTTTTTTAATTTGCTCATGGTCAGGAACAGGGATATCTCAGGGAAATGTTTGAATTTAACAGAAATGATGCAATTAGAGGTCATCAATTCAAAATTAAAGTTAATCACAGCAGGACAAGGTTAAGACAGTCTTTCTTCACCAACAGGGTAGCAGAACACTGGAACCAGCTGCCAGGAACCATTGTCAGTAGCAGCACACTGAACATCTTTAAAAACGGCATAGGCAATCATTATAAGAATAGGGGGCTTGTGTTTCTGTATTCCAGGGAGGGTTGATCGACAGGGAGGAGTTGGGAGTTGAGAGGAGTTTGAAATTGTTGAGTGTGTTATGCAATAGCAAGTGAGTCTCTTATTAAGTCTAAATGCTTTATAACTTTGTATAGGGTGTACCTAGCAGTGGATTCAGCACCTTCCTTCGGGATGTGATACTGATGAGATTGTCTATGGTAGCACAATGGGTATGATGGGAGGAGTTTGTAATTGTTGAGTGTATTATGCAATTGCAAGTGAGTCTCTTATTAAGTCTGAACGCTTTATGAATTTGTGTGGGGTGTGCCTAGCAGTGGATTCGGCACCTTCCTTCGGGATGTGATGCTGATGAGATTGTCTATGGTGGCACGATGGGTGTGATGGGAGGAGCTTGTGATTGTTGAGGGTGTTATGCGGTAGCAAGTGAGTGGTGCTAGATAGGCTGGGATATATAGCTTCCTAGGAACTTGGGATAAGGGATTGATTGGGGTGGGAGTATATACATTCCTAGTACCTTTTCTAGATAGGCTTAACCCAGATGGGCCCCTGTGGCTCTTATTAAGCCTTAATACTTTATGACTTTATGACATCCTCGAGCAGGTTTCGTAGGTATATTTACTAAGAGGGGAAGTGAGTTTAGTAGGAATATTTACTAAACTTCCGAAAGTTTAGTAGGCGTTTTTACTAAAGTTGTCTATGGAGATATATACAGTGCGACCGGAACTGAGGACGTGAAAGAGGTGGATTTTTTATGTTAGTATTTGGATACCCGTGACTCTTCTTGCGTAGGTAACAGTGGCGGGTCGCGGGCATTCGCTGTTCTGTTTTTGAACACGCAATCTTGTAGTTATGCCGGTCGGGGTCGGGGTGAGGGCAGGTGGGTACGCTGGTGTAGTTGTCGCTGTTGTTCTCAGTTTGCGCTTTAGGTACCTATATAGGTAAGACATGTACCAATGTGAAACCAGATATCAAAGAACGCACCAGCATCGTGCCTAGGTAGGTAGATAGGTATATGTACATATATATATATATATATATATATATATATATATATATATATATATATATATATATATATATATATATATATATATATATATATATATATATACATATATATAAATATATATATATACATATATATAAATATATATATACATATATATATATATATATATATATATATATATATATATATATATATATATATATATATATATAGATTTATATATATATATATATATATATATATATATAAATATATATATATATATATATACATATATATATACATATATATAAATATATATATATATATATATATACATATATATAAATATATATATATATATATATATATATATATATATATATATATATATATATATATATATATATATATATATATATATATATATATATATATATATATATATATATATATATATATGTATATTTATATATATATATATATATATATATATAAAGGAAAAAAAAGGAAAAAAACACTGTGTCAGGTACATAGAAAACTTAGTTGATGTTAACCAGCACATTTTGTACTGAAAAAGAACAGATTTGGATTAGATAGCGGACTGAGTATCCAACTTTTGCTACACAATTCAAAATTATGTGCAAAAAAAACAAAATAGCTAGATTTCCCTCCACTGTGCAAGGAAAACTTACGACATAAAATGTTAAGATTCGCTGATAATGCATTTTAAACCAGATTGTCTTTTTTTAATGTTAAGCCACAAAACAACAATTGGATTGTCATACTGATGTTTGTACACACCACCAATGGCAAAACCACACACATATGAGCTTAAACAGGAAAAAGTCCATTCTTAACTTCCAGTCATTGTCCAACTTGCATTGTCCAGTGAACAGCAATGACAATCATCCTTGAGATTGTGGATATGCAAACTATAATTATCTTCAGCAGCCCACCTATCACACCATCAGCTTGATATTTACCTAGGTACCTACCTAAATGCCCAATGACAATTCATGCATTCAATATTGATATGGGGAAAACGAGAGCCATGTGTGGGCAAATCTGCCAGCTTATGATACCATGACAGAGAAAAGTCAGCAAGAAGCTGCATGGCCACTGCAATATAATTGGTATTCCTAAAAGAATAAAAAAAGAAAGCTATGGCTCACATGACTTTTAAGCAAACCTTAGTCATCCACGACCAATGCTATACAAGAGAAATAGCCTTGACAAGCCCAATGTCTCGTACGCCGCAAAAACACCATTATTAAACGCCGCAAAAATACCATTATTTTAAAAGGTACACCAAAGTCGCATTCAAACCTTGATGACGTCACAGGTTTTTATTCGTATATTGCAGAAATTGGTAGCATCAGGCAAGTTTCAATTTAACTGCATGGGGAGTGACTTTTTCAGGCGTACCGGACCACAGAGGTTATTTGCGCCACCGTTGAAGCGAGTACGTTACATGTGTAACGTACTGACTATAAAAGCGGGTGTTTGCGATCAAGGTGCAGGCATAATGACGTTTACGTAAAGGGAATTTTACGTTATAGTTTGTGTGATATTTTAGGCGCTGAAGGCGGGGCTAGGATCAGGACATCCCCCTAATGTCTAGATGGCAGGGGCGTCGATTTGTATCCTTTTGTGGGGGCCAGGGCCCCACCAGTGTTGATCTTGGCCCCCCCCAATGTTGATTTGGCCCCCCAATAACATATGCTGTTTTTATGCTCCTAAAAAAGTTGAAGAAAAAAAGAAGAAAAACACCATGCTAGGTACATAGAAAATATAGTTGATGTTAACCAGCACATTTTGTAATTAAAAAAAAAACAGATTTGGGTTAGATAGTGGACTGACTCTCCACCTTTTGCTACAAAATTCAAAATGGTGTGCACAAAAGCCAATTGTCATTGTCAAACTTGCATACAATCCAGTCCCGTGAACAACAACCAGTTATCATTGAGAGTGTGGATATACAAACTATAATTAACCTCAACAGCCCACTCATCACACTATCAGTTTGATATTTGCCTGATACCTAGGCACCTAGGTACATGCTACAGAAAGACTTAGAAGAGCTTGTGAAGTGGTCCCAAAAATGGCAGATGAAATTAAATTTTGATAAGTGCAAAATCATGCATGTATGCAGGGGCGTCGATTTGTATCCTTTTGTGGGGGCTATGGCCCCACCAATGTTGATCTTGCCCCCCAATGTTGATTTGGGCCCCCCAATAACCTATGCTATTTTATGCTGATAAGAAAGCTAAAGGGAAAAAATGAAAAACCCCATGCTAAGTAGAAACATTGATGTTAACCAGCACATTTTGTACTGAATAGAAACAGATTTGGATTAGATAGTGGACTGACTCTCCACCTTTTGTTGAAAAATGTAAAATTGTGTGCCAAAAACAAACAAAATAGCTGGAATTCCCTCCACTGTGGAAGTACAGCTTACATCTTTCTGGGTTGGTTGGTTGGTTATTTGGGTTTACGGGCGCATTGACTGCGTTGGTCATACAGCGCCCATACAACTTTTCTTGTTCCCACCTTAAAGCACAATAATACCCAAAAGTTTCCGAAAAAAATTTACAACCATGTTCACAAAAAATATACTTTTTGTATTCAAAATCAGCTTAGGTTAGGTTAGGTTCGGTTAGGTTTCTTTTTTAAGGTTGAGAATTTTCAGAAAATAAATTAAGTGACATTTTAATTTAGTTTAATTTTTTGTTCTCAAAAGATAGGTTAGGGTGGGCTAGGTTAGGTTTTGTTGCATTAAAAAAACATTTATGTTTATGCTGTGTTACCGAACTCAAAGACTTTTTGGCATTATTTTGCTCACAACCTGAAAAGTAAGCACAGAAAATAAGTGGGTCCAATCATCTTAGTCACCTTCATAAACATGGTATTCTGCATATTTTTTTTTGTTTTAAAGGAAAAAAGAACACCTTAGACTGCAAGGTTACCAAATAATTGGCAATTTTTGGGGAAACTTTTTGGAATTTTTAAAAAACGTTTTCCAACTTGAAAAACCTAAACTAACCTAACCTAACCGAACCTAACCCATTTGCTTGCTATATGGAGGCAAATGTGTGTAAAAACTTGTCTTGTTACCACCTTAAAGCACAATAATACCGATTTGACTAGGTTAGGCTAGTTTAGTTGTTTACCTTGGACAAATTGTTCAATCATTTTCAAAAATAAAATAAAATCTAAGATTCTCCTTCAAAAGCAGCTGACATTAGGTTCGGGTAAGTTGGGTTCGGTTGTTCAATTTAGAAAATTTTCAGAATATATAGTTGCTTAATTTTTGTTTTTATTTTTTTCTCGAAAGCAGGGGCCTCGATTTGTATCGATAGACACCAGAGCGTATTAAATGTCACAAATCGTGATGGGCGTTCCTCAGAACATCCAAAATCGTAACATCCAAATAAAAATTCCAGTTACAGAAATTCCAGCGCCTAAAGTCTAAATTTGAGGTTACAGTGACAAATGTGACGGAGGTAAGACATTTGTGGTGCAATTGCGCGCAGTGTTTAATCCGGAGGCCAATCTCATGTGACGTCTAACTGATTCGTTTTTGTACTTCGCACATTCTGATGTATCGCACCTTCTGATGTATCTGCGGATTGGTGTGATTTTAGATAGTGAATAAATAGCTTGCTGATATTTAATTCCCAAAGGAACAGTAGTTGAAGAAGTTGGCAGGTAAGCTTGAAAAAGTCCAGTCCATGCTTTTTTTCTGATTTGTGCTCAGGGTTTCCATGTTAATATCACATAACTACCACGTTTGTCTTCAAGAAGAGCTGTTTTTAGTTTACTTTTATTAATATTTTCATTCCACTGCTCTTAGTGCCCTTTCTGCCCAGGACTGGGGCACCTAGTGTTGCATTTCCGTCCAGGGGTTGGCACACCTTTTGGTAAATTTACAGCTTAAGGTAATTTCTGATTAATGAAAGTATTTTTTTGAATAAAATAAATGCAACATAACCTAACCTAACCTAGCTTAACCTCCCCTTGGAGAAACACAAAACCAAAACATCAAGTTGTAAAAATTTCAAGCAATGTATTTTTTTACAATAAAAAAATGTAACCCAACTTAACCTAACCTAACATAAGCTGCTTTTAAAGAAAAAAGATCTATTTCTTTCAAATTTTGGAACAAATTTTGCAAAAAATGTCGAACTTAAAACACTTAAACTAATCTAACATCACCAAACATAGCCCCTTTGTTTGCTTTATGGAGGCAAATGTGTAATAACTTGCCTTGTTACCACCTTAAAGCACAATATTTCTGGTTAGATTAGGTTGGGTTAGGTTTTTTCATTTGTAAAATTTCAAGAAAATAAATTGCTAGATATTTTCCCAATCTTGTTTTTATAGTTGTTTTCTCCAAGGTCAGCTTAGGTTATATTAGGTTATGTTGAATTTTTAATGTATTTCTTTTAATTGCTGTTACCTAACTCAAAGCCCATTTTTAATGTTATTTTGCTCACAACCTGGAAAGTAAGCATTTGCACAGAAACTGAGTGGTGCCATCAGTGGCCTCGCCACGAAATTCTTCCAGGGGGGGCAATATTGATAGGGGGCCTCCTGCTCCCGAAAGGGGGCCTCCACTGTGTTAGGGCCTCCTATTGCTTTTTTAGGCTCTTAGTATGGTTCCAGAATGGGGAACATGGCTTCATATTGATGTCTTGTTTGTTCTTGGCATGGTGCATCATTTACGCAAAGCGCAATAGCAAGAATCTTTTTTTCCGCTGAGAACTGAGCCATACCAGGGTATAAATAAGCAAACGCACTGGCGGATCTAGCCCACCGGTTTGGGGGGGGGGCCAACATTCGGTTTTCGGCGTCAGCCCCCCCCCCCCTCCCCCAGTGGCGTACTTAGGAATTGCATCAGAGGAGGGGTCGAAGGGATTTGGAGGGTGCCCATTCTCCCACTATTTTTGGTTAAAAGCATCGGATTTCTACCACTATTTGTCAGATGGACCCATTTTTGTACAATAATAATTAATGACAACATAATTTCCTGTGTAGGGGCCCCAGCCTACCTCCACCGCTTCTAAGTTACGGGATTTGTGTTTTTGTTTACCAAAACGTTCATGTTCACGTTCAACATCTTGTACCACGTCAACGTTCGTGCACGTGTACACACTGGCAGATCCGATTTTGTCAACTCTTGCTGTAAGCAGAACTTGAGCAGCATAGAACCCTCGATGCGTGGCAGAATGTACTATGCTACCATATTGGCTTCCAAACAATTATAAAATACCTTTAAAATTGGAGATACTTTCATCCAGACGATATTTTTAACCTCGGCAAAGGTTACTGCATTTTCATTCAGTTTACTTCTGTTGGTTTCGGGGGGCCAAAAGACCCTTTTAGGCGCTTCGGGGGAGCGATGGCCGGAATGGCCGCTCCCTGGATCCGCTAGTGAATGTAGCCTGTCTCTTCATCTTAGCAACCCAACACCAACATACGAAACATGCTGCTCAACTGGGCTCAACTGGTCACTCGCACAAAACATCCTGTTCAAATTCCGCTTTCGAAATCTGGCTCACTGGGTCCGCTTGCCCGTTACTGGCTAAACAAACTTCATGAACCTATCTGACGAAGGAATAATGAAACTGCTGATTTCGTCATCTCTTGCTGTAAGCAGAACTTCAACAGCATAGAACCCTCGATGCGTCAGAATCTACTATGCTACCATATTGGACTTCCAAACAATCATAACAAAATACCTTTAAAATTGGAGATTATTTCACCCGGAAAGCTATTTTTTAACCTCGGCAAAGGTTACTGCATTTTAATTTAGTTTACTTTTATTGTTTTGGGGGGGGGCCAAAAGACACTATGGCCCCCCCCCCTTTGAAGCGCTTGGGGGGCCATGGCCGGAATTTCCCCCCCTCCTGGATCCGCCAGTGCCAGTGACGTACCTATATTTGCGTCAAGGGAAGCGGGGGCAAACGTATTTGGAGGGGTCCACCTACTCAATAAAAAGTCTTCCGATTTCGACCACTATTTTGTCAAAGTAGACCTATTTATATAAAATAATTAGTGACCAACTAAATTATCCTGTCGAGGGGCCTTATCTACCACTATCGTTTCCGATTCGTCGGATTTCAACCCTGGCTCCCCCATCTTGTTCGAATGTATTCTTTTGGTATCCCTTGATAAGTCACCTTGCACTGCTGAAATTACACCTACACAGATCACTTTAAAATGTAAAATTTACCAATTTCAGACATTCCAGTTCATAATGCCCGGTCGCCACGAAGCCAACGTTAGTGCATGTGCGCACCCATCTTGCGCATTCGGCGTATTCGCCACACTTCGTGCGATGCTACGGATTCTGCTGGGCCTCCTACGCTTTGCTAATTGCTGCCACATGATAGACTTGCGCCTTATCTGACGTGATGAAATGCTTTGTATGGGCGTTCGCTGCAAAAATTCGATTAATTAAATTCGATCATTAGTTCCCTACTTCTCATATTTTATGATGAAGAAATGCGGATACACGCTGAGCTTTGATGCACCTCATATATTTGATTAAACATGCTTCCAGGTTGGCTACCGAACCGAGGCCCTGCCTGAGTGTACTTCTTTGGACCCGTTTCGTATTTCTTCGTCTTAGGGCTCCAATCCATTTTGTTCGAGGCCCAATGCATTTTCGAAACCCGTGCTCGTTTTAGGGTTTTGTTGCTTCTTTGTGCACCGATGATTTTTCTTAGTTGTCGGGGCGCTTTCAATGATCTCAATGTATTTATTTAGTGTCCGGTATTTTTGTTCGTTCTGGTACCATGTTGCTTATTGAGACCCCAGCCTCTTTTCAGGCCCTTGTGCGGTCGCATGGCCCCTGTGTGCCTTGAGAGCTTCCGGTGTTTTTTTGTGTGTTTTTTTAGAGTTCCCGCTATATTTATTTATGGCTGCAACGCATGTTTTAGGGCCCTGTCGCTTTTTGCGAGACTGCGCTTTGGAGGGCCAGTTACATTTTCGGTCCCCGTTGTGCTCTTAGGGTCCCGCTGTGTTTATTTGGGGCTTCTGACGCACATTTGTGGGGCCCAGTACGATTTTGGGTCTTCGGTACGATATTTCTGGGTCTTAGCGCAACTTATCGCGCCCAGGCGCGTGGTTCCGGGGACTCAACGCCAGTTATCTGGGGTCAACGCGATTTTTGTGGACCTCTTCTGAATTTTCTTTAAATTCCGAATCTCGGCCTGACTTTTCGAGTCCCTGGCGCCATGTTTTTCCATCTCACCTCGATTTTCTTCGAGCTCCGGTATGTTTTTCGATGCCGTACGCGATTTTTCAAGGCATCTGATGATATGTTCGGTGCTCCAGAACCATTTTCCTGACCAGGACTTTTTTTGGAATCCCTCCTTATTTTGGAGGGCTCCGGCTTTCTTTTTCGGATACCGATGCGACTTTGGGGGTCACACGGTGCTTATGTGGAGCCCTAGACGCCAATTATTGGCAGCCCCGACCTGAATTTTTGATGCCCAGACCAAATTTGTGGTACTACCGATGGGAATTATGGGTCCGAGCGCGATATTTGGTGGGACCGGTTGGAGTTTGTGGGGCGCGTTGTACTTAGCTGTGGCCCCAACGCGATCTTGGCGGTTCCTGTTGCAGATTTTCGGGCCTCGGAGCGATTTTCTGGGGCCCGCCGCATTTACTTGGAGCCCCTACGCGAATTCTGGTGGACCGACGCGAATTTTTGTGGACCCAGCGCGACTTTTGGGGGCCTCAGCTCGATTCTTGGGAGCATATCCCTCTTAGGAGGGAGGGGCATTTGCCCCTTTGATATGCCACTGCGGCCACCGAAGGAGTATTTTGTTCAACCGATGGCACCTTTCGGAGTGTAAAAGCCCTCCGGGTAATTTTTGCCGGAACTGTTCTTAATTTTCCGGTGCTGGGGTCCATTTGATCGAGTCTTGGTGTGAACTTTTGGACATCGAGTTCTATTTTTGTAAAGGTCTTGATGTGATATATTTGATGTGATAGCCTCCTTGACAATCCTGTAAGCCTCCTTTGCAATCCAGGGGGCCTCCTTGATAATCCTGTGGGCCTCCTTTGCAATCCTGGAGGCCTCCTTGACAATCATGTCGGCCTCCTTTGCCATCCTGGCGGCCTCCTTTGTAATCCTGTGGGCCTCCTTTGCAATCCTGGGGGCCTCCTTTGCAATCCTGGTGGCCTCCTTTGCAATCATGAGGGCTTCCTTTACAATCATGAGGGCCTCCTTTGCAATCCTGGAGTCTTTTGCAATCCTTGGGGCCTCCCTTGCAATCCTGGGGGCCTCCATCGCAATCCTGGGGGCCTCCTTTGCAATCATGGGGCCTCTTTTGCAATCCTGGTGGACTCCTTTGCAATCCTGGGGGCCTCCTTTGCAATCCTTGGGGCCTCCTTTGCAATCCTGAGGGCCTCCATTGCAATCATGGGGGCCTCCTTTGTAATCACATGGGCCTCCTTTGCAATCCTAAGGGCCTCCTTTGCAATCCTGGGGCCTCCTTTACAATCCTGGGGGCCTCCTTTGCAATCCTGGGGGGCCTCCTTCGCTAGCCTGGAGGCATCCTTCGCAATCCTGGGGGTCTCCTTTGGAATCCTGGGGCCTCCTTTGCAATCCTGGAGTCCTTTGCAATCCTGGGGGCCTCCTTTGCAATCCTGGGGGCCTCCTTTGTAATCCTGTGGGCCTTTGCAATCCTGGGGGCCTCCTTTGTAATCCTGGGGGCCTCCTTCGCAATCCTGGGGGCCTCCTTTGCAATCTTGGGGGCCTCCTTTGCAATCCTGGGGCCTCCTTTGCAATCCTGGGGGCCTCCATCGCAATCCTGGGGGCCTCCTTTGCAATCCTGGGGCCTCTTTTGCAATCCTGGGGGCCTCCTTCGCTAGCCTGGAGGCATCCTTCGTTAGCCTGGAGGCATCCTTCGCAATCCTGGGGTCTACTTTGCAATCATGGGGCCTCCTTTGCAATCATGGGGGCCTCCTTTGCAATCCTGGAGGCCTCCTTTGCAATCATGTGGGTCTCCTTTGCAATCCTGGGGCATCCTTTGCAATCCTGAGGGCCTCCTTTGCAATCCTGGGGGCCTCCTTTACAATCCTGGGGGCCTCATTTGCAATCCTGGGGGGCCTCCTTCGCTAGCCTGGAGGCATCCTTCGCAATCCTGTGGGTCTCCTTTGGAATCATGGGGCCTCCTTTGCAATCCTGGAGGCCTCCTTTGCAATCCTGGAGGCCTCCTTTCCAATCCTGGGGGCCTCCTTCGCAATTATGGTGGCCTCCTTTGCAATCCTGAGGGCCTCCTTTGCGATCCTGGAGACCTTTGCAATCCTGGGGGCCTCCTTTGCAATCCTGGGGGCCTCCTTTTCAATCCTGGAGGCCTCCTTTGCAATCCTGGAGGCCTCCTTTCCAATCCTGGGGGCCTCCTTCGCAATTCTGGTGGCCTCCTTTGCAATCCTGGGGGCCTCCTTTGCAATCCTGAGGGCCTCCTTTGCGATCCTGGAGACCTTCGCAATCCTGGGGGCCTCCTTTGCAATCCTGGGGGCCTCCTTTGCAATCCTGGAGGCCTCCTTTGCAATCCTGGAGGCCTCCTTTCCAATCCTGGGGGCCTCCTTCGCAATTCTGGTGGCCTCCTTTGCAATCCTGGGGGCCTCCTTTGCAATCCTGGGGGCCTCCTTTGCAATCATGGGGGCCTCCTTCGTAATCACGGGGTCCTCCTTTGCAATCCTGGAGGCCTCCTTTGCAATCCTGTGGGTCTCCTTTTCAATCCTGGGGGCCTCCTTTGCATTCCTGGGGGCCTCCGTGCCAATTGTTGGCACTCTCTTGATTTCTGGAGCCTGCTATCTTCTCCTAGGTGACTCCTTCTTCGAATTAGGGGCTTCCTCTCACGTCTTGGAGGCCTCCTCTCATGTCTCGTCGGCCTCCTTGGTCACTTTTTTCCTGTGCATTTCCGGATAGGGGCCTCCTCAAATTTCAGGGGGGGGCGGCGCCCCCCCCAGTTTCACGACAGGGGGGGGCGACTGCCCCCCTGCCCCCCCGGTGGCGACGCCCTTGGGTGCCATCAGCTTAGTGACATTCATAAACATTGCATTGGAAATTTAAATATAAAAATATTAATAAAACACATAAAAGCACACATTTAATGTCCTTTCCTCTGCAAATGCATGCCTTTCAATTGGGAGTAAAAAATAAGACCAAAAAAGGGTGTGGAGTAAGGAAATATAGCATACAAATAATGTTCAAGATGTATGATAACCTTACCTAACATAGTTCAACTTCCCGTACAAGAAATTAATGGTTTTTAATTTAAATTTTCGAGGCATTTTCTCAAATATTTTCAACTGAAAAAAACCTAGCCTAAGCTAGCCTGAACCGTTTATTTTTTTTTTGTAGAAAAATCATTAACAAAAATTATTTACCAACAAATGATTTTTTTATAACTTACAACAAAAGCCTAACCTAACCTGACAAACCTCACCCCTTTGTATGCTTCATGGAGGTAAAATGTGTGTAAAACTTGTCTTGTGGTTGCCTTAAACTGTGATCATACCTGGCTTTTTGGGTAATATTTCAGCTCATGGTACTCTCTGACTTCTTCTAATTTCTTTTTTAATGCAGTGTTTGTTAATGTGCTGAACATGACGTAACCGCTCATTTCCTCTGCAGATGCACACTTTTCATTTGTGAGGAAAAATAACGTGGAAAAGGGGGCTTGGATTTGAGTAACATAGGATGAAAAATAATGTTCAGATAAAAAAAAATGTAACATAACCTAACCTAACCTAGCCTAGACTTCCATGCAAGAAATGATTATTTGTATGCCAAATTCCCCCCCCCCCCAATTTCTTTTTTCTCAAACATTTTGAACTTAAAAAGTATAACGTAACCTAATCTAGCTTGAACCGTTTTTGAAGATTTTTTTTCATTTACTAACCTACAACAAAAGCCTAGCCTAACGCAATTAGACAAAACCTAGCTCCTTTGAATGATTCGTGGAGGTAAAAATGGGTGTAAAACATGTCTTGTGGTTATCTTAGACTGCAATAATATCTCTTTTTGTGCTACCTGGTGTACGTGATGAACCTCCATCTGCATGCTGCATGAGAGCATTGCACTTATTGCTTCACAAAGAACAATAACATGTTGAAAGTACAATATTTTCAGGAATGGAATCCTGTGCTGATAACATTTTCTGAGTTATAAATTTGCAGATCAGATCTACATCATTTGTGTTAATAAATATGAGAAATTCATAGAAATGCATACACCGGTTTGTGGAAAAGAAGTTATTCTGATGATTTCTGATGTATTGGAAAATGAAAAATTTTCATGATGGAAGCAGGCAAAGTTAAAGTACATATATCTCAATAAGTGGTCAGTTCACTAACAAGACAGCAAATTCACTCAAATAGCACTCAAAATGCCAGGCGGCCCACTCTTTTTGCAAGTTTAAAATCGATGACAGTGCTTTCTTGAATCATGTTTAAAGCACATGAAGGAAATGTATTGCTGACACTTGTTAGGAACTGATGTGTGTAACGTTAATTGACATTTCTAATGTCCTGATGTTTGTACACAAAATATAGCTCACTATTGTAAATAGCATGGGAAGTATGATGCCATATATCATGGCTAATTTATGGTCAAACTGTTATGCAGCAGATTCCCTGCATTGTTACTTAGTTATTTGGGCTTTAGGGCACAGACCATGTTGATCACATAGCTCCCTGCATTGTTGTTAACTGATACATCAGTATGTTTGCAAATTCACTTATGAGTGAATCCATACCATTCTCACTGGGGTATAAAAGCTACATTATAACATTGCTTATACCGGGCGGCTGTGTCGGTGCATTGACGGCACGTTACACTTTCGGTCAAAATTCTGCCGTTTAACTTGAATTAATGGATCGGGTGGTGGGGCCAGGGTTCACGCAACAAGCTCTGCTTAGCAATCGGGCCTTGGTTCATAAAGCCACCCCAACAAGAACTCGGATGAAACTTAAAAAAAAAAAAAAAAATCCATATAACAGAAACCCATCTCGATTGTCCTGCTTACTCAGGACACCATAGAAGTCAATGAAGCCAATAAAAACCATAGAAGTCAATGAAAATTTTACTTCATCCCTTGTATTGTTAATGGAAACAAGTCTCTTGAACCATATGTTATGTCCTTCACAGTGTTACTACATCCACCTCCAACTCCAACCCTGACCAAACTTCAGGAGCTCATCCATCTCCAAAGCAGTGTGTTGAAGAAGGTATGTATTGCAGCATAACTACTGTGACCGGAATTCCATGGTATCCATGTTGCCTTACAATCCATCCTTGCTGATCCATGTAGCAGATGTTTGACTTTCCTCAAACTGCCTGGATAACTGGGGAGTTGAAATCACATGTGTGATGAAACAGATGAACTATTCCTGGATTCTTATGTTGCATCATTGCATGGTACAGTGACATACCGAATGGGGAGGGGGAATTGTGGGAAGTTTCCTTACCCCCCCCCCGTCCTGATTGGTTGTGGGGGCCCCCAAGAGTCCGCCGAGCTTAGGAGAAAAATGCGCTATGTTCCCTAAGAATTTCACTCGGTCCACCAAAAATCGCACCGGGGCTCAGAAAAATCACATTGGGGGCCCCCAAACGTAGCGCAGGGGCCCCGATAATGACGCTGGGGCCTCAAAAGTTTGCGCCTGGGCCCGTGAAAATCACGTTGGGCCGCAAACAAGTCGTGCCGGGATTCAAGAAAATCACGACGGGGGCCACAAACGGTCAGCCCGGGGCCTCCTGAAAATCACGCCGAGACTGGGGTATTAAGAATTATTACCCGGGCCCCTGAAAATCACGCCGGAGGCCTGATAGGTCCCACCGGGGCTCTAAAGGTCTCGTTGAGATCACCCAACAAATGAAGCCGGGTGAATGAAAAACAGTCCGGACACGGAAAATAAATCTGGGATCTCAACAATAGCTCCAAAAGCCCACACAACTTGTTGGGCCCCCACAAACGTGTCGTAGCCACCGCAAGGGATCCCAACAAGTGACGACGGGGCCCCAAAAATCGCACTTAGACAAAAACAAATTCACGCCGCTTCTCTTGAAAATCTCACTGGGGCCAAAACGTCGTGCCGGAGCCCCACAAGTTGCAGCTGGCTTCCCAAGTACCAATATATACCAGGAATGTCACCTTGCGGACGGAAAAATTGCGTCAAGGATCCACAAAATAAGAAGTCGTCGGACGCCGGAAAAGAAACCTGTTTGGGCACCGGAAAAAACGCACCGAGAGCCAGAAAAATCGTACCGGGTTCCAAAATTAGCCTGCAGGGGGTTTATAAAAATAGACTTCACCACAAAAACCACAAGGAGACTCCATCGAATCGACCAGAGCACCGGAAAATTAAGAATGGGTCCCGAAAGAAAATTATCCGAAGGGCCTTTCTACTCTCGATCGTGCAATCTGCGGAAAAAACACGTTGAGCAGCCGCAGTGGCGTACTAAATGGAAAAATTCCCCTCCCTAACGTTAGGCACCAAGGAAATACTTTCACCCATCGTCATTACCGTTCAGGTCTGCTGTGCTCTGATGCTTCATCAATGCCGCTGTGTTTTAGCCTGCATCTGATCGCTGAAGTATTTTTATTTAAGCCGGTGTGTGTTTGTTGGTGTGTGGAGTGAGAAGGAGGGTAACAGTGACGGTGACGGTGACGATAGATCCGAGCCCACTATATGGCACTGCAGTCGCATGCTATTACTCAGAGTTGTTATGTTGGTGAGTTCGAGTCTCACCTGTCGCTACTCTTCGCCCGCGACCAATCGGCGTGAGAGATTGGCGACGCTATACGACACAACGGTCGACGTGTCGTAGAACCAATAACCAACCAAGAGTTGTTATGTTGACATGTACTGAACACTGCTCTTTCAATTATGTGACTTCACCAGTTATTGGACGATTTTCCCCGTTGGTGAGGATGCTTAATAAACATAAACATACACATCGTCGAATAAAAAATCAGAATTTCTGAGATCTGAAAATACAGTGGGCTAAATCCGATGAGTTTTTTTTTGTGGGGGGGGGGGGTCTAGTGCGTTGGCACTTCGGCCCCCCCAATGTTTTTCAAAAATCGACACCCCTGATGGTACCTGATACTGACTTTGGAACGTAGCCTTTGGCACCGAGACAAAATATTGCGCACCTGATTGGGTAGCTCCGAGGAAGGGGGCGGCGAGAACGTCGGGTATTGGCGGTGCTGATAGGGCGTCGGCGACGTTTTTTGTTTGTTACGCCTACCGGCAAAAGGCAGAAGTGAGGGTTACTTACACAGATCTTGCGGCACCAGAATTCAGTCGCAATCCTGACGCTAGGCGGGAAGGGGGCAAACGACAGGTTAACGTCTACCAGACACCATGTGCGGTGAGTGTTCCCGGTCTTAAGGAGGTTGAGCTCGTGACTACCCATCTAGATAGGTCCTACCTACCCATGACCTCCAGCTCTCTGGTGTAGGAGATTGGATTGGAGGGCATGCTATTGATCAAACGTTATACAATTTGAACCATCTAATCTTTGAAGACAAGGTGGATATTCAGACAATGATATGTACTCCAACTTGTTCATCCCTGCATATTTGTATAAGTTATGTCGGTAGGTAGGTAGGAGAAAAGTAAGGGTTTCTGAACACTTAAGGCTGGTCGAAGCACCCTTAAACTCAAATAACTAAATGAACACTTCAGGCATTATGCAACAAATAGCTCTACTGCTGCTTCTGTGTGGCTCAACCAGTAATTGTACTATGTTTACTGAACACAAAAATGAACAAGCTATCCATATTCAAACAGTTCTTTTGAATGAAAATCCTCTAACCACTTGCAAAGAGCAACTTTAAAACAGACAATTATTTTGTAGTGGTGTGCCATATCAATATTCCGAGCACGAAAATGTTGTGCAGGATTACCTCACTGTAGCTGTTGTGGTACAAGCTATTAGTAGCCACTAAAAATTCTGGTGTAATTGCAAACAAAATATTGAAAGTTGCTTCCTTATGGTTTCCTTAGGCCAACTGCTCTTGGAAGCCTAAAATGGTATCTGTAAACTTTGCAAGCTCCATACACAAAGAATAGGCAGAACTATGCAATCAGACCTTCATATTTTGGTAGACAGGTTCATCATTTATGAATACCACCATCTTTTTGTTATTTATGCACTGAACATGATGTGGGAGACGTCCAAAGGTAGGTGTTCAGATACTCCCACCTCTTCCCCTAGGTACTGACCTATGTACCTACTTAGGTACCAGCCTTGTCTTCACCATTTTTTAATATCAAACCTGGTTGAAAATAATCAATATAATTACATCTACACCATGTTGCTATGCAAATATGTGCTGACACCTCAAATTAAATGTAATTTGTATGATTGGATGATAAAACTGGGTAGGATTCTGCAGTTTATGAAAAGGTAAGTTTGTCTTTAAGGTGTTTTATGAATTCTTGGAATTTATCTTTCCAACACAATGTTTATGAATGTGATTATAAGATGATGGAACCACTCAATTTCTGTGCAAATGCTTACTTTTTTGGTGGTGAGCAAAATCACACAAAAAAAAGGTACTTTGAGTTGGGTAACATAGCATAAAAATGTTTTTAAAAAACATTAAAATGCAACATAACCTAACCTAGCACAACACCCATTTGCAGAAAAAAATTATCTAAAAAATAAAATTAGAAGTATTTAAAGAAATGCATTTTCTGAAATGTTTACCAGATTAAAAACCTAACCCAACATAAGCTGCTTTTGAGGAAGAAGCAATTTCTGTTAAAAAAAAATTGTAATACAAAATTGGGGAAATTTTCCATCTTAAAATACCACTGACCTAACCTAACAAACTTCACCTATTTGTTTGCCTTGTGGAGGCAAATGTGTGTAAAACTTGTCTTACCACCTTAAAGCACAATAGGGCCTATACAAATATAACCTATGGTGTCATTTATTTATTTTTTTAATTTAAATTGCTGGCCCCGAAGATCTCTTAAACTAGAAGCACATCATTTGGAGGAATTATGGTTGTAGTAAACTCATTGCAGTAGGCAGTACTCATTTCATGACCCTAGGTCAATCCCTTCAGGGTTGAATGATGTCACAATTGGCCTCCACTCCACCCCAGCCAGCATTCCCAATGTAGTCCCAAATGTGTCCCATATGGGCCCCACGGGAACCCACATTGACCCACATGGGCCAAGGGCCCCATGGGGACCCAACATTGGCCCCATATGGCTTTGTTTGATTCTTGCTGACTAAACCTTTGTGACATTGAATGCTTTCATCTGCTGGGTGGCTGCCTAACTTAGAATGGTAGGATAGATATAACTAGACAGGATGTTAGTAGATAATTTCTGTAGGATGTATTGATTAGGGTGTTGAGTACCTTTTTCTAGGCTATTGGTATCCTCACTTTATAGGCTTAACCCAGATTGGCCTCTGTGGATCTTATTAACCCTTGACACTTTATGGCTAAATGTTATTCACTCTCCCCAACAAAACATGGGAAAAATGATGGGAATATGGTGTTCAGGTGGGGAAATATATAATGAAGAATAAGGCAAAATTGAAAATAAAAACCTAACTTAACCTAGCCTACTTATGTTTGATTAAATATAACCTGAAGTTGGATTGCCTATAACTTGCTGATGTTTAATCCCCCAAAGCCTACTGATGTTGGATTGCCTAAACTCTATTAGTGTTGGATCATATAAAGACCACTGATGTTATACTTTCTAAAGCTGACACAATGTTGGGTTCGGTTATATCCATTGTCACCAAAGGGTTTGGCACCATACACTGTATCAATGCTACATGTTGTGATTTGAATTAGTGAACATCTTGCTTACATGTAATTTTCCAAAGAAATGGTAGAGAAAGAATGGTAAATTTTTATTAAACGGTGTTTTAGGAATTTTAGGAATTTTTTTCGGAATACTATGTTTATGAACGTGATTCGGAAGATGCGATCACTCGTTTTCTCCGTAAATGCTTATTTTTCAATTTGAACGATGACGTCATAGTCACGTCGGTACGGTATGATGACGTCATAGGCATGGGACTGAGGCTTCGATTGGCTAACGCTACAAACGTCCACATACCTTAATGAGATGGTCCCGGCTTTATCTAACCACAGATTAATAAAACACACAACTTACCACGGTTCCAGGCGGGTTCCGTCGATAAAAGTTCCTTTGTAGTCGCTTGTGACGAACCCACACCTCTTCTTCTCCTTCCTTCTGGCGACACGAAACGTCTCGGTGCACTCCCACCGATGCCTACTCTCCTACAACCTGCAGGCCTTGGAACACTTAGAGCAGACAACTACGGCAGGAAGAACTCCGTGGCGTCTAAGGAAGTCTAAGCTCGCTTGGTTGTCCTTATAACAAAGTTTGATTATATCATATGGCACTGGATCACAACCTACACACACCGAAGCCATTTTCGAACTGATGACCTCAAAGTGACCCCTGTGACCCCGGTCTCGTCTATCCTCACGACTTCCAACAAATAGTATGATAATTCATAATTAAATAGGAAAATCTAACCTAACCTAACCTAACATAATACAATCTACTCTTATCTAAACTAATATAAACTCATATATTTTAATTTAAAAACACAAGCGTAATGTTTATCGTGACGGACCGCGAAAGTGATATTTAAAAGAGTGTGCTTCTGCTCGGTCTTGTCTTTCCTCAGGACTTCCAACAACCAGTATGATAATTAATAATTAAATAGGAAAACCTAACCTAACCTAACGTAATACAATCTACTCTTATCTAAACTAATATAAACTTATATATTATAATTTCAAAACAAGCGTTTCAAGCAGTTTCAAAACAAGCGTAATATTTATCGTGACGTCATCCGTACATCACGCCCGGAAGCTGTGCTCTGCTAGTTTTTTTTCCGGCGTTGCGGTGAAATAATGGTGGTGTCATCTATGTGTCAAAGAGGCGGAAATTAAGCATTTTCAACGTGAAAAAGTGTTGAATCAACTGCGTGAAGTGTTGAATGTCCCTTTAATCACGTCTGAGAAGTGCCAGGTGAGGGATGGATAAATTATGTAACGAACAACAGCGGTGTGGCATATATGGCGCATTATAGATATTATCGTTAAGATTAACCGAGACGTAAGCATTTACGGAGAAAACGAATGATCGCATCTTCCGAATCACGTTAATAAACATAATATTCCGGGACAAAAATCCAAAAATTCTAAAAACACCCTTTAAGACAAGAATACCGAAAGAAGTTGCTAGATAAGCCTGAACAAGTCCAACACATTTTTTCTCCAATTTGTGTTTGAGACCCTTCTATATAAATGCCCAGCATACCTTACAAAATCACAGAGGCATTGATTGTTCTTAGCTTTGAGTCAAGCCCATTCAATTTTAATTACTGCATATTTGCATTCATGCCAAGGTCTTGTGCATCATTAATTGAGGAGTGCAGAGCTAATTACATCTTGTAAATTTGAGCCAAACAGATGCATGTCTCACCCATATTTTGATATTTGTGGTTGTTCATTATGGTATCATAATTTTATTGAATTTCATTGTCATATATTGTGATGAATGCTTACATATCTCCTTTACTAGAGATTAGAAATGCTGGTCGATCTATTATGTAATGAAGCCTGGTACTAGTGTGTCAAGGTTCTGTTAGTTGTAATCATTTGCAAATGGAGGAATTTGAGATTGCCAAAATATCCCAATATTTTATAATCATAGCCTAAATCTTATCATCTGAATGGTGTTGCATATAAAGCATACCATATTAGGATGCAGGAGCTCCACCAGAGAAGAGGATCAAGACCCCCCCCAAAAAAAAAAAAAAAAAAAAAAAAAAAATAATAATAATAATAATAATAATAATAATTAGTATCCCCAATAGTTGAACTGGCTAAGCCCCAGCCAGTTCATTGTGTGGCACTTCAGACCCCCAAATGCGAAGCCTTTGGTGGAACCTCTGCTTGGTATAAAACAAAAATTAATCAGAGTTTTTGCTGGGGTGGCTTTATTAACTAGGGTCCTACTGCTAAACAGAGCTTGATGCGTGAACATTGGCCCCACTACCCGATCCACAAATTCCAGTTCAACGCACCGACACGGCCAATGCACCGACAGGGCCGCCCGGTAGCTCGTCCCCGGCCGCCCGGTAGCTCGTCCCCGGCCGCCCGGTAGCCCGTCCCCGGCCGCCCGGTAGCTCGTCCCCGGCCGCCCGGTAGCTCGTCCCCGGCCGCCCGGTAGCTCGTCCCCGGCCGCCCGGTAGCCCGTCCCCGGCCGCCCGGTAGCTCGTCCCCGGCCGCCCGGTAGCTCGTCCCCGGCTGCCCGGTAGCTCGTCCCCGGCCGCCCGGTAGCCCGTCCCCGGCCGCCCGGTAGCCTGTCCCCGGCCGCCCGGTAGCTCGTCCCGGGCCGCCCGGTAGCTCGTCCCCGGCCGCCCGGTAGCTCGTCCCCGGCCGCCCGGTAGCTCGTCCCCGGCCGCCCGGTAGCTCGTCCCCGGCCGCCGGGTAGCTCGTCCCCGGCCGCCCGGTAGCTCGTCCCCGGCCGCCCGGTAGCCCGTCCCCGGCCGCCCGGTAGCTCGTCCCCGGCCGCCGGGTAGCTCGTCCCCGGCCGCCCGGTAGCTCGTCCCCGGCCGCCCGGAAGCTCGTCCCCGGCCGCCCGGTAGCCTGTCCCCGGCCGCCGGGTAGCTCGTCCCCGGCCGCCGGGTAGCTCGTCCCCGGCCGCCCGGTAGCCCGTCCCCGGCCGCCCGGTAGCTCGTCCCCGGCCTTATCGGGCGAGCTGCCAACTGACCTTCCCAGCCGGGGGCTAAATGCGAGCGCGTGAAGCCACTCGGACCCTGTGTTGCCATGACAGGGGAGACCAGTGCAGGCCAGCGTTCTTACCAACTGAGCTACAGGTTGCATCCTTCATGGTTATTGGTGCCATCATTAAGTTCCAAAATGCATGCATGTATTGGAATGGGTATGATTTCCCACGTGGGTCGCTCCATCACATCAGAGCCAGAAATGCCAACACATCTGGAATTGAGCCCAATAGGCGGCCATTGAACACATGTCCCTTGTCGTGCATTTTGCTCTTGTTGACCAAATGGCCGTGACCAGTCATCACATGGCTCCCTGCAGGCTGATCAGGCTGTGGTGTGACCAGGTGTGATGGTGTGATCAGGCAGGCTGATCATTTTGCTCCTGTTGACCAAATGGCCGTGACCGGTCATCACATGGCTCCCTGCAGGCTGATCAGGCTGTGGTGTGCAACAAGTGATCATCCAGCTGCTTTGTTCTCTGGGGTATGCAGCCAGTAATGTTCAGGATAGCATACTCTGGGTGTGGTAGGCTGCTCAGCATTCTGGATTCCCAAGGTTGCCAGTTTGATCCAGTTGGATGAATCAAGGG
This sequence comes from Ashinkailepas kermadecensis, assembly GCA_034440615.1. Taxonomy (NCBI): domain Eukaryota; kingdom Metazoa; phylum Arthropoda; class Thecostraca; family Neolepadidae; genus Ashinkailepas; species Ashinkailepas kermadecensis. The sequence continues at coordinate 32,964 of JAOTOM010004439.1, forward strand.
CAGAGGAAACACCAAAGTTGTCCAGCAGATTGTTTTATCTAGCCCAGCGAATGTGTGAATTGACTACACTTGAATGAATTGCAATGTGGCGCTGTGTCGTTACACAGAGAATATCCATGGTACATCGTAAATGATGCCAAGGCTGAAGACTCCACAAAGTATTGCATGCTACCCATCTGGTTTGGCTTAGTGTTTTGATTATATTCGTTCAGTATTATCGTACAAGCGGGCCTCGAGCTGTCCTGTATTGTTTTCTGAGCTGCTCCACATCCTGCCAAGTAGCTGTGCTACTCTGCTTTTGATTGAATCTGAATGCTTGTTGAAGCAGCTTTGTGATATAAGTGTTTGAAGCAGCGAACTTTTTGATTTTTGCGACGTTGAATCGTTTTTTTATAAATATTATATTATATTAAACGCTGCGAATGTTCGGCCAAACTCTGTAGACACCACACACGTCTGTAGTGTTATGATTTACTGCAATATGAAGTTGTCGAGAGTTCGGTCCTCTCTGCCTTCCCTCACTTCGAACTTATTACCTCCCAACAGTCGAATGCTGTGTAGTAGTACCAATCTGACTGCAGCACTGAACCAGCGTCGCGCGCAGCAGAAGGATGCATTAAGGACAGGGTATCCATGACCCTGTACCGACCGGCTGACTGGCGTGCGATATTGAGCGGCATAATTTGTGCCCTGCCGCTCGGCTGGCCGGCTGCCTCCGCTCGAGCCACGTGGGGCCTGTTGCCAGCTGGCTGCTCAGCCTGGAAATAAATATTAACTCGTGTAGCCATTCCGGCCTCATCTTGCCGGAGCAGGGGACCGATACTGGCCACCGCTGTACCAGTAAAGTTAATTTGGTAGCAGTTTGACTTGGAACAGCGAGTTGTACATTTTACCGGATTAATTGATGCCTTTTTGGTCAATAGTTTTCTTTAAGTGGCTTGACTTGTTATGTGTGCAATATAACCCACTGGGGTTGCCGCACCCTAAAACCCCAATAATCATCATCATTTAAGTGGCTTGAAATTCGACCCACGAACAGATGGCGGCTTTCGGACTGCCCTGCGCCTGCCGCTGGTCAAAGTATCCACCGTGGTTTTGGGACCTTGCTGACCATGGTCATTAGTGTGGATGGTTCAACAACTGGGCTTGCTTACACCATTGTGGTCACCTCAATCCTGGTAGTAGTCAAGTAGCACACGAATACTGCGCAATATGCAAAGTGTGACGAGAATGCCGTACTTTCATCTTTCCTGAGGTTCGTAAAGATTCATCTTCAAATTTAGTAGTCATTTTGAACCCATATTTTACCCATGTTCCATAGTAAAATTGCCAGGAGCGTCCGGGCTGTCAATTAAACACTTCACAATTGTATCTTCCGTGTTTAATCTAATTGGGGTACCAACTGGATCGGTCGTGTGCATGCACTTGGCCGCTCTTTGTTCTATCCAGCCATCAAAGTTGAAAATAAGCTGTTTTGATTTGTGGCATTGTCTGGTATCTGGTCCTTTTTCTCATTTGGAGGTTGAATGGTGCTGCTCGACAATGAACTGCCATGTGCAAGGAGGTCGGATATGCTGGGCACTTCTGGACGTACGATCCGGAGAACAAAAGTAGTCGCATAGTCTGTTCTGGCACGCTACCACCCGAGCGGCCTGCTCGCTCACGTGGCAGGGAGCCGTGCGGCGACCGGTCAAGGTCGTTCGGTCGACCTTTCCCGCAACGTAAAAGAAGGGCCTATGCGCCCACTCGCCACCTTCGGAGAGGGTGCACAGAACAGCCGAGTATTCCAAACGCTGGCCCTGTGATAAAGTGATCAAGATTCGCTGGAAAGTGCAAATTAGGATTGTCACAAGATGAAAGAAATACTCCACTGTTTGTTCGGTTATCCCAAACAAAAATGATCATCACATCCAGGATTACAGGCCAAAAATCAAACCCTGCCCGCCATCGCTCGTGAAACCTGGCCGCACCGTCGCCGAGTGGCCGTGTGGCTCGGCCTCTGCGGCAATCTGGCCCGCTGTCTGCCCCACACCGGCTGCCCGCCGGCACGTGAAAGGTACCTGTGTGGACGGCCCCGGAACCGTCAGCTGACCTTGCCGCCGCCAGTGATATCGGTACGCCCGACTGGCCCCACTGCCGGAATGTGTGTGTACATTCTCGCACCATGTGCAGACATTGCCGTCATTCGGCGGACACCAGTTGGTGCTACAAACTGCCTCTGCCCGAACCTCTGGCGCCATACTGCCGCCGGTCTGGGGTGCCCTGTAGTGTGTTGCCGTTCTGATTGCCCTCCCCCTTCCACCACCACATACACACACACAGACGGACATGCCACAGTCCGCCGGCGGACGCACATGGTGCAGTACGCGTGGCTGCCAGCCGCCGTGAGAAATCCGGAGAAACGCTGCTAGTCTGGCGGTCGTGGTTTTGGGTTGTTATTGCGGTCGTGGTTTTGAGTTGTTATTGTGGTGGCGGGCGTCGTGAGTGGGCCCGCTACCGTCCGCGCCCTTCCTGCTGGTGACGTCGCGGTCGCGAAAGGAGGTGCCTCTGTGGTATTGTCGCTGGGGTGGGGTGGGGTGGGGGGGGGAGGTGCAGCGGTGATATCACAAAATGAAGTGTATGACTTGTCAGGGCTGTGCCGTCACCAATTGTGACAGTGAGGGAGAACCCTCACTGTCACAATTGGTTTTGATTGTTACCACTTCGTCTGAATGTGACTCCATGAAGTCATCAAATATTCACACCTGAAAGTAAAATGCTTCAATTATTTTGTAAAGAATAAGCATAACTGTTATGAATATTCTTATTTTGAGGCCTTGTGAAACAGTGGGGAAGTGGTAAGTTGTCAGTGAAACTTATGTTAAGAACAAAGTCTTTTCCATCTGGGTACCGCCTTGCACCCAAGTCTGAAAAATTTGACACTGCTCTCCCCCCCCCCCCCCCTCCACTGAGACATGCTCACGTGTACATGCATGAGCGTGCGCACAGGCCTGCACTTGCATTTATGCATATGCAGTATGTAGTGGTTCAGGGTACTCTTACGTGCTGGGTACTTTTCAATCCCCAAGCGAATCGATCTGCATTGCATTGCTGCATATGATAAATGATACGCCGTGCCGCAGTGTTAAAATAATGACTTCTCGTTAGGTGTAAAATGTCGAAACGAGTACAGCAGGATGTCGAAATCGCCATGGACGTAATATCATATAAAATATTGCTAAGTCCTGCAAACCCAGTTTTGAGAATTGTGACATTTGACTGTTCCCATTGTGCGTATGTCGAAAGGTACCAAATTTTGGCATACTGATATCAACTAGAACGATTTTGGCATAGCACATCATAGGTGATGCGTTCACCTCGAATTACGCTACGGGATGTCCGTTATCACGATCCCGGATCCGTTATAGTGAGCGCATGATATTTGTAAACTGGATACAGATAGAAATGGGGCATGAAGCCTTCACATACACGCATCAAGAAGCACGATGTCGATACTTTTTTGCGAAGGATGTCGATTCAGTTTTCCGTAAGTGGTATATTCCACCCTATTTCGCGAACAATTTATCACTGCCGTGTCGTGTGCGAGTCTTGCTGTCTTGATGGCCCGCATATGCGGCTACATCGGCCGCTGTTTATGCTCAGATCTGGAGCACGTCTGGGGTCGGGCGACGGGAAGGGCTGCCGGCGGCGGTCGTTGTGCGAATCCTTGAGCCAGATGCGGGTCTGGTTTTTGGTGCGGATGCGACCCGGGGCCGGCCGGTTCTGCCGTACTGGCCCAGCGTGTGTGTGATGGTCCGACCTCTGCGCCAGGGTCGTCGCCGTCTGACTGGGAAAACTGGCCGGAAGAGACTAGCGCGTTCTCGGCCTATCGCAAACTGGCACGAATGACCTTCAATTGCCGTTTGTGGGTTTTGAACTGATGCTGGGCTGTAGGCAGACTTATAATTGTGTTATCAAATTGCATGCGAAATGCATTATGTACCATCTGACATGTTAGTTTCATCTTTAATAGCAAAATTAGATGTTGATTTACATCCGAGTTCGAGTGACCATGGAGTTGGGCACGCTTTCCTACTCTCCGAAGGCCGCGTCGGTCCGATGTGGCCGACGTGACGTGGCCCGTGAAATAGGCGTGTGAGAAGCGGTGGACAGTCGACCTGTCGCCGGCGCCGGCAGCCGTGCGCGTGACGCAACCGCTCGACACCGGTCTGCCTTGGAGCTGGGCCGGTGGTCTGGGGGCTGGTCACGGCTGTTCCGACCGTCGGCAGCTGCCTGCCGTGTGTGGCGCGCCGAGCCAACTCTGAGGAAAGCGTGGCGCGCTCTGGCCCGGAGGCCGAGCGAACGCTAATAACTGTCAATGAAGCTCGACAAGGCTGGTCGGTAAAGCTCAACAAGGCTGGTCGGTAAAGCTCGACAAGGCTGGTCGGTAAAGCTCGACAAGGCTGGTCGGTAAAGCTCGACAAGGCTGGTCGGTAAAGCTCGAAGGCTGGTCGGTAAAGCTCGACAAGGCTGGTCGGTAAAGCTCAACAAGGCTGGTCGGTAAAGCTCGACAAGGCTGGTCGATAAAGCTCGACAAGGCTGGTCGGTAAAGCTCGACAAGGCTGGTCGGTAAAGCTCGACAAGGCTGGTCGGTAAAGCTCGACAAGGCTGGTCGGTAAAGCTCGACAAAGCTGGTCGGTAAAGCTCAACAAGGCTGGTTGGTAAAGCTCGACAAGGCTGGTCGGTAAAGCTCGACAAGGCTGGTCGGTAAAGCTCGACAAGGCTGGTCGGTAAAGCTCGACAAGGCTGGTCGGTAAAGCTCGACAAACTGGTCGGTAAAGCTCAACAAGGCTGGTCGGTAAAGCTCGACAAGGCTGGTCGATAAAGCTCGACAAGGCTGGTCGATAAAGCTCGACAAGGCTGGTCGGTAAAGCTCGACAAGGCTGGTCGGTAAAGCTCGACAAGGCTGGTCGATAAAGCTCGACAAGGCTGGTCGGTAAAGCTCGAAGGCTGGTCGGTAAAGCTCGACAAGGCTGGTCGGTAAAGCTCGAAGGCTGGTCGGTAAAGCTTGACAAGGCTGGTCGGTAAAGCTCGACAAGGCGCCGCCGAAGGCCAGTGGTGGGGTTGTCTGTCGCTGTGCCGCTGTGTGCCGCTTCTGGTGGATAACCACCACCACCCACCTGACACGAACTGCGCGTGCTGGGCGCGCCTGGACGTTTATAAAGCCGCTCGTCCAGGACGTGTGATTTCGTGTTCGTGTGTATGCATCGGCTGAATTGTTATCATTTCTGGCGAAGTGGCGCACGTGCCCTATGTCGCAGATGTGTTGTGTCGTGGTGTGTTCCTGTCGTGTTACCCAGTCTCGACTGGTTACGAGCCCCAATATATTTTACCTTTCCTCTTCAGCACTTTAAGTTATAGGTGTTGCTAATTATGTAGCGTTCAGCGTGCTTTTCCGGCACCTCGGTTCCACCCCACTCACCGTGCCACCTGCCCATGGTTTTTGCAGATCTTCGGCCTACTTCCTGATGGCCTGTTTGACGGCCTCTCCACTGATAACCCTCATTTAGCTTCGATGATATGTTCACGCTCCTGACGATCCTTTGACACCGGCCATCTTGTAAGCATCTTCTCGGACAGTGCCCTTCGATGAGCTCCGATATCTGACTGTTCCCGGATCTGTTTCAGGCATCTTCGCTTACCTGAACCACCTGGTGCCGAAGACTCGCCGAGAGGTGCTGGAGGTGCTGTTGTTGGGTCTTTCCCGGCTCGAGTACAGGTGCGCCAGTTTCCGTGCTGCTACACCTGCTGCTGCTGCTGCAGGCTTGTCCGCTTCCATTGTGACGTGACATGTCTTATTTCTGATGCACACATGTTGAATCTTGTATTGTATTGTTGCCGTTGTCAAACCAGATCCACAACATGGGCCATTCCATGACCTTCAGTCATGCAAGAAGTCATAAAATACCAGTGCTTAATGTAATACAAGAAATTAAGTACGCATGCCAATTAGGTAAACGGCCTAACCGCATGCAAGATGATTCACAAAAACACTGGCCGCATAAATGGTGATTCAGAATGAATAGTCGTGTGCTTACATGTACACGACGATATTTGATTGGATATGCCGGGGTTTGGCGTGCCGGCTACCTTCACGGGTTCAGCACATACGGGCAGTGCTCCACCTACCCAGCCAATACAGATATGTCTCGGGTGCCGCGCCCGTGAACGCTTCGTGACCGGTGCCGTCTCGTCTCGTGGACTATGCCGCTAGCCGGATGCGCCGTCTCGCTCGTGGTTGTGCCAGGCTGATCGCCTGTGTCTGGTGTGGCTCCTTGTTGTGCCAGACTGATCACCTGTGTCTGGTGTGGCTCCGTGTTGTGCCAGGCTGATCGCCTGTGTCTGGTGTGGCTCCGTGTTGTGCCAGACTGGTCGCCTGTGTCTAGTGGCTCCGTGTTGTGCCAGGCTGATCGCCTGTGTCTGGTGTGGCCCCGTGTTGTGCCAGGCTGATCGCCTGTGTCTGTGGCTCCGTGTTGTGCCAGACTGGTCGCCTGTGTCTGGTGTGGCTCCGTGTTGTGCCAGGCTGATCGCCTGTGTCTGGTGTGGCTCCGTGTTGTGCCAGACTGGTCGCCTGTGTCTGGTGTGGCTCCGTGTTGTGCCAGACTGATCGCCTGTGTCTGGTGTGGCTCCGTGTTGTGCCAGGCTGATCGCCTGTGTCTGGTGTGGCTCCGTGTTGTGCCAGACTGGTCGCCTGTGTCTAGTGGCTCCGTGTTGTGTCAGGCTGATCGCCTGTGTCTGGTGTGGCTCCGTGTTGTGCCAGACTGGTCGCCTGTGTCTAGTGGCTCCGTGTTGTGCCAGACTGATCGTCTGTGTCTGGTGTGGCTCCGTGTTGTGCCAGACTGATCGCCTGTGTCTGGTGTGGCCCCGTGTTGTACCAGGCTGATCGCCTGTGTCTGGTGTGGCTCCGTGTTGTGCCAGGCTGATCGTCTGTGTCTGGTGTGGCTCCGTGTTGTGCCAGACTGATCACCTGTGTCTGGTGTGGCTCCGTGTTGTGCCAGACTGGTCGCCTGTGTCTGGTGTGGCTCCGTGTTGTGCCAGGCTGATCGCCTGTGTCTGGTGTGGCTCCGTGTTGTGCCAGGTTGACAGCGTGGCTGGTGCGGTTCGTCTCACCACCGGCAGTGTCGAGCCGATACGACGGCTGGCGAGCCAGTTGGCTTTCACTTAATGTTTCCTTGCGGTGGCCTCGCACTCGGCTATTCATTTGTCTGGTGTTTTCTTCGATGTTGTTTACAAATGTGCCATGCACTTGCGTGGTGCAGACGCGTTGAGGGTGCGCTGGCCTGGTGTTCGTGCAGTGCAATTGATTAAATTGGAGATGTGAATGATTGCATGCGTGAATGCATATCCTGGAGAATAGCCTCGTGTTAATCGTCATAGATCGGAGAGTAGCAGATTCAGGTTGGGCTAAGACACGAATGAAAATTGCATGGCAATCTCCCTGAGCTTTCTTTGATAATGAAGAATAGTGTTGCGACGTGCCATTACTCAACTATTTCATTTTTAGAGCAGTTCTAATTTAGAGAGCATCGCTTAGCTGTTCTTATTTGGAAGCTCTACATAAGAAGCGACGATGTGTAAGGGTGTCCGATAATTTATATTTATTCCGCACTTTCATGTGATTATGCCTAGAGTGAGAATATCTCATCAATTTTCCCCCTTCATCTGAAAATTCATTTGGACCATGGTTCTCCGGTTTTTAGGTTTTGATGTGCTTGGTGCCTTTAAGTGAGCGTTTATTTATGTCATTATATTTCCAGTGTGTATTTGTTCATTGTGGTTGATGCCAGAGCACTAATCTCTTGGTCCCAGTGACAATGCGCCTCACCAAGCCGATAGACCGCAACACCTGCACACAGACCTACGCCTCACCAAGCCGATGGACCGCAGCGCCGCCACAGGCATCTTAACAACGCCCAATTCAGTCATTCACGCTCCTTAGATCGGTGATAAACTACAGCGCGACTTCCCAGGGCATCCAAGACTTCCAAGAACATCAGACTTCCAGTCATTACCGGACCGCTTAGGCAAACGGAAATGCAGGAGCTTCAATATTATGTCATCTGCTCCCCGACAGCAGGTGGCTGCGATGCGTTTAATGCGGAGCGGTGTATCTGTCTGATGTAGTTTGGTTTGCGTGCCGTTACGTTACGTACGTTGCGCCACGTTGAGTGCGACCGATGGCGCCTGTTGTCATCAGGGGATACGACTCTGCCGGTGTGGGTGTGGACGGCGCCGATGGCAAGACAGTGGTGCTCCGAGAGAAGGGCAAGGTGAAGATGCTCGAGAATCTCATCATGACCAGTGAGTGATGGTCTGGGCTGGTCACTTGTCTGTGCTCGCTGGTCAGCCGTGATTCGGTTTCAGCTGGTGCCGTTGTCGGTGCCATGTCATGGTTGGTCATCATCGGTGACAGTGTGCCCGAGTTGGGAATCGTGGTGGAAGCTACAGAACCATATGCGAGCCTACATCTCGGCTGATCAAGTATTCCGTGTAGGTGTATTCACCATTTCCATGAGAGAGCCGACATTCGTTCTCTTCAGTTTCTGATGTGTGTTGTGTTTTTTCGTTGCTGCACAGTACAATACTTACGTGATGCAATTGCAAGCATGCTTGACGTGTACAATTTCACGTATTTATGTACATACGGACACAAACCGAAAATGGATTTGGATGCACTGAGTTGATATACCATCGTCAGTGTTTCTTCCTCCCTGCCTACAACACTGTCCGTTGATCGATCTTCGACCGTTGACATGGATCCGAAAGGTCGCAAGTATTCTGCACACCGTAAACAGCCGGTCCATCACCACCATCACCCATTCGGGCCAACACTGGATTCGATATGTGCGTGGTGACGTGTCGCGCTCGTGCCGTCAGACGCTCTGGGACTGGACATGGAGCAGCTGTTCTCCTCCCACATCGGCATCGCGCACACGCGCTGGGCCACCCACGGAGTGCCGTGCCACGTCAACTCGCATCCGCACAGCTCCGACCCAGATCACCAGTTCGTCTGTGTGCACAATGGTGCGTGACTCTGCGAGGCGAGCGCCCTGCCCGCCAGCGACAAGGTCCGCTACGTCACTGTGGCGTATCCTCGCTGATCCGCTGTGGTTCCGACAAGGTCCGCTACGTCACTGTGGCGTATCCTCACTGATCCGCTGTGGTTCCGACAAGGTCCGCTACGTTACTGTGGCGTATCCTCACTGATCCGCTGTGGTTCCGACAAGGTCCGCTACGTCACTGTGGCGTTTCCTCGCTGATCCACTGTGGTTCTGTAGTGACCGTCAGTCATGCTGTAGTTACGATATGATTTGCCTCCGTGCATGTAGTCTCAAATAATTATTTGGATTTTTTAAAGCGTATTTTCTTGAGACTTTTCGTCTTTGGGTACGGATACTTGTTAGTGTCGCTATCACGTCTGCTGAGTACGCTGTCGATGCGATTGCTGTGCTTGTACATCGACGTCTCGCCGTCGCGTTAGTTGTCGATGCTGGCCCTTTCCCCAGGCATCATCACCAACTACAAGGACATCAAGAAGTTCCTGGAGGGCAAGGGACACGTGTTCGAGTCTGAGACAGATACCGAGATCATCGCCAAGCTAACGCTGCACATCTACACGAACCACCAGAACCACACGTTCCAGCAGATTGTGGAGATGGTCATCCAGCAGCTGGTGAGTCCCACTCCACCTCTCCATCCTGGGGTGGGGGTTCTCGTTGGGTATGCAATATTTACGGTTTCGCCCCATTGCATTGGGGGAAATGGGAGCGTGTACCACTAGTGGTTGGATACCATCCAGGGACCCATTGTATCATGGTGATTAGCGTTCTTTATTTGTGTAAATATCAAAGGATAAATAAGATATTTACCTCTAAGATCTCGCATCAAATGTTTGTTGCACTCTGGGAGTTTTTCTCCCTTTTGGATAGTATTTCATTTTTTTTTTAAGTGCATCACCTGCACGCCATTATGAACAGTTGTTTGCGATGAATATGTGGAAGATAGTCACCTGATATGCAGCTGTCGACCGCTTTTGTTGGGCCCTACCGTACACGCTACCTTCAGAAAGTAAGAGGGAGGGCACCGGGCAGTCTGTCCGCTGGCCGGCTATTGCAGGCTACGGCGGCCGCCATGGCAGATGTTTTGCACCAGTTATCTGGGCGCAAAATATCGGCGGCGGGCGGCGGCCTATGACTGCTCAAGCAGCCACACACTACACCGCCAGCCCGAACTGTGCGTCCACACGGCATGTCGCGCTGAAGGAGAGAAAGTCGTCCGACCTACGTGTCTGCGCTCACTCTGCTCGTGCCGGCCGCGGTCAGCGGCTCCGGTGTGGTCAGCTGCCGGCCTTGGTGCGCCGGGTGAATGTCCGTCGGCCGAGTAATCCACTTGGCTGGTCTGGTCCGGTCCGACCTGAGTTGTCTGCCGTGACGCTGCAGCAGCGTGTCTCCCCGTGTCGCCACGTGTCGCCCCGTGTCGCCACGTGACCCGGACACCGCACGGCAGCGCCCGCGGTGATGCCGCGTCCTCACGCCGCTTTTCCCACCGGCCGTATGAAAATCAAACCGCGCGCGTTGGCATCGCTGCCCGTGGGCGTCAACTCGGCACGCTTCAAGGTCGCGTGACGGCATTAGGGGTCGCCGTTCCATTCACACATGCGCTGGCGCAGACAGGCTTCCGTTGAAAGCGATGGACGTGCTACCGGCCCTGGAGAAAGTACTCGCCAAGGTCGCCGAAACTGAAAGTAGATTGTATCTGCGGCCGCATTGGCACCATGCCCCTGTTTATCGGTGTGCCAGATGCTAGCCTGCATCTGCGTCTGTCTGAAACGCAGATACAGTTCGGATCCGATGTGTGAATCTGGTGGCTTGGTCTTGCCTGGATTTGGTAGCTGGATCTGGTGTCCGAACATTTCCGAGTCAGATTTCTGAAGTCTAGATTTTGCTCATTTGCATTTTGCGGGGGTCCGGATTTTTGCATTTTGCAGGGTTCTGGATGTGGTTTGCTGACGCTAGGTACTGGTCGCATGTCTGCGTGGTCAGCTGTTTGTGCACGATGTCCGGCTATTTGTCGGTCCACCTGTGTGGTGATTAGTGTTGTCTGTCGGCTCGGTTGCTGGTCCCCACGGCTAGAGGCTGGCCTGCATGTGTCCTGTCCGCCTGATCGAATGGTGTGTGGTGGCATGCTGGTGGGCTTGGCCACGTCACGTGATCGCCGGCTGATCCCCCACCTCGTGCTCCGAGGCGGGCTACCGTGTGAGAGCGGTGCCGGCTCCTCTGGCCAGGTCGGGGTTTACCGTTTGCCTTTCACCGCACCTGCGCGGCGGAGACGACGCTGGACGTTGCACTGCTACCTCTGACTCCACTGCAGACTGACAACTACACGGCCACATTGCTCAATCAGTCTGCTTCTGCCACCATCAACAGCATGCTACTATCGCGCAATCACACGGATGGCGACAGAGATGGTGGATTAGGAATGTTGGTAGTCACCCGTCCAGTCTGAATTTTATTATTAACAATATGGCGTTGCATGTTCAATATTGAGTATTAGTTTTACCCCATCCTCCCTCCCTGGCGAGCGATATGGTGCCGCCCGTCGATGGAAGTTTCTTATCAAGCATGTATGTAATGCTTTACGGCAAGTACTTCCTTAAACTTGACCACTAGCTGGGCGACTATTTTCGGTTTGGCTTCTATATTTTACGCTGCGGCAATCTCGTCCCGTTCGCCTGCCATGACTCGGCCGGTGTGCTCGTGCCGACGCCATGGATACGTCAACACAGCCCGGATGGGTGAGCAGGTGGGCCCGACACGTCGATAGCGACGGGGCGGCGGGCGGCGCGCAGTTCGGTCGGTAGCGACCCCCCACCCCCCACCCCCCACCCCCTGCTCGTCGAGCCGTATCGGCGCCCCCGATGGCAGCTGATAGCGCGCGTCAGGTGGTCTGTTGGGCACCAGGTCACGTCCGTGCTGTGACGCGCGGGAGCTTCTCCGGGTCTCGGACCGCCCTCTCTGCCGACGGGAGCGGGTAGCGGGCGTCAGGTGGTCTGTTGGGCACCAGGTCACGTCCGTGCTGTGACGTGCGGGGGTTTCTGGGGGGCCTCTGGCCGCTCTCTATCTGCCGACTGGCGGTCAGAGTCTGCGGCTGTCGGGTGGGCCTATCGCGATAGGCGGCTCACCAATCAATGGCACCAGAAGTCGCTGCAATGTATGGTTGTTTCCGGAACTGCGTCCAACACGCATGTAATTCATTACAGAGGTAACTAAAAGTGTGTATGAGTCGTCAGACGTTAGGCGACCATTGTGCAGAATCAAGTTACATTCCGCTGTACGTTAGCAGTGGCGAAATCACTTCCATAACGATCGCCATTTGCCTGCGTACGCTACGTTTACCGTCTGCCACCACCGCAGCATGTCTGTGACCCCACCGTTATCCTGCGGGTCAAGCGACTGACTACAACCCTCGTCGTCTCAGGAGGGCGCCTTCGCACTTTGCTTCAAGTCGAACCACTACCCGAACGAGTGTGTGGCCGCTCGGCGCGGCTCGCCCCTGCTGGTAGCGATCAAGACCAAGGAGCACCTGGCCACAGACCACATCCCCATCATGTACAGCAAAGGTACGGTGGTGCCGCCCGGAGGGCACGACACGCGCCGGCCCACTCTCGGGACTGCCGAGCGGTCGGCAAGTGGCGGCGACGTCGGCTTTTGATGCTCAAAGCTTCTCGGTGTCCCTTCTGGTCTTCCAATAAGATGGCTGCGTCATCCCCAGCTAATGACCTTTTTAAAATCATGTCATATTTGGTGGTGTTGAAGCATCAAAGTTGACATCCCGACTCGCTCACTTTTTGAAACATCTCTGCACATATTGGCCGTAGCCCCGTTTTGAGCATTTCTGTAGTGTTCCATAGTTTTGCCTGCTACAGCTTGGTAGACCAGCCTGAGCCCAGCCTGATGGTAGACCAGCCTGAGCCCAGTGACAAGGCGGCGCCGTGTCGAGCCTGCTTCGTAGCTGTAGCCCCGAGCTGAGCTCTACTGACCTGCCCGGCTGTACACACCCAACTGCATAACAACCGCTATTTGCTTGTTTAGTTTTTTTTCGCTCCGTTTGCACGAGCACTTCAGCTTTTTCAGCACATCGGGAAGGTGTCTTTTCGACAGCAGGTGATTATTAGTCGTCCTACGTGCATAATAGCACATGCAAATAACCAGCAAGTGTAATGTAGTGGAATATAATACGTAGATGTAATGTAATGCAGCAATTGAACGAAGGAACCAACTCGTGAACGCTTGCAGTTGAAGGTCGTTGTGTGCACTTCCTTCTTCCGTTCAGGTGAGTCGATAATTGTGCAGAATCGGTGCCAAACAGCGCGATGGCTGTTGACTTGGTGTGGCTGACATATTCCGCGCGGTCTTCTGATTGGAGCCACGACTTGGCTGGACTGCCGCGCTTTAACTCGGTGGCTTTGGCGCGCAATATCAGTGAGTCCGCCCCTCTCCTCAACGCCGACTGACATCGACTTGAGCCATGAATATGTGGCTACGCCTGTAACCGTCGTCTGGTTTTATCTTGTGTGCAACTTGGCTCCGTGGTCGTAAATTCAAAATGCTGCTGGTGCTATCGTCGATCCGACTTAATCTTGTAAGCCTACACGTGCTATCAGTTCTTGCGAATACTGATGGTGGTGACATTCAGGCTTGTTCGACAATTGGAAAACTGACACGGAAGCTGATGTGCATGTCGGCGTTCTCGAGATGGTGACATTGATGCCGGCACTGTGGCACTTCCCACACAATCAGGGGCACTCGATTTGCCTATGCTTGGGGAACCAACTAGGCAATGCAATATTATGTTGCAAGTATTATCGGTAATTACTTCATTAATATAGAACCTCAACCTGACATGGCTTTTAATGGACATCCGCAGTCCTCTCAAAACCGTGTTGGCAAGCGGGTCGCGAATTTGTGACTCCTCTGGGCTTAATGCTGTAAATCTAGTCAAGCTAGGTCTGTTCTGTGGTTATGGTCTGGATGGATCCAACACATTCGCGGCTCGAACGCCACCCCGCAGCTGACAGCCGCCTGGTACTGGCGTGCGGTGTTGAGACTACCAGCTCGCCCTCCGCCGCGACTAACGCCGGCAGGCGCGTCCGCCGCCGCCGGCTGCATGCTCACCCTGTATGTGGTCTGCCCAAGGCTGCCGAGAGCTGGTGGATGAGGTGAAGGAGGCCGGTCTGGGCCGAACCCGCCGCGGTATGTAGCCGCTGGACTGTAGTGCATGTGTGTGTGTGTGTGTCGGAGCTGTGTCAGCCGGCGCCGCTCCATCTGCATGGCGTGCGCGGCGGTAACGGCGGTAACGCTCGGCCCTGTTTGATAGCGCCCGGCTGCGGTGTGGACGCCGCCGGGCGCGCCGCACTCACCGCCGCCTGCATGAATCCGCCGCTGTCGGCGGCGGCAGTGGCGGTCAGCAGAGGTGAGGCCGCGCTCTCATGCTACCCGCCTACTGCTGGCCGTACTCCCACTGTCATGGGATTTTACCGATTGGTGTCATATTTACTCAACACGCATAACTGTGTTTAGGTGCTACATCTGCATTGCATTGTTGGTTGTCTGCAGCAACACTATTTTTCTTTGTTATTCCTCTTAGGGATGTTCCTTTCCCTTATGCATTTTCCCTGCACGTCCTGCTTCGCGCTCACGCTGCTTCTTCAGTACGCCATATACTGACTGATGCCTAGCCCTGCCGCCGCCATAGCCTCATGCTGGAATGCTCGGTATTGTAGTGTTTGACGCAGGCATGCATGAACCGCTTGAGTTTTGAACTGAATCTGTTCCATTGTTGCCGTCCAGGGATGGTTCCCGCCAGCATTAGATCCGGCCGCTCGCTCCCCACTCTTCTACTCTGTCGGTATACAGCATGCTTACACTCATGTCGAGCTTCCGTTGTAGATCGGTTGACTCGGTTGGTATGCGCTCGTTGGACATGTTGAGGGGGCGGCGGCTGGACATCGTGATCGGCGCTGGCCGTCTCTGTGACTGTAGCTCTCTGTCTTCTCTGTTTCTCCCTGCCCCTATCTGTGGTGCTGCTCGCGGGCCGGACCTGCACGCATGCTCCGTCTGCCCTGTGTGTGCCTGCAGACAGCAACCACCATCACCTGCCAGGTACGAGTTGGGCGCGCTATCGACCACGTCTGGCACCCTATCGACCGCTATCGCACTGACGCCACCCGCAGTTGTGCGCCAGACGACGGGAAGGGGCAATACCAACTGGGACCTGCGATAGCGATTTGCCCTCCCGTTGAGTATTGTATCAACAAGATATATTCATGGGTTCTACGTTCATCCTTATGGTGTTCAGAGTACTTTTGCGTATTTACTGATTACCTATGCCATGGTTGTGTCCCAGTGATAAATTATTTATGAAATTGGGTGGAATATACCACTTTCTGAACACTCAATCGACATCCTTCTCCAAGAAGTACCGACATCCTGCTTCTTGATGCATGCTTATGAAGTCCTGTCAGCTTTCTAGCAGTATCTCGTCATAAGTACCATGCTCATGCTCTTGATAAGGGATGGTGATACATGAACATTTCGCAACATAATTCCCGGCAAAGCGATTACCTATAGTGTGATGTGGCATACAATACCAGTTTGCCGCATATGTATATTTTTCCGCTATCCAGAATATAGCTCTTCCTAAATTATGAATATCAAAACCAATGATAAAGATACAGCCATTAGTATGCCATTGACTCAATTTTGAGTCTGAAAGACATCAAAAGCATTTTAAATGACGCTATTTCCAAGCTAAATTTCGACATCCTTCAGTGCTCGTTTTGACATCTCACACCTAACAAAAAACAATTATTTTAACACTGTTGTGTCCTGTGATTTCACTGATTACGTGGAAATCAGCACCTTTGTTTTGACAGAGTAGTTTTGTAGTCCTGAATTTTTATCCGTGAAATGACATTACGTTACATTGGTTCATCATATTCTTACAGCACTCCATTTGAACATTACTATCATCTAAATGTGTTTTTTTTCACGGTCGCTATTTTCCTCATTTCGTCACTGTTTTATAATCACTTTGACATTATTCGACGTCATAGCTGGTTGCAACGTCTTGGGCTTATAACCCCCCCCCCCACCCCCACCCCTCCCCACTCTACATGACATGAGTTACAGGACATGGTATGGTGTTCCCCAGTTTATCCGGAGCCCCTATTTGTGCCCAAATGTCTTAGTGATTCTTACTCTTTACGTGCACTTTTTTGACGTTACGAAACTAAAATTACCCTTTGGCTTCATATTGCATAATTTGCACATACAGATCGCAGAGCTTTGTGTCAATGGCTCGTGTAGAATTATTGCAGTTGGCCACTTGGAGAGATATGTAACGGAGCTTCTCGCGTATTGCTGGACTTGTTCTTGTTGTTCCTTTGCACAGTTTTTGTGTTGCCTTGTTTGAGCATGCTTTGTCAATCACCGTCATGCATGTGAGCGTTATCTTGCTCTTAACTTTGTTTTTGTTTTCGCTTTGTATTTTGTTCCTCTGATAAGCGTTTTGATTCGTTGTCCCGCTGCTTGCATGCAGTACGATATTGTTTGTATTTTCTAGGCGATGAGCACAAGACCAGGAACGTCAATTCAGCTGGTAAGTCGGCCACACATTCAGTTGCGCCAGACTGATTGCTCGTGCTGTTGCACTCCGCGAACTTCATCCTGTGACTGATGGTTAGCACCAAACTGGCCGTCTTCGCTGTTGGGTGCCGATGCCGCTCCAGTGATGTAGCTATTCCCTTACGAATGGCTACGTGAATACTGAGCCAATTTGGGACGGCCAATCACGTGCTAAGTCTCTTTGTCCCGGCCAATCACGTGCTAGGTCTCTCTGTCCCGGAAAATCACGTTCTAGGTTTCTCGGTCGCAACCAATCACGTGCTAGGTCTCTCGGTCCCGGCCAATCGCGTGCTAGGTCTCTCGGTCGCGACCCAGGCAATCTGTTCGGTCAATCAAGGGCTGAATAGTGGCGTCTCTGGTCGGCTCGGCACTTAACTAAGCAATTTTGACCACACTGGTTCGCACCATTTATAATTCGCGCAAAGCCTGTTTTGTGCTTCTAATAACGGCGACATTGTCCTTGTAAACCATTCCGTAGCTGCCATCCTTACTCTATTCATTATTTGCCGCAGATGCGATTATTTTGTATGCTATGTCACTGTTGTTTTTGAATTATGAGTATGATTTACTGAATCACAATGTGCTCATGCGAGATGGCAATGTGTGTTGCTCCTACCATTACCCTCCTCATTATGCATGAGTTGAGTATTCCGTGTTCTGTTATTTGTTTTCCGGATCTGTGTATCGGCACGGGCTGTGACGCTCCAGCTGTTTTGTGCCATCCACGTTATGCGGTCTGTGCCATCCACGTTATGCGGTCTGTGCCATCCCTGTTATGCGGTCTGTGCCATCCACGTTATGCCGTCTGTGCCATCCACGTTATGCGGTCTGTGCCATCCCTGTTATGCTGTCTGTGTCATCCCTGTTATGCTGTCTGTGCCATCCCTGTTATGCCGTCTGTGCCATACCTGTTATGCCGTCTGTGCCATCCACGTTATGCCGTCTGTGCCATCTCCGTTATGCTGTCTGTGCCATCCACGTTATGCGGTCTGTGCCATCCACGTTATGTCTGTGCCATCCACGTTATGCGGTCTGTGCCATCCCTGTTATGCGGTCTGTGCCATCCACGTTATGCCGTCTGTGCCATCCACATTATGCGGTCTGTGCCATCCACGTTATGCGGTCTGTGCCATCCCTGTTATGCGGTCTGTGCCATCCCTGTTATGCGGTCTGTGCCATCCCTGTTATGCGGTCTGTGCCATCCACGTTATGCGGTCTGTGCCATCCACGTTATGCGGTATGTGCCATCCCTGTTATGCGGTCTGTGCCATCCCTGTTATGCGGTCTGTGCCATCCCTGTTATGCGGTCTGTGCCATCCACGTTATGCCGTCTGTGCCATCCACATTATGCGGTCTGTGCCATCCACGTTATGCTGTCTGTGCCATCCCTGTTATGCGGTCTGTGCCATCCACGTTATGCGGTCTGTGCCATCCCTGTTATGCGGTCTGTGCCATCCCTGTTATGCGGTCTGTGCCATCCACGTTATGCCGTCTGTGCCATCCACATTATGCGGTCTGTGCCATCCACGTTATGTGGTCTGTGCCATCCCTGTTATGCGGTCTGTGCCATCCACGTTATGCGGTCTGTGCCATCCCTGTTATGCGGTATGTGCCATCCCTGTTATGCGGTCTGTGCCATCCACGTTATGCCGTCTGTGCCATCCACATTATGCGGTCTGTGCCATCCACGTTATGCGGTCTGTGCCATCCCTGTTATGCGGTCTGTGCCATCCACGTTATGCCGTCTGTGCCATCCACATTATGCGGTCTGTGCCATCCACGTTATGCTGTCTGTGCCATCCCTGTTATGCGGTCTGTGCCATCCACGTTATGCCGTCCGTGCCATCCCTTACCATTGAGCCGCATACTGATGACAGCAGTGAGAAGATCGCCAGTCGCAGGCGCGGTGGACAGACCGGTCTGTCTGATTATACCCTACCGACCGGCCGGCTGTGTGGTGCCGTAACGTGACGTGACGTGACGCCGTGCCGACAGACGTCCGACATCCGGGATCGGCCGGCTGTGTGGTGACGTGACGTGCCGTACCGTGACGTGACGTGACGTGACGTGACGCCGTGCCGACAGACGTCCGACATCTGGGATCGGCCGGCTGTGTGGTGACGTGACGTGACGTGACGTGACGCCGTGCCGACAGACGTCCGGCATCCGGGATCGATCGTGCCGCTGATCCCGCGCTCAGAGTCGACTGCAGAGTTCCTTCCCACCGGTGACTGTCAGGAGATCGAGTTCTTCCTGGCGTCAGACGCGTCTGCCATCATTGAGCACACTAACCGCGTCATCTACCTGGAGGTACGCTGCCGCCGCTGTCTGGGCGGCACGGCCACGACCACCCGCCGCTGTCTGGGCGGCACGGCCACGACCACCCGCCACTGTCTGGGCGGCACGGCCACGACCACCCGCCACTGTCTGGGCGGCACGGCCACGACCACCCGCCGCTGTCTGGGCAGCACGGCCACGACCACCCGCCACTGTCTGGTGGGAGACGCCCTTCGTCTGGCTAGTGTTTGTGAGGAGTTGGTGCCCAGTCCGGGTTTGGTGAAGGTTGTGATTGTCCCTGTGTTTAATGTGACTAGAGTCGCCGGCGGCCCGGGATTTGGTGTGAGGAGAGCTAAGGTCTGGATGTTGCGCGCAAGCGCATCACCAGTGCTGTGGTGCTTGGTGGTAGGCATAATATTGGATGGCGCGTGGTCCAGCGTGAATTACTATTTTCTTGCACTGGATCTATCGTTGATCTTTGTGCTGAGGGTGATGTGGGAATGTGAAGGTGGGAGTAAGGTAGTATTTACTATTTGCGTTCGTGTCAAGAGCAACGTCCAGGCTGTATAGCTGGAACACGAACGATGTCAGACATGAAATATGTCGTCGTTAATCTTTGGGGCGTTGTGTGGGCGCAGTTTCAGTAATTTACGTATTGAATGGAGAACAAGACAACTATGTGAGGTGTCTATGGATGCGAGTTGCCGGGACTTCTGACTATGTGTGTGTGCCTGTGTGTTTGTGTGTCACAAATGGATGTCAGTGAATGTAGTCGGATGTTGGAATAAATATGAATAGTTCATCGTCACGGCTCACGGTTGTATGTGAAGTCTCTTACGCTGACGCTGGCTCTATGGAGCCAACCGGTCCAGACCACAACTGACCAGCCAGTGACAGTTGGGTGTGCTATTGGATACAGTGACCGAGTTTGCTATTTTCTGAATGGAGCGGTGTCGGCCTTGGACGGTGACCGGGCTGGCTGTGTTGCAGGATGATGGCGTGGCCTGAATCATGGTGTTACCGTGCTGGCTGTGTTGTAGGATGATGACTTGGCCTGGATCAGGGTCTGTTACCGTACTGGCTGTGTTGTAGGATGACTTGGCCTGGATCATAGTGTTACCGTACTGGCTGTGTTGTAGGATGATGATGTGGCCTGGGTTAGAGACAGTTGCCGTACTGACTGTGTTGCAGGATGACTTGACCTGGATCAGGGACTGTTACCATACTGGCTGTGTTGTAGGGTGACTTGGCCTGGATCATAGTGTTACCGTACTGGCTGTGTTGTAGGATGATGATGTGGCCTGGGTTAGAGACAGTTGCCGTACTGGCTGTGTTGCAGGATGATGACTTGGCCTGGATCAGGGACTGTTACCGTACTGGCTGTGTTGTAGGATGATGGTATGGCCTGGATTAGAGACAGTTGTCGTACTGGCTGTATTGTAGGATGATGGCGTTGCCTGGATCAGACTGTTATCGTACTGGCTGTGTTGCAGGATGATGACGTGGCCTGGATCAGGGACGGCATGCTGACCATCCACCGTCTGAAGCGCGCCACCAATGGCGAGAGCAGCCACCGTGAGGTGCACACCCTCAAGATGGAGATCCAGGAGATCATGAAGGGTACGCCCAGCACGTAATACTATTATATACCATTCCATACCAGCATACATTTTAGGTTCCCATGATAAGACACTCCAAGCCACCCCATCTATGAACGCTGCAAGTCTATGGTCGCAATTTGGGAGCGAGTCTCACGTGACCGTGGCGGTGCTGTGTTCTCAAGAAGCTTCAATTTGGGAGCGAGTCTCACGTGACCGTGGCGGTGCTGTGTTCACAGGAAGCTTCAAGTCGTTCATGCAGAAGGAGATCTTCGAGCAGCCCGAGTCTGTGGTGAACACCATGCGTGGCCGCATCAACTTCGAGACCGAAACAGTCATTCTCGGAGGAATCTCGGTAGGTTTTTAGCAAAATGTGGGTAAGTTTCGGCCAAAACCTGGGCTATTGCGGGGATGATCTGTGTGGATGTGTGCTTTTGGACAGGGACTGTCCTCGAATGTGCGTGCATTCTGCATCTGCGCATGCTCTTCAATTATGCAGCCCACTGTATTCAGCTGATTGTCGTATTTCGATTGTACTGTTATGATTCACCGCTAGGGTCGCCAGTAGTTTGGTGTGGCTTACCTGGCGACATGTCGGAAGTTTTAGTCCGGCCTCCTGAGTTGTGATTTAGCTACTAAGGTAGCTCGACATTTTGGGGAGCCAGCGAAATTGAAACTGAGGAAGTGTTGCTCCGACATAATCCGGAAGGTTATTGTTGACATATTTATATATAATTTCGCTGCATGACCGACGCAGTCGATGTGCACCTATACTCAAATATTTAACACCGAGGAAAATGTACAGCCTCGTATTCCAATGTTTTGAAATTTAGTCTCGACAAGTTCGAAGCATCCGTCAGTTCACGAGGGAACGATAATCGTATTGCGGTTCCGTCCTTGCATGAATATCTTTCGTTTGATAATTTCCCAGCATTCGGGACTTGTTTCTTGTCCCCGCGTTGGCGGCATGGATCGGTGAGATGCGCAACTCTGCATCGAACGGCATGCTTATACCGTTTGCAACGAATGCGATTGCGTTAAGGCCAGCGCAGTGGCGCTTGAACCGCATCGCAATTAATCCGTACATGCCGTTGAAATCCGACGGCTGTCCTGAGCGCCGGCTCGAGCCCAATTTCTACCAACAGCTGGGATTGCTGTTGACTTTTTTGAAACTGCACGGCTATGGTAAGTAGCAGCCGCTCGTAAAATTGGCTTGTTTGTACTTCTGTAATGGATACGACACAACGCGGCGTGTCGCCGCTGGCAGGAGTACCTGCCCGAGATCAAGCGGTGCCGCCGGCTGATCCTGATCGCCTGCGGCACCAGCTTCCACTCGGCCATCGCCACGCGTCAGCTGCTGGAGGAGCTGACCGAGCTGCCGGTCATGATCGACCTGGCGTCTGACTTCCTGGACCGCAAATGCCCCATCTTCCGGGACGACGTTTGCTTCTTCATCTCGCAGTCTGGTCAGTCGGCGGGCTAGGGACCGGAGCATGGCCTGAGATGATGATACTCCCTCTATGAACATTTGCCAACTTTTAACAAGTTCTTGCATTGGTTGTATACGCGTTGATAGGACCTTTGCTATCCATTCCATTCATGTGTTTAATGAATGTCGTTCTATTGATAGTCCTTGCTTTTTGTCATTCACTTTAGTACTTTTATGATACGTTTTCTTAGGGGACGAGTGGTCTAGGGGTAAGATGCTCGTCTCACAATCGAAAGATTGTGGGTTCGAGTCTCACCTGTCGCTACTCTTCGCCCGCGACCAATCGGCGTGAGAGATTGGCGACGCTATATGACTCAACGGTCGACGTGTCGTAAAACCAATAACTAACCAACCGATACGTTTTCTTACATTTAAATTGCTCAGTTTGTTGAGCTCCCTTTCGTCCCTTGGCGTTGCCATTCTTACCAGCTGTTTTGTAGCAATATTTCGTGTGATGTATCCATACAGTAGTATTATAAGCTTTTGCGGGAAAACTATTGACTCGCTCACTAGTCGTTAGCCTTTGTCTCTGGGCAGTTTAGGGTGGAAGATATGTAGCAAATGATGGTGCTGGAACTTTGTGTTGGCTCTGAAGTTTATCCTTTTCACGAGCGATACACTGGGTTTGATCAGTATTTGTGGGTACAGGCAAATAATTTGTATTTTTGTTTTGGTTCTACGTTTTGGTACTATTGAACCGCACGCCACAGGCCTGCTGTTTATCCCAATAGTCAATATTTATTAATGATCATTTTCCTGTAATGAACGGTCGCAATCAACGACTATTTGCGACATGACATTTCATTTCTGCATTTGTCCGTGAACTTGTGCTTAGCTTGGCACCGTTTCAGTCTCGTGCCACGTCTGTATGCCTGCCGATTCATCCGCCTTTGTCAGTTATGTGTAGCGTTTCTGACAGCCCTCGACTAGCTCGCCCTCGTGCGTCGGTCCGCCTGCGGTGTTTCACACCAGCCTGGTCATGAGACCGGCTGCGCCCGGAATAAGCCATGTCAAACCTAGTCACTGGCATGGCCAGGATTTTAGCGATCGAGTGAATGCTCCATTGAGAGTTTCTGGACGGAGCAAAACTCCCAAAGCGCGAATGTTAAAGCAATGCTGCGTCCTATGAGTGAACTCAGACACTCTGGGCATATATGTGGGGGGTGGGGAAATATGTGAAGGTTTCTTACACTCTTAAAAGCGTGGCTGTAAGTGGGCTCTGTGGTTAGCGGAAAGTAAGCGAATTGTCCCATGCTTACAGGCCCTTCACATCCGTCCTTCACTTGCTTAGCCGCCCTTCATAGCCCTTCACATAGTCGCCCAAGTCCGTATATCGATGCCGGAAACCGAATGAGTTGGTGGCTTAGCAGTAGAGCCGTAGATTCCTGGTACGAACGGCCGCTGTGACCTTAAATGCTCGACCTGTCCCAGCGGATGAGACTATTCCTGGTACGACTGTTTTGTTGGCCCTTGGTCTGTGCCGGCGGAGGTGACCCCACGTGCTGAGAAGACGCATGTCGACCCCTGACCGGACTTCGCTCGCGAGGTAGCCGTCATGGCGATCGAGTCGATGCGCTCTCCCAGACGACTAACCTGGAGTGACCTGGCGTGACCTGACCCGACAGGCGAGACGGCCGACACGCTGATGGCGCTGCGCTACTGCAAGAGGCACGGCGCGCTGATCGTGGGCATCACCAACACTGTGGGCTCGTCCATCTGCCGAGAGTCGCACTGCGGCGTGCACATCAACGCCGGCCCCGAGATCGGCGTCGCCTCCACCAAGGCCTACACGTCCCAGTTCATCTCGCTCGTCATGTTCGCGCTGGTTGTGTCCGAGGACAGGATCTCTATGCGTCCCCGACGCTCCGAGGTGTGTCCGGTGTCTGGCTGATGCAGGTGGCCCCCTGTCCGGTGTCTGGCTGATGCCGGTGGCCCCCTGTCCGGTGTCTGGCTGATGCCGGTGGCCCCCTGTCCGGTGTCTGGCTGATGCCAGTGGCCCCCTGTCCGGTGTCTGGCTAATGCCGGTGCCTCCCTGTCTGGTGTCTGGCTGATGCCGGTGGCCCCCTGTCCGGTGTCTGGCTGATGCCGGTGCCTCCCTGTCCGGTGTCTGGCTGATGCAGGTGGCCCCCTGTCCGGTGTCTGGCTGATGCAGGTGGCCCCCTGTCCGGTGTCTGGCTGATGCCGGTGGCCCCCTGTCCGGTGTCTGGCTGATGCCAGTGGCCCCCTGTCCGGTGTCTGGCTAATGCCGGTGCCTCCCTGTCTGGTGTCTGGCTGATGCCGGTGGCCCCCTGTCCGGTGTCTGGCTGATGCCGGTGGCCCCCTGTCCGGTGTCTGGCTGATGCCGGTGGCCCCCTGTCCGGTGTCTGGCTGATGCCGGTGCCTCCCTGTCCGGTGTCTGGCTGATGCAGGTGGCCCCCTGTCCGGTGTCTGGCTGATGCCGGTGGCCCCCTGTCCGGTGTCTGGCTGATGCCGGTGGCCCCCTGTCCGGTGTCTGGCTGATGCCGGTGCCTCCCTGTCCGGTGTCTGGCTGATGCCGGTGCCCCCCTGTCCGGTGGTCGGGCTGATGCCGGTGGCCCCCTGGCCGATACAATCTGCTTGTTTGGTAGTGTGGTGCACTACCCATGTACTGTCCTCTCCGTGCATTTTTGTATGGTGTGGGAAGCCATCTCGGCGTTTGCGGACTGTTCTCTACATGCCCTTTTGTTTGCTTCTTGGTGGTTGGAACCAGTAGCCCTGTGCAACGTATGCCTATTTTATAGCTCAACTCGTAGATTTCACATGGTGCATGCGGATCCATCTTACATTTCACACGCGCGCCGGGGTTCCTCTCGCATAACGCGGCCCGGAGAGGGGCGAATATGCCCCCCCCCCCCCGCTTCCACCACACCTGGAATCCTGGGAACTACTGAAGCTAGAAGCACAGCATTTGAAGGGTAGATTAGGTCTGTAGTGAACTCGCTGCAGTATAGCTTTGCGGTATAACTAAATATAACAAATATAACTAAACCCAGGTCAGTGCCTTAAGGCTAAGATGAGGTCGAGATTGTCGCCACGCCGTGCCACCGTACCATCACGCAGACAACATTGTGGTTTTTAACTCTCGACGGTCGATCCATTAAATTTGCACCACCGCAGTTCCTATATTTGACAACGAATTTCAAAACATTTTGCATAAGATCATTATTTAGCCGTCACGAGATTCCGTTACAGTATCCCTACCCGGTTATTAAATATCGTCGAAAATGGGAAGGGTGAATGCACCCCCACCCCCGCCCCCTCTCCCTCCGGTACGCATTAATGCGGTGGTTCATCCAGTTTATAACTTCGTTGTTGCTGTGTAGTTCTCAAAAGCTGAACTGTGGATTGGGTATAATGCGTTATTACTTCGTGTATGTTCGCAACCTAAATTTCCACGGTTTGGATCATCTTATCAACAGTAAGTTTTTCTTTAACAATACCTAAAGGTCAATTTCCTGGAGTAATATGGTCTGTACTCGCACCTTCCCTCCAACATCAGACAACTCTCAAGGCAACTCCAATAGCAGAAGGATTAGCCTCGCTTCTGTCGTGTGCCTGGCCTTTACCAGTGCAGGAGAAAGAACGCGAATATATTGTATGATGCAACGTTTTTTCCAGATCATCCAAGGATTGAAGCAGCTGCCGGACCTGATCAAGGAGGTGCTCAAGCTGGACAAGCATATTCAGGAGATTGCCGAGGGCATGTACGAGCACAAGTCGATGCTGGTCATGGGACGCGGCTATAACTACGCCACCTGCCTGGAGGGCGCTCTGGTGAGCCAAGCTGACGGCCGGGGAGCTCGCCGCTACACCAACACTGCAGTATGATTGGTGTAGGACGAACCCTCTGAAATGCTTCGGAGGCCCATATGCAGATGTGCAGCTGCAGATCTGCTGTTGACTTGCATACGGTGGCAGGCGTCGCATTGTCTGCCGGATGTTGGCACAGGTACTGTGCTGGCCTTCGGGGATCGGTGGAAGATTGATCTGGTGCAGTTCCGTGGAGAGATGAAGGGTCTGCCGTCCAGCATCAGGGCGTGGAAAACGCTGATTGAATGGTTGGCTTAATCCATGGGTGGATGGTTGGTTTTGACTGTCTAGAGATCTTGGTGAGGATTTAGCGGTGGGTGCCAGTTTGGCGCAGGTGTGACTTAGACGCTGATGATCACGCTGTTCGTGCGTTCTCCCACAAGGCGTGTATCGCAGTGGCCGTTGCGAGATCGCTGGCTGACTAGGTGACCAGCTTTGTGATTCTTTTTGTTCGCTTCATGAAGTTTATTCGACGCCGTCGTAGCCCGCGACGACACCGAATGGGTTGGCAAACATAAGACGTTGAAATGGGAACTGAGCGATGGCTGACGTGTGGCGACGTTAATACCATAAACCATGTATGGCTGAACTCGTCACAAGCTGCGGTTCAGTGCCATTATGTTCCTGGAAATTCAGCCGGGGACGAATATAAGACTTGTGAGGAGATTACACCACGTTTCTACTAGGTGTTGGTTGCTTGTTCAGTTGTGAAGTTCACGGCCCCGGAACTGGCGGCATTCCTGACCGACGACCGGCGTTCGGCAGAAAGTGAAGGAGATCACCTACATGCACTCTGAGGGGATTCTGGCCGGCGAGCTGAAGCACGGGCCACTGGCTCTGGTCGACCCTGGCATGCCCATCATCCTGATCTGCACTCGCGATCCCACGTTTACGGTGAGTTTGGCGGCAGCTCGGCAGCTCGACAGCTCGGCATCGGCCCGAGCTGAAGCACGGGCCACTGGCTCTGGTCGACACCGGCATGCCCATCGTCCTGATCTGCACTCGCGACCCAACGTTTACGGTGAGTGGCGGGCGTGCGGCTGCCGGCTGCCGGCACCTCGGGCAGCTCCGGAAGCTCCGGAAAGTCTGAATGATAGCCGTGTTGCTGGCGATCGACGTTGCCCCAGTCACAGAATTAGGTTGTGGTTTGAAAGTAGTACTTGTTGGCATCGTGACGCTTGATACCTGATGCATATTAAATGACAACGATATGCCTAATGGCAGTAGGGACATATCTCATCGAATGATATGTATGTCAACTATGCATGAAATTAAGTGATGTCCTGTCGCATATCGTGGTTGTGTGATTCATGAAGTCAAAGCTTTATTCACAGGTGGTGGAAACCAGCTGCTATACAATTATACTTTCCAGCTCGATCATTACGGCAGCAGTATCGGCGTCTGCCACGTGCATCATGTGTACGTTTTGTTTGTGAGCTTATGAGTGCGTGTGCATCGATCCACCAGTGTTTTGTTTGTGAGCTGTACTTGCAGGTGCGTGTGCATCAATCCACTAGTGTTTTTCTTCTCGAAAGGCTACTAAATTAGTCTCAACTCGACGCGGCAAACTGTATCACCAGCACCGGGCTCCTGTTGCAGAAATGCATGAACGCTCTGCAGCAAGTGACTGCCCGAGATGGTCGACCGATCATCATCTGCAACAACGGCGACGAAGAGCCAGCGAGTCTGGCCAGCGAGTCGCTGGAGGTGCCGCCCATCGTCGACTGCCTGCAGGTGGGAGACGGAGCGGAGCGCAGTGCTGGCGCGGGCCCGCTGGGGCGGTAGGCTCGATGTTGACTCACGTGCCTGGTGTAGGTGCAGGTGGCCGGCAACACAATGGGGCGGGGTGCTGGCGCGGGCCCGCTGGGGCGGTAGGCTCGATGTTGACTCACGTGCCTGGTGTAGGTGCAGGTGGCCGGCAACACAATGGGGCGGGGTGCTGGCGCGGGCCCGCTGGGGCGGTAGGCTCGATGTTGACTCACGTGCCGGGTGTAGGTGCAGGTGGCCGGCAACACAATGGGGCGGGGTGCTGGCGCGGGCCCGCTGGGGCGGTAGGCTCGATGTGGACTCACGTGCCTGGTGTAGGTGCAGGTGGCCGGCAACACAATGGGGCGGGGTGCTGGCGCGGGCCCGCTGGGGCGGTAGGCTCGATGTGGGCACGTGCCGGGTGTAAGTGGTCCAAGTTATCAATTCGAGAAAAGTGTCCGACGTTTTGCTGAGGCAGTGGCGATCTTTTGACTGCCGATAAGGGTGGTGACGTGAAGTGATTGCTGTTACTAGCGAGGCAGAGGGTTGAGTCTTCTTTCAGTGCCAGAGAAAGGTCAACTTCAGCTGCCTGGTCGCCCAGACCTGGACGTGGCTTTTTTGTTGTTGACAGGGTTGCAACTTTGCAACCACGTACTCTATCGTCGCTGAATAAACACGAACGTGTGACTGCATTGCCTCTGTATCATTACTATGCAGTTAGTTTTCGAAGCTCTGACCCGTCCATTTTCCTTGCGATATTTTATAATGGGTCTCGTTTTCTACTTCGACATTTCATCAAGTGGAGACGATAAACATCACTGCATGTGCAGTGACGAATACACATGGCGCATGGTGTTTTGCTGTGAATTCATCCGTGGTAAGATTCAATGAGAGGCAATGTGGTGTATTATTAAGCTTCGTTAAAACACACGCTGCTATGCGGATGCCATACCACTTCATTGTCTAAATTATTTTAGTCATCATCTTCTGTTACTGTTCAAAACTCTCCCAAATCTGAACAACTAGAGCTGGATAGACTTTGTCCATAACCCGCCCGTCGGGGTGTCGTACTGGTTCGTGGTGGCTTGGTGTCGCTGGTGCTGCATCTTGGTGGCGTGTCCGATGACATCTGACGTGATCCGGTGACGTCACGAGGTGGTCCTGTGACGTCACGAGGTGGTCCGGTGACGTCACGAGGTGGTCCGGTGTTCACAGGGCATCCTGTGCGTGATCCCGCTGCAGTTGCTCTCCTACCATGTGGCCGTGCTGCGAGGCTGCAACGTCGACTGCCCGCGCAACCTGGCCAAGTCGGTGACGGTCGAGTGATCTGCGCCGCCCGCCACCTTCAGATCAACTGTGATAACAGCGCGGCGCCCCGCCACCGTGGCCGTGGTGGCGGTGGCGATCTACCGCTACATGGCGGCGGCGGTGACTGGGCTGAGACGTGGCGCCCCGCCACCGTGGCCGTGGTGGCGATCTACCGCTACATGGCGGTGGCGGTGACTGGGCTGAGACGAGGCGGCTCCGAGCAGCGCCCGCGCACGTCGGTGTTCGGAGGCTCACCACATGTGACCAATAGGACAACTGGAACCCTGCTGATGCGCCCATATCAGGGGATCGCCGGCATGGGTGAGCCGGCCGCGGAAGCTCAAACGAACTGAGCGCGGAGATGACTTGAATGTGCAATGGACTTGTCGCAAACTCAGCTGGGAGCGAGCTCTGGGGTTAATGCTGGAGCTGAGACAAAGTGGACACGAGGAGACACCTAGGACTTCGAGGTGAAAGTCACCGTCATGGTGCTTATTCGGAGACAATCACATCGCAGTTACCTCCGACAGTGGCGATACGGCCATGCTTGGAGTAGGATCGAGCGGCTGTTTTAGAAGTTGGCGGCGCTCCGGCGAACGTTCGGATGAAATCCGTCGGCGGTTTTTCAGAGGATACTTGCCACATAGGAGTTGTGAGATCGCCTTGTTGTGAACCGAGCCGGCAGAATGGCGTGAGCGTGGCCTTCGGTGGGAATGGCTCGGCCGAGCGTGAGGGCAACTGGCTGAAGACTCCTGACGCCGTCTATGCTATAATTCTACATGAGTAGCAACGACTCGTGACAGTATTTTTATATATGGTTATATATGTTTTTGGTAGCTAAATAATTGGATCAAGGAGGTATTTTCTTTCGACTTTTATGCTTGTCTTCCGCGCACCCAGGTGTACATATGAATCGGCAATGGCGATTCTATGCCAATAAGCCTCCTGAACTATCGTCTGGGTTTGTGGCTATATGAAGTGGGCTATGCTCCATATGGAACATATTTTATGGTGCTAATGGTGGTGGTCTTATAGTACATGAGGCCTTACCAATTTTCGCATTGTTTGCGCCCATCGCGGCCCGCGTTTTCCGTGTTCCACTTGCTTTCTTCTTTACTTCGTACAGGAGTCGCGGTGGCAGTCAGTAGAACGTTAGGACTCGATCGTGAGATCGTGAGTTCGAATTCCACAACCGGCAAAATTTCCGAGTCCACCTGCAACCAATCTGTATGAAAGGTTCACAACGCCACATGGCCCAACAGTCGAATGCGTTCTTGAGCCAAACGTTCTTTTATACTTGTGCAGTCATGTCGTGTAACGCGTGCACAGCGTTCGAGGATCATCTCGTGACTGCTCCATGCCTTCTTAGGGCGATGTTTGCGCCCCTGTCCTAACCCGTCCCGACTGCTGGACTAGCTGGACGCTGGGGCGTTACATCGTGTGATCCCGGCCCGACATGTCACTACTATCCTGCGGCGCTCTTCATAACTGCTGCCGCGAAACGGCGACACCCGTGTAGCCTTCTGTTCTCCGATGGCGTTGGTTTTATTCGATAATTCAGTGTGCGTCTGCCGACGGTTTTGCAAATATATTTCCAGTGTTGAAATGAGTGAATTCGACCGACGGGCGTCGGTTTCTTGGCTTGACAGCTGGTGAGAATGGCGACACCCGGTGAGACGCCTCTTCTCGCCGGTGTCGAGCGATGTACTACTGGTTTTAGTTTATTATTCGCGCATGGACGATATGCATGCTTGCGCTGCAATAGCCGACCGCATATCACCCTGTGTACAACGATAGTTGTCTGCCCACAGCGAAAATAATCGCTGGGAGCAGGATTCCAGGACTAACGTCGCCGATCTTTGCTGCGCGCCGATGGATTTGACTCGGCACCTGTATCGGAAATGCGATCTGGGAAAACGTCCAGCTTATCGTATTCACTGTGAATTGACTTACTTAGTTTGACGATATGGCGGAGGGGGTTCTGGCGATATGGCGGAGGAGGTTCTGACGATATGGCGGAGGAGGGGTTCTGGCGATATGGCGGAGGAGGTTCTGGCGATATGGCGGAGGGGGTTCTGGCGATATGGCGGAGGTTCCGTTGCAACGTAATTAATTTACGATAATTTTCAGTTCTCCCACGTAGGGATAATTCACTAAAGTATCGGCTCATTCACTGATTCACTGGATCAGTCAATTCCCCGCTCATGGACGGGGAATTAGCTGACTTAGCCTGCTGATCTTCGTTTTCTGTTGGTGACGAGCCCTGGCTCGCTGGACACCACCTGCGTGTGATGCACATGTCGCCCGACGCCGTCGCATATCGCACGCTGAATCGCTTAGACCGACATTTTATGGCGATACGCCGAATGTCAATGGGACGCCGAAATATGGGTATCCCGGGCAGGGCGGATATTTGGATTTAGTTTCGGTTTCTCGCACCCGGCGCGGGTTGACGCTTGCGCTTGGCGCTGCAGTTAGTATATGTGAGTGAGTACTTGGCGCTACAGCTAGTGGTTGGTTATTTGGTTTTACGACACGTCGACCGTCGAGTCATGTAGCGTCGCCAATCTCTCACGCCGATTGGCTGCGGGAGGCGAGTAGCGACAGGCGAGACTCGAACCCACAATCTTTCGATTGTGAGACGGGCAACTTACCCCTACGCTACTCGTCCCCCGCTACAGCTAGTGCATGTAGGTGGGTACTCGCACACATTACTCGCTCAGTACACGTCTTGCAGGGTGGTTATTGGGTACTGTGCCATTTTGGACGTCTCCTGGAGTTGGAAGACACTGGTCCTAACGGCCTGTAAGAGGGAAGGGATTTTAAGTCGGAAGCTGGGATTGTGTCCGGTGATCCAGCATAAAATAAGCCAGACCGGAAATATTGTATGCGTGGCACAACTAACCATTCGAAGCAGCTGAAGTTAATTTTGGTGAAAGCTGCACTGGTTCGAGTGGCTTCAGCCAGCAAGTAATGATCGTACAGGATCACGACAGGCCTCGCAACTGATAGTTGCATGTTGAAATAGAATGCACTCACCCAAAGACATCAGTAAAGACACCGCGTAAGCCGCATGAACGGTTTCAGTTCTGTATTGGTGAACATGTCATGTAGAATACATGGTCAGAAATTGACAAATGGTTCAACTGACACCAACCTATAAGCTCTGCCCGTCATGCAGTGATCACCCCTATAAGCTCTGCCCATCATGCAGTGATCACCTGCAGCTATTATCGGGTTGCTAAATACGTTGGCCCCTGTGCAATCTTACGGGCTGCCCACAGTGCAGTGATTCTTAGTCTAAATGATCCTCGACCGATTACGTCATGGTAACGGATTGCCACTAAAACGTGAAGTCCTCCAATGAGGCAGAGCCCTCGCCATCGCCTTCGCCGGACTAGTTCATAAGCTAATGCAGCTTACACCACATATACGGACATAGCGAATCGTGTGTCTTCTCTCGACGTGTTAATACTTCTGTACTATTATCAGCTACCCATCGATTCGCAACACCGTGTGTCATTGCCGGGCCAGCTATGTCAGCTACTTTGTACTCAGTCTGTCGAGGATGTAAAATATATTGTGCCATTTGATTGTAAAATATCCTAGCGGGATATATGGAACAGACGTGTGCTTCACAGCCAATCCAAGAATAGCTCCGTGCATAGCTCGGTGATCACGAACGCCCGGGACCCGGTGAGTCACGTGTAAAATTGGTAACCTGGACATCATCGCCCGGCTTACAGCAGTTGCGAGGATCCAGCAATGCGCGCGCGCCGGCAGACCCATTCGTTTGATTAAAATACTCGAGTGGTTGGCGGCGCCGTTTGCTCGTGTTCTACGCGTAAGAGTAGTTCGCCGGAACCATAGCCTCAGCTGGCAGACCATCCTCAGGACAGCTTCAAGTAGCATAATTCAAACATCGTGCTGGGGCGGCTCTCGTGGACCGGAGTATGCTGCGTTCGGAGCGCCTGGCATTTCACTGTCGGTCAGCGACGGACCAGGGCGGATGAGCCATGCGTGGGGCGAGGTGTCAGGCGGGCCGCAGGCTGGTCCACCGACTCTGCCCCAGCCCGGGTGGCCGTTGGGCGGCACTGAGGTCGTCTGCGACTGGGCAGACGGCTCGTGCCACCTCGGCTGCTGCTGCTTCCACTGTCGCTGCTGCTGCATGCTGCCTGTCTGCTGGTAACCACGTGGTGGTGTGGGGACCCGAGGCGACAGCGCCTCTCCGGGTCGGTGGTGTCTCGGCAGGGTGCCGTAACGCTGGTACCGCTCGTCCGCGGTCGGCTCGTGCCACCAGGGCGGCGATGGAGGACCGCCCGGGTGCAGAGTCGGTGTGCTTCCCAGCCGCGGATGGTGTCTGGACAGAGCGACGCCGGCGGACGCCGGGCGCCGGCGCGGCAGCGTGGCAGCCGGCGGTGGCGCGGCGGCGCGCCGGTACTGCGGGTACTCCTGTGCCGTAACAGATGGCGCCACCGGCGGTGGCGCCCTGTCGCGCGGCTGCGGCGCTGCCAGCGATGAGCGCCGACCAGCCGGCTCGTGCAACTGTTGCTGGGAGATGGCGCGCCGCGGTGGTGCCGTTGCCGTCGCCGCCCACTGGTACTCGGAGCTGTCGACCAGATCGACCTGGGACGACGACCAGCCGCGGCTGTCGCGCGGCGGCGAGCGGGCGTGGTCGGCGCGGGCCGGTGACCCGCCGTTGACTGCTACCGCAAGCCGGCCACCGTTGTCCGGCAGCCACTCGGGCACGTGCCAGCGCCGCAGCAGGTACCGCTGGCTGTGCGCGTCTGGGAACCCGATGGTGACGCCAGGTAGTCGCACCATGTGCGCCGACTGCAGTCGCCGGATCTGCGCCAGCTGCTGGCCTCGGGTCTGCGCCAGCGGTAGCGGTCGTGCGCCGGTGGCCGCTGGCGCCGACTCTGACTGTAACTGGGTAGGCCGCGTCGAGCTGATCTGCGAGGTCTGCGGAGTAATCTGCTGCTGCAGCAAGTACTGAGGTTGATGCTGTAGATGCTGAAGCCGTAAGTGCTTATGCTGTGGCTGCACATCATGCTGAAAAGGTGGATGTTGTGACCGACTGTGCTGCGGCTCGGGCTGCACGTGAGGTGTTGGACGTGTTTGCGGCTGCTTCGCCGTGGTCTGAGGGTCAGACTGTCGCAGCGAGTTTTGTCTGAAAAACTGCTGACTGTCAGCTGCCATGAGCTGGTTCGGGTCCACGTGCACCAACGCCTCCGTATATATCGGAGGCCACCCCCGAGTCTGAGCGTGTCCCGGAGCCGTCCGCTCATCAGGGTGTTGGGGGTGCATGACTGAGGGGCCTTGTGGCGGCACTTGTCTCGGCTGTTGATGCATCCCATTTGGCTGCTGCTGATACAATCCAGGGTGTTGCAGACTCATGTCAGCTGACTGTTGTGGGCACAGCTGCACATGTTGGTACCCGTTCAGAGCTGTGTGTTGCTCCGAGCTTGTCGGTACCGGTGGTTGGGCGTGCTGTTGCTGCTGCTGATGGTGTCGGTGTTGCTCTCTCAGCGCCGTCTGGACTACCACCCCTCTGACCGCCGGACGCCTCGTGAAGCCGCCATCGTCCCCGGCGGTGTAGCGGCGGCGCAGCCGCTCCGTCCGCGCCGCCTGCAGCTCCACGAAGCCGACCAGCTCGTCCTCGGAGTCGACGGCGGCTCGCTCTCGACCCTCGCCGGCCGGAGGCGGCGACTCGGGCGGTGAGCCGCTGGCAGGCGAGCCACCGGCCGCGGTGTTCGGACCGAGCCACGGCGACGGCCGCGGCTCGTGCAGGGCGTCTTCGATGTCATCCAGCGAGTAGGAGTCGGTCGAGACGGACGGCGACGAGCGGTCGAAGGCGGGCCACTGGGGCGGCTGCGGTCCGCCGGCCGATGCGGCCGGCACCAGCTCCGGCGGGGAGCGTCGCTCCGGACTGCTGATCCACGTCCGCTCCACCGGTCGCGGTGAGTCAACGCGCTGATCATGGTTGTCGCCAGGAGGGAGCGGGCCGACAGCCTGAGTCGGCAGCCGGCCGTTCTCCGGCCAACTTGTCGGCTCCGGCAAAGGTGAGGCGATGGAAGGCGAACTGTCGTTCACCGACACGCTCCAGAAGCGATCTGGCGACCCGGCCTGAGCACGCGCTGGGTACGGCTCGTCCAGGTCGGTGCCATCCTCGTGCAGCGCGTAGTCGGCCTTCACTACTGCCCCAGGATCTCCTGCTGCAGAAGGCGCTGCCACGTGCAGCTCAACAGCTCGCCCAGCTTCAGAACCGGACAGAGCGAGGCCATCCCTCGCGTGTGAGAGTTCCTCCGGAGCCTTCGTAGTTGCCGGAGGATCCCGAGCGCTGTCTCTCCGTTCGTCTTCACACGCATCTCTGGCGGCGTTCCGATCGGCACCTACACCATCGCAGCAGTCGGTCTTCGCGTCCGAAAGAAACACCGGCATTGGAAGCTCGGGACTGACTTCCAAGTATTCGATGGGTGCGGAGACGAACGCCGGTGGTGTAGATGGCGCTGCTGCCGAACCACTTTCGGGCTCTTCATGGCGCAACTCGGCTCTCGATTCGGTCGTCCGCGCCTTGTCTTGTGCGCCGTTGGTTGTCGGTGCAGTTGTACCGGAAGTCGCCTGTTGGCTGAAGCCGAGCGGCGACGCCGTGTCGGGGCTGCGAAGTTTCGGCGGTGAGCTCGGTTCCTTGCCTCTGTCGTCGCCCTCCACGCTCTCGGTGACCAGGTCAGGCAGGTTGGGCCGCCAGATCTGTCGCAGGTCCACCTTGGAGTCGGCCGGCGTCAGCGCCAGCAGGCTGTCCGTCAGCAGCGCGGTCACCAGCGTCTGTGGCGACGGGCACTTGCGGCCAACCTCCGAACTAATGGTGTGATCGACGTCCGCCTGGCGCGTTTCGCCGGCAATTGTCTTTGGAGTGCTGTCGCTTCCATTGCCGCCTGAAAGGAAAAAAAGAGAAAAGTTCAATCACCTCACACAACAATCAGAAGAGCGGCAGTCGGAAGCCAAATGGGACCACACTGGGGCCATTAAGCCACAAATGATCCATGAAACGCTCAAAAGACCAGATAATAAAGACGATACCCTGGCTGCGCTCGTCCATCGTCAGCGCCACACAAAAACCGGCGATCGCCAGGCAACCACAATGAGACCGATACGCTACAGTGAGCAACAGACGCCAGGAAGTAATGCCGACGGTGACAGGCACCAGCTAGGAAACAACAAACCCGCAATTCAGTCAATGTGGCTATTCAAACGAGTTGCAGCCCAAACTGCCCAGGCTGGCTGTTGTCCTGTTGTTCAGCCCAGTAAGCTGCAAGATCCAT
This sequence comes from Ashinkailepas kermadecensis, assembly GCA_034440615.1. Taxonomy (NCBI): domain Eukaryota; kingdom Metazoa; phylum Arthropoda; class Thecostraca; family Neolepadidae; genus Ashinkailepas; species Ashinkailepas kermadecensis. The sequence continues at coordinate 69,256 of JAOTOM010004439.1, forward strand.
GTCCAGCAGGGCTGGAGATATCTCACTAAACCAGGAGGGGGCGTCCTGGTTTGAAAATATTCACATTGTATAGGGAAAATGACAACTTAACAATATCAGGATTCCAAAGCAGGAGGCCAAAGCATGGTATATCCTCTGTCTCACCCGGGATCTACAGCCATGATTAGCCCTTAAGCCCAAATAACCAACCAACCAACAGCCATGATTACCAGCATGAAGTTCCTGCTGGGGCGATCGAGCGACACCAAGTGCTAATAATGTAATATAGTCCAATTTCTAAACATGTTTCATAGAACGCACTGCATTGACCGTTAATGCTACGACATGCATGCAGATAATTCCTGATGCGATTTATTCACCGAGCTGCAAAGCTAAAGGAAACAATACAAGTATTTCCCCTCCTTGAGACTGAACTCGAGACTCCGGAGTACAACCCAAACACGCCACCCACTTGCCACCCGGAAGTGATGGCACGCACCCGCTGCGGTGCGAGCTGCGTCGTATGCTTCTCGAGCGCGGGAATATCGCCACAAACACCTTTCATTGAACAGGGATTAAGAGCACTTCAGGAGAAATGCTGTGATGAAAGTTTTTAAATCTGGGTAACAAAGGCGTATATCTGGCTCTGAGTGGGAAGCTCGTAGCTTGGAACACTGCCTCAGAACGTGGACCGGTGTCGGAAGTGGCTCGCGAATGGAAATGGCGCCGTGAGTCTGCTTCTCTGAACAAAGATTAAGAGCATTTCATGGAGAATACTGGGATAAATAAGCATAAATCAACATTAAAAGACCACATCTGACTCCGAGAGAACACATGAGAACACGCAACCCTCTAGCAAAAAAATGTGCAGTTTAAGAGCGTGAAGGTCGAGTGAAGCCGGGCCGGGCCGGTTCGGGCATGCCGTTCAGATGTGCTTCTACAATACTTTTTATTTTTATATTTATATTACTTTATATACAACTTATACTTTATACAATTCACAACAGTAGACCTACTCGGGCTTCGCTATCGCTCGTAATTAGCGTAGACGCACCTAAAGGACTGATCCGGGGACTTCAGTCGCAAGCCTAGCGGTGGAAGCTTTCTGTTCAGGCTAGCTTTCCAGATCCCGGTTACAAAATACTAGGTACTTGAATGATCTGCTACAGCATCTTCAACACTTTTAACAAACTTTCGGTGCGTTCCTGATTATTAGCTACCTATTGCAGTTATTGGGCGTGATGTTAGCATGGGAAGATATTTCAAATTATTATATATATATATATATATATATATATATATATATATATATATATATATATATATATATATATATGAGTTATCCATAGACAAGTATGAATGAGGATGGATGATGAAAACAAACAAGGAGGACTATGTCCACTTCTATTCATCCCTCATCGACCTGGTTAAAAGTGGCATTGTCATCGGATTTTTCTTCTGAGAGCTTTTCGGATTTGTAGTGATGCCTACATTGCAGACGAAATTGAACATATATATAGCACATTTCTCAAGTTGAAGTACCCAAAAGGCTTGCTCATCAAACTCAAAAAAATAGCTGAAGAAATAATGAACAGACGTAAAGTGGAGCAGCGACCGAAAGAAAATGAAAAATCCACCAAGTTTTTAACAATTCCACACTCAAAGCAAGCTATTGTTATCGCCAAACACCTGCAAGCCGTTGGAGTACAGGTGTCCATAAATTCCGGGACGAAAGTGGGCGACATCGTCACTGGTAAATCTGCTAGTGGTCCCATGCTACCTAATAGTGTAATATACGAAATTCCTTGTTCCGGTTGCTCAAAATCATATGTTGGGGAAACCGGAATTGGAATTCAGGCGCGTATGAATGAGCACAAACGCGATGTGAGGTATCATAAGCAGTGCAGTGCTATTGTGGTCCATATCGACGAGTGTGAAAATCTACCAAAATGGGATGACGTAAGAGCTTTAGAGAAGAATATAAAAAAACGAACAAGAAAAGCATTAGAGGCAGCACATATATGCACACGCGACACGATCAATTCAAAAGTCGGTTTTGTTACCTGGACAGGACCTGCAGTGAGATTATCTATTGCGAAGAGCCGAACACGAATTGGCACTTGATTTGTACGGCAGAAAATGTGATTTTTTACCTGCTTGATATTGTCTGCAGTTGTGCTCTATGTTTTGTACTGATGAAAACCTATTGAGGTCGAAACGTTTACATTAAAGTCATCTCCACATAATTTGTTTGTTTTCATCATCCATCCTCATTCATATATATATATATATATATATATATTTATATATATATATATATATATATATATATATATATATATATATATATATATATACATGTATATATCAATTTATTTGCGGTAAGTGACCTGTATCTGCATAATGAGAGATCAATAGAGGGCGGAGCCAGGTGGAACGGCCCGTTACATTTCCTGAACCACAACGATTGCTCACCGCACCATTAGCTCCTGTGTTAACACTTCGCCATCATTGGCTGTAGTCCCATCATTGGCTTCTGGCACGCCAGCTGCCGCAGTCACCTTTAAATTGGGCCCACATTATCTAGTGGATAACATTTGCAAAGTTAACTTTTGCTTCCCGGGCCCGGGAATGAGTTTAAGTTTGTGTGACTGCTGATTGTCATATCTGCTCGCATCGCACATGGCGTGACTGGAACAGACTGCTGATCGCCAGACCGGCTGCGTGCTGCACAGAATGCAGCCACCGCTGCCGGCACCGCTGCTGAAGTCATCAGCGCCCTGTGGGCCCGCGTGTCGGAAAGAGTGACACTAGCAATTCGGCACGGCCAGATCTGACGAGCTGCGGCATTGGAAATGAATGGAACCTGCCAGCGCGTGGAGAAGCGTATGGAGTGGCACATGGAGTGACGTGTGGAGTGACGTGTGGAGCGGTGTGTGGAGCGGCATGTGGAGCGGCATGTGGAGGGGCGTGTGGAGCGGCGTATGGAGGAGCATGTGGAGGAGCGTGTGGAGGAGCGTGTTGAAGGGCGTGTGAAGCGGCGTGTGGAGGGGCGCGTAGAGCAGCTTGTGGAGCGGTGTGTTGAGCGGCTTGTGGAGCAGCGTGTTAAGCGGGTGTGGAGGGGTGTGCGGAGGGTGTGTGGAGGGTGTGTGGAGGGGTGTGTGGAGGGGTGTGTGGAGCGGCGTGTGGAGCGTCTTGTGGAGGGGGTGTGGAGGGGTGTGGAGTGGATGTGGAGGGATGTGTGGAGGGATGTGTGGAGGGGTGTGTGGAGGGGGTGTGGAGCGGTGTGTGGAGGGGTGTGGAGGGGGTGTGGAACGGCGGGTTGCCCAGCTGACCGGGCGACAAGTCCGGGTCAGCCGCGAGCTTCTCGAAACCCGGCAAAACTATTCGGCGCGACGGCAAACCAGTTTTCCGCTGCAGTCGCGCGAACGCGACGAGACAATGCAGTGCGTGTTTTGGCGGACGTGGCCAAACCGGCGCTCGACTGAGCACCAGCCATCACTCGCTCCAGCCGAGCGTGCGCCGCCAGAACAGCGCGCCGCTGGCCACCAAACTCACCGCCTCACAATTGGAAAGCACATGAATATTTTTAGCTGAATACAGAGCGGAACACATGTACACGCACCGCAAACGGAGCGCACCAACGGAGCATCGTGGCATTCCGCCGCCGCAGTGTAACACCTGGATCAGTATATCAGCGTCAGGCTGCAAGGTGAGGGGATTCGATAATTGTACTGTACGGCACGCATTGGGCGAATTCATGCTCCATATGTTCTAGCACGTTGCACAGCTTTGGAACAACGTACCCCGATGTACAACAGGCCTGGTGTTTTCTTCGAATTTATATATATATATATATATATATATATATATATATATATATATATATATATATATATACATATATATGAATGTATATGTGTATGCGTACGTACGTATGTAACAACAACAGTTACACGACAGCAACGGTAACACACCAATAATAGGACACACCGGGTCCTCACTACGATTTCACGGCTGATAATATTGTCGTCGTCTGGTCGATTATCCTCGCATAACACACATTGGCATAAAACTAAATTCCAAAATATTGAGGGGATTTTTATCAACAATATATACGGTGGTTCAATCTCAAACCAAACAGATGGCCGATAAGCTTATGCGCTGGTCATTTGAACTTACTCAATCAATGTAATAACTCCCATTGATTAAACGAGTTAAATTACTTAATTAAGAGTAAAATACATTACTTAAGTAATTAAAAATGAATTGATGACTAAAGTAAAATTAATGGGGGAGAATGGGAATGGTCGGGTGACTGGCTGGTTCAAGCAAAGCGAATTTCTCCCAAATATCTGCAGATGACGCTATCAGCAGAAGCATGTGTCAGCGGCAGCATCAGCAGTACGTATCGGAGCGTTACTGGCCTGGGAGTAGACACCATACGTCTCAGTGTTCAGCACGCCGTGCCAGATAAATGACCGCTTTCCCGTTCTATGTTGTTTTCAACTCTCGTAATTAGTGACGTCTAAAGTGAAGTTGTTTTGTACTTCACTAGCATCTTTACCTCAGCTGATGCGTGCGGTAATTGTAGGGCGTGTTAGGTCAGTGCCCAAATTGTATGTCGATTTGAACAGAGTGCTTTAAGTTTTGGCTCCGCATTGAGTTGCCCATCTCTAAGTTTGGTGCGTCTCCGCATTGAGTTGCCATCTCTAAGTTTGGTGCGTCTCCGCATTAAGTTGCCCATCTCTGAGCTGTATGTGGCTCCACATTGGGTTGCCCAGTCACAAGTTGGTTGGCAGGGTTTGCATATTACCAGGAATACCAACCTCGCTATTGTGCACTCCGCTGACAATAAATAAATACATACACAGCATGCGTCATGTCGCATACAGCATGCATGCGTCATGCCGCATACAGCATACATGCGTCATGCCGCGAGTTATGTCAATGTCCACTCCTGGCTACAATTTTATGGGTGAAAAATACGTCAAAATATCTAACATCGTGAGCATGTGGGGAAAACGTCACCACCCTGCAAGAGAGAGAGTGCATAACACAGGGTCGCGTTTACCTACAGCACACATGCGATCACCTGAGATCAGTGACGGATGCAAGACTTCGCCAAGGGGGTGTAATTCTGAGGGGGCGCCTGAATGTCATCAGGAGTCTACCTGGCAGGGTTGGTTGGTTGGTTGGTTATTGGTTCTACGACACATCGACCGTTGAGTCATATAGCGTCGCCAATCTCTCACGCCGATTAGTCGCGGGCGAAGAGTAGCGACAGGTGAGACTCGAACCCACAATCTTTCGATTGTGAGACGAGCATCTTACCCCTAGACCACTCGTCCCCTCCTACCTGGCAGGGACATCAGACGGAGTAATATTGTTATAGAGCTCACACTCACACTTACGTTCCAGTTATTTTTTTACATAAATGTTCCGGAGTGTCAGACTAAAGTCACAACACCATTGTTGTCCCGGTTAGCTCACAATTATTACCGCTACGCACAGCTCCCAATCACAGCCATTTTTCCAGCGAGTTCACGAGTGTTCCTCGAAAAAGGTCACCCTGGGGACAAAGTGCTGTATTGCTCATTGCAATTACCAGTTCCCGTAGCTATCAGGAGCACCGGCAGCCTATCGACCCTCCCCCCCTCCCCTTCCTCGACCATTGGGGGCACAGGTGTGCACGGTACGACGCGCACGTGCCGCGAGTTTTTGTGTTGGGCGCCGTTGGGTCGGAGTCGGGAAGTCGGCGGTCACCCTGCGCCCCGGCCGAGGAGTGACGCGGTAATTTCGGCAGCAGACACCGACGTTGGGCGCCGGACGTGCCGTGACGTGACGTGACGTGACGTGGCCGCCGTTACGGATCACATTCCTGGCCTGGCCGCTATGGCGCTCGAATTCCGACTGCGTCCACCACGTACCCGCATAGGTTGGGCTAGGGTTAGTGCCGCCGAGCATCTGGCACCAGGCTAGTATTGGTGGTCCAGCAGCCGGTACCAGGCTAGTGCTCGCGGTCTAACAGTCGGTACCAGGCTAGTATTGGTGATCCAGTAGTCGGTACCAGGCTAGTGTTGATGGTCTAACAGCCGGTACCAGGCTAGTGTTGATGGTCTAACAGTCGGTACCAGGCTAGTGTTGGTGGTCTAGCAGCCGGTACCAGGCTAGTGCTCGTGGTCTAGCAGCCGGTACCAGTCTAGTATTGGTGGTCCAACAGCCGGTACCAGGCTAGTGTTGATGGCTTTGCACCTGGCGCGAGATTGTGCACCATCCGATACCCAGCGTCTGGTCTTGGCGCACCGTCTGGCGCCGAGCGTCTGGTCGTGGCGCACCATCTGATACTCAGCGTCTGGTCGTGGCGCACCATCTGATATTCAGCGTCTGGTCGTGGCGCACCATCTGATACTCAGCGTCTGGTCGTGGCGCACCATCTGATACTCAGCGTCTGGTCGTGGCGCACCGTCTGGCGCCGAGTGTCTGGTCGTGGCGCACCGTCTGATACTCAGCGTCTGGTCGTGGCGCACCATCTGGCGCCGAGCGTCTGGTCGTGGCGCACCATCTGATACTCAGCGTCTGGTCGTGGCGCACCGTCTGGCGCCGAGCGTCTGGTCGTGGCGCACCATCTGATACTCAGCGTCTGGTCGTGGCGCACCATCTGGCGCCGAGCGTCTGGTCGTGGCGCACCGTCTGGCGCCGAGTGTCTGGTCGTGGCGCACCGTCTGACGCCGAGCGTCTGGCCGTGCCGCACCATCTGGCGCCGAGCGTCTGGTCGTGGCGCACCATCTGGCGCCGAGCGTCTGGTCGTGGCGCACCATCTGGCGCCGAGCGTCTGGTCGTGGCGCACCGTCTGACGCCGAGCGTCTGGCCGTGCCGCACCATCTGGCGCCGAGCGTCTGGTCGTGGCGCACCATCTGGCGCCGAGCGTCTGGTCGTGGCGCACCGTTGGCGCCGAGTGTCTGGTCTGGCGCACCGTCTGACGCCAGCGTCTGGCCGGCCGCACCATCTGGCGCCGAGCGTCTGGTCGTGGCGCACCATCTGGCGCCGAGCGTCTGGTCGTGGCGCACCATCTGGCGCCCACCACGAGTCGCTGTTGCGACACCCAACACTCTGGCCGTGTTGACGGTCCACCGCATGGCGTCTGGCTCCCCGGTGATGATTATATTGGGTCGTGTCAACAGCATGGCACTAGCTGCCTTTGAGCCGATATCTGGCAGTCGGCACTTAGTTGAAGGTAAGCGATTACGTTGAATCACGTGCGACCAATATGAGTAATGGTGACGAATTATTTGTGCTGTTCGTTCCAAGTGAGAGAATCAGGCTGGCTGCATCCGGTATGCCGGCTGGCTGTATGTGTTTGTGGCTAGTGTTGGTGGTCAGGGTAATTTGTTGTCACGGACGGATTATAGTGGAGTCGGGTGGAGCGACACTCTGCGAGTGACCATGGAGTGAGTGGACCCCTCCACCCGATGGTCAGATCAATTCCGTGGTGCATAATTAATATATCGGTTTTGGTGCAGAGAAAACCGAGGTTAAGCAGCCCTGCTACTTCAAAGGATGTGAATGTAATGTGGGGAGGGGCTGAAGCATAAAATAACTGGCAGTGTCCATCTGAAAGGTTCCTTTAGCCCTCTAATTGTTTTATTTCATTCTGATTTGCACAATTTTACCTATGCTACCGTATAGTAACATATGCTAAGATTGCTACCATATTATGGACTGCGTCTCATCGCTCCATTGACTCACAAGTTAGGGATTCAGCACGGTTCTTTGTATACGAAAACAGCGTGCTTTGTAACATTTGGCTGATTTGCGCAGCATTCAATTCACTATTGGCTACAACATGTAGCACTAGCAATGTTCACCTTGAATATGCGACCATAAAACCCTGGTGAGTAGTGTTTCAATGCATGTGCTTCCTGACGTTGACAATTAATCTCAGCTGGTCAGTATTATTAGGGATTATTGTACTGACAGCCAATCACAGCCAGGTTATCCATCGGAAGTCATGCTAATGCTGTACTCAGCCGTGAACTGGCCATGGCCCCACTGCGGACATGAGGCCGCCGAAGATCGCGGCCACAGTCCGCGGCCACAGTCCGAGGCCAAGAGCGTGCCGCCGAACATAAGCCGCCAGGAAAGCTAGCTAGCGAAGCGAGCCTTGGAGCGTGGTCCTGCATAAGGTGGTGAGGCCAGCGCGGATTTGAACTGGCCTGTGGCTTCAGCGGCCGAAGCCTGCAGCGGCGCCTGTCAAAGTACGAAGGAAGTGACCAAGACGTGACGGACTCGTAACGCTCATTTGGCAATATTTATGCCCTGCAACGATGTAGAACGTGACGCAGAGCGAGCACTTCCTATTAGCATGAATACAACAGAAGCAGAGCTGGATCACGTGCCCGCCTACTGGCGTCTGCCTCTGATCCGGACAGACGCAGAGCTGGATCACGTGCCCTCCTGCTGGCGCCTGCCTCTGATCCGGACAGACGAAGAGCTGGATCACGTGCCCGCCTACTGGCACCTGCCTCTGATCCGGACAGAAGCAGAGCTGGATCACGTGCGCGCCTGCTGACGCCTGCCTCTGATCCGGACAGACGCGGAGCTGGATCACGTGCCCTCCTGCTGGCGTCTGCCTCTGATCCGGACAGACGCAGGGCTGGATCACGTGCCCTCCTGCTGGCGTCTGCCTCTGATCCGGACAGACGCAGAGCTGGATCACGTGCCTGCTGGCGTCTGCCACTGATCCGGACAGACGCAGAGCTGGATCACGTGCCTGCTGGCGTCTGCCTCTGATCCGGCACTGAGTGTACTCTCGGTGTCAAACCGCGAGCGAAGTGAAGGTGTGTGTATGGTCGGCTGTCAATTGCCTTTAATTGCGCGTGGTGGTTTTTGTCGGCCACAGACTTGGGCCCGACGTGTTTCTAGTCACGTGATACGGCCAGGCATTAGCACACCGCTCAATCACTTTCACTCCACTTCACCTCCACGCAGGGGCGAAACAAAGACTGATCAGCTACTGAAAGCCACGGGGTCAATATGGTGAACCACGGGGTCAATATGGTGAACCACCGGGAGTTCGATGCTTCCAAACGGCGGCCAACATTCTCACATTTCGCAAGGGCATGTTATATTAATCCGTGAAATGCTGCCGGCTTCCACCGTTTTCCAGTTATGTTTTTGCGCAAACCTCAGAATTACTAAACCAAACATCACATTTCTTTCAGAATTACGAACTGGTCAAGAAGCAATATTGACTACATCGCATTTTTTGGCCATAAGAAGTGAGTAACACGCCATTGCTGTGTGCTGCCCCTTTCCGCTTTGGCTGTTTTCCGTCCGTAGTTTGCCTGGTGTATCTAAGAGTGCTTACTAAGTTGATGCCCATAGCTCTGCAAAGAAAAGGGCAAAATATAGTTGCATAAAGCCCAAACACACGTAGTGTTTAGGGTATATACTGTAGCAAGACCACGACGGTCATTTACCGTGCGCCCCAGGGCCAATTTGCTATCTGAATTCGCGGTTTTCTAGTATTTTTGCATGCTTTCTATTTTGTTGCACGCCTCCGGCCTCCAAAGAAAAATGATTGTCATGTGATCGATTTGCTTGATCGACTTGCTTTTGGAATGATCACGTATGTAATTTTATACTAAGTTGTCCAAGTGTGTGTAGGTTTGGAAAGCAATCGCTCAGAAAAGAAGCATCTTTATTCCTCCTCCCTCGCACGGAAGTAGCAATAATTGCAAACCAACATTTGGATCTCTTCTTCTGGACTCACACCGAAGTAGCAATAATTTCACACCAGCATTTGCATTCCTTCCTCTGAACGCCGCCCATAAGCCACACACGTGAGCATCTCAGGACAGCAACACAGCCTCAACCGGACAACCTAAACCGTTCAGCCTCAATCGGACGCCTAAACCGGACTTCCTCAACCGGACAACCTACGCCGGACATCCTCAACTGGACATCCTCAACTGGACATCCTCAACTGGACAGCCTAAACTGGACAGCCTAAACTGGACAGCCTAAACTGGACATCCTCAACCGGACAAGCACGATGCCCGACAGCCCGGGTTAAGCTAACTCAACTGGACAGGCTAGTTAAAGCAGCGTCACCGACATCTCAGCTCAGACCACCTTAGCATGATAACCTGACCCAGGCAGCCTCAACCGAACAGTCCGGGTCAGGCGCCTTGCTGACGGGTCAGGCGTCAGCAAACACTCGACTCAGACATCCTCAGTCAGACAGTCCCAATAAAGCAGAAGCCTGGCCCGAGCATCCTCAACTGGACAACTTCAACCAGATATCCCGGCTCAGACAGCCTCAACCAGACAGTTCAAACCAAGTAGCCGCCTGGCCCGGACATCCTCAGCCGGACAGCTGCCTGGCCCGGACATCCTCAGTCGGACAGCCACCTGGTCCGGACATCCTCAGCCGGACAGCCGCCTGGTCCGGACATCCTCAGCCGGACAGCTGCCTGGTCCGGACATCCTCAGCCGGACAGCCGCCTGGTCCGGACATCCTCAGCCGGACAGCCGCCTGGCCCGGACATCCTCAGCCGGACAGCCGCCTGGTCCGGGAGGTGTCCAGGAGACGTCAGTCCGCACCTCTGCCGACCACCAGCAGAATGGAAGCTGACATCTGATGAATGAAACCTGACAGCGTGGTGCACTTCCGACGAGTGTGGTGCGCGCTCAGGAAGCTGTAATTTCACAGTCCACTGCACGTGGTCGAACAATGCGGCCAAATACGGAAGCGCCGCAGCTGGCCGGCCGAACGTGCAGGTCAGTGGCTCGGAACGGTAGCTGTTCACGCCGTCAAGTCTGTCTCCTCCATGTCAGCTGGACAGTGGCTCGGAACGGTAGCTGTTCACACCGTCACGACTGTATCCTCTGTCAGCTGGACAATGGCTCGGAACGGTAGATGTCCACACCGTAACGTCTGTCTCCTATGTATCAGTGGCTCAGAACGGTAGCTGTCCACACTGTAACGTCTGTCTCCTATGTATCAGCTGGACAGTGGCTCAGAACGGTAGCTGTCCACGCCGTAATGTCTGTCTCCTCTGTATCAGCTGGACAGTAGCCGTCCAGGGGCTTGTCGCGCTTGCGCAGTCATGCTTGTCCCTCCAAGCTCGCTGGACAGTGGCCAGAGACAACAGGGGTGTCCAAATCTGGACGCCCGCCTCTTCCGTGCCCACCGGGCAGTGGCGCAGGGACAACAGGAACTGTTGACGTCGGGACGCCAGTCTGCTCCCCGTCATCTGGACACAGGTCGCCTTGCAATTGACATCAACAATAATATGGGATAGTGGCCAGTGAGAAGTTGTGCCCGAGACGGCCACCGTCCACTGCCTACTGCTGTCCCACTGACCACTGCCCACTGCCTACTGCTGTCCCACTGACCACTGTCCACTCTCCACTGTCCACTGCCTACTGCTGTCCCACTGACCACTCTCCACTGTCCACTGCCTACTGCTGTCCCACTGACCACTCTCCACTGTCCACTGCCTACTGCTGTCACACTGACCACTACCAACCGCATGACGTTTCGTAGACACGGGGAGCCGCCGCTGCAGACGACCGATGACTGTTGAACACTAGATACTGCAGCCAATGGTCGCCTGCTATAGTGGCAACGGTCTGGTCGACCGTCTACTGTTTACCATCGGTCGACCGTCTACTGTTTACCATCGGTTAGTTGTTGGTCTGGTCGACCGTCTACTGTTTACCATCGGCTAGTTGTTTAGCCCTGCCCACCGGGCCATGTATGCGGACTACCGAGCACCGGCTGTTTGAGCTGAGTCTTGGTTCACTGTCACTGCCTGTCAGGTATCGGCTACTGAATACTAGAGCTGCAGCGGCCCCGACAGAGGCACCGCCTACTACACCGAGTGGCCACCGCCAGCCAGCAGGGAGCCGGGCCTAAAGCAGAGGTCCACCCAGGTGTTGCACACTTCGCCGAGCCGTTTATTCTTCACATAAACAGCACCGAGACCTGGCGCTTAATGGCAGTGACTTGTGAACAGGACATATTGTGGCGTCAAGATGGTGCGATGTACTCCAATGGAATAGCTTCCACACCCGTGCAGCAGACGCTGGACTCGGACACGCAAGCTGCCGGAGACTCAATGAAGCGATGAGGGCTCTCGACTATGTGTCAAGGTACCGTTCACTAAGCATTGTGAAGAAGATCTGCACAGCTTGCGATGCAACAGGCACATGGTTGATTCGGCGAAGACACGTCAGCTTCATTGGAACGGCATCGAAGCGGCGTTGTCCTTCACACCAAACGCGACGTGAGTGGCACGCACCATTCACATTGGCACGCACCATTCAGTTGGATTTTGGCCGTGATTTGGAATTTCATCCCTTTCGAAGGGCCTGAACTCCTCCAAATGCATGGGAAACTCCACCTATGCTCCAGATTTGCCCCAGAATTTCTGACATATAAAACTGTCTGGAATTATCTCTTACATACATGTAGATTCGTTCCAGCAAACCTGACCTGCGAGACCATTCGGAATCCTCCTGCTGTCATGCACTGTTTGCGAATAGTTCCAGACTTCCCAGGCTGGCAAATTATTTTCTTTCAAAATTTCGAATAGTAGATATCTTTCACACACTATCAGCCTCATTCAAGGCAGCAGCGAGTACATGTATTGGTAGATTCGATGAGGTCGGGCGCGTGCAAAAGCCATGCAGCGACTGATAACAATAGGTAGTTATTATCTATACCCTCTGTATCCATGTGTACGCTGACTTCTTGTTTCATGCTCTTACTATATATGGGGCTAGTATTTACAACTGTTTTAAGCCACATATTTGGTTTATGATGCTATCATTCCTGTAATGCACACTTGTTTGTCCTCATATGTTTTGCAATGCCTTCACACACTGTGGCTTCACCTATCAGTGGATGCGATTATACTTTGTTGGCGATTATACGTTAATAAACAATGATATCGCATTATGAAACATGCCACACCATAACCATCATGCAAATATTCGCGCGGTGAGCATGATTTTGGCAGTTGTCATGGATGCCTGTGCTTTGAGTTGCATCGTATTGCATTAATGCTGACACGTCCGCTTGCATGGCGGCTAAAGTGCCCGTCGCCGTGCGATAACCATATAAAAACAGTCACACGTGCGATTGAAAGAAGAAGTAAAAACAACGGCCGGGCTGCAAGGTTGCTAAGAAGAAACAAGCTGTCTAGATTTGAGCACGGCCACTGGCGCCCATGCTCAACAATCGGCGATAGGATCAAGATAAAGACAAGGAAATGGGATACCACGGTTGCATACGCACACATATCCTACGAGTAAAGAAATGCAATAAAATCAAGGCCGTGAGCCACGCAATCGTTCGTATGTGAACATTTCATGAACCTTGATGACTATGCCGGGGGGGGCGGGTAAATAAAATTCACTTTCGGTGACAAAATGGCATATTGGAACTCAGCTTGAAAAAAAAACATCGAATAATGCACGGAAATTGGAGATCTGAATCAAAAATGCATAATTGGGTAACCCTATTGTACACCATCGTACAGGAAGGTGAGGATGACAATACATTGCACACGAGCGTACAGGAAGGTGAGGATGACTATACATTGTACGCCATCGTATGGGTAGGTGAGGGCCATGGCTGGAGATCCCCGGTGGGTTGGGGGCGAGGGTATCGACGGAGTTTGGAACCCTGCTAATGTCAATTTGCAATTTGCCCTATTCAATCTGAAAACATGTCTTGAAAATAAGGACTTGGATCCCCCTGGCTTCGTGAGAGATCTCCAGTCCTGGTGAGGATGACATTGTTCACCATCGCGTTAGAAACTTGACGACGTCGAGCACTGTCGTACAGGACAATTGAGGGTGGACTTACATTATGCACCATCGCACGTGGAGTGCCTGGGAGCTCCGAGAGTGCAGGTTATATGTACGCCACGCTACCGATGTATGCCATAATGTACGAAACAGACAGGTCATGAAGGAAATTGGAGGTTCCTGCGTCATTACAAAATCGGTCATAGAAATCGACATCGTCTGGAATTGAGATGTGGGAATGTGTAGACACAGGCGCTGCACGCTCCTCATGCAGTACGGTTCATTTCGTGCAGCCTGCGCACTGAAGGTCGGGTCGGGTACATTCCACTCTGTTGTGCAATGGATGTGTGGTATTTGCACTGTTGAAAGCGGCTGCATTGACGGCCGACATGCAGGGTACTGCTGTGAAGGTTGTGCATGCACAACACGCATGTGTGTGCAGTGTACTGTGCAGGAGTACCGGAGGCATGCACAACACTGTGCAGTGTAACCACTTCACAGTGCACATGGACATCGTGCAGTGTGGCCAGTTCAGTGCACATGGATACCGTGCAGTAGCCGAGTGTTGAGGACATCGCTTACCGCAGCATTCGCTAAGAGCACATACTTTTGGTGGATTATCACCAAATTTCTTCATGCAGGGTAGAATATTCAGACAATTATGGTAGAACTGCAGGTAGGTAGAACTTCAGGTTCATTTCATCACATCACACAATGATGGGTCCAGAGGTAGAACTAGCGGAAGATATCCTAATGCGAATGCAAGAGAATATGAATAGAATGACTCCCGGCGCCAGGTTTGAAATGTCCACAGGTGCAGGCCTCAATGACGGGCGAAATGTGCTCGCACGGAACAACTGGCAGCGGTCACGTGACACCCGGATTGGTTTTCACCGCGCTCGACTCGAGCTCCAATACTGCACGTGACTTCACGTGCATAGAGAGCAGAAGGTGCACTGCCCCCACTCGGACAACCAGCCGAACATTCCATCAGGTGTCGACTGGGGCCGTGTGAGTCAGCGCGTGCCCTGTAGCTACACACGCGCCACGGTGACGCAGCGCCATTCCGACACGTCACGTGTCGGTGCACGTCACGTGTCGGTACACGTGTCGCGGTGGTGCAGCGCCATTCCAACACGTCACGTGTCGGTACACGCATAGCGATGGTGCACGTGCATGATGCTGCAGGTTCCGTTATGCTGTAGGTGCTCAGTTTATAGTGCGTGACGCAGATATTGTTGGATATACTACGCCTTCTTCTACCTTGTTCAACATCCTTGGGACTTCGCTTTGCATTCCCTCTGCTCTTCTATGTGCCTGATGAATGATTCTGAAATGTAGCTGGGTATGAAATATTGTGCGAGTATTAAAATTGCGCAATTCAAGTTCTCAGAAATAAGATGCGAACAACTGGAGCATGTTTTTCAATTGACTACGAGCGTACGCCGTCTTAAATGGTAATTGGGCTTCGATACTGGAGTAAGGTGATTGATAGAAGACAAAAAGATGAGGAAATTATCAACAACATCCACAACTGGTCTGTGTAATGACACTATCGGTAGACCCAATCGACTCGTCTGCCCTGATGGTTGGGATATAAACAGGAAGAAGCCGACAAGTCCGCGATTATAATCCGATCGGATGACCATTTCCGGTCGTCGCTCGCTTGACCCACATCAGCGGAGAATTTCTAGAATCAACATCAAAATCAAAACCGGCTCATCCGTCATCAGCGTTTCACTCGGCGGTGTGGAGCGCGGCGGGGCGCGGCGCGTTGTTCTCGTATCTGCAGTGGTGCGGCGGGAAGCGGGGGCGCGTTGTTCCCGTATCAGTGGTGCGGCGGGCAGCGGGGGCGCGTTGTTCTTATTTGTGGAGCAGGGGGCGCGTTTTCTATCTGCATTGGGGGCGCGTTGTTCTTATTGCAGTGGTGCGGCGGGCAGCGGGGGCGCGTTGTTCTAGTATTTGCAGTGGTGCGGCGAGCAGCGGGGGCGCGTTGTTCTCGTATCAGTGCGGCGGCGAGCGGCGGGGGGCGTTGTTCTCGTATCAGTGGTGCGGCGGGCAGCGCGGCCGACCAGCGATACCGGCAATCTTATCGCGCCGTGCTCGGGGCCGTTCCGTCGAACCGATCCTCAAGTGGCGAAAACATGACTCGCTCGCTGCATTTCGTAAAATGGCCGGACGAACACTGGGAGCCTTTGTGTTTGGCCTTTGTGTGTGGCGGCTTATCGCAGATGTGACCAACACGTAAATTTCCGATCGGCTAGTCGTACATAATTGGTGAAAATGGCTGATTTTTTTTACCACTTGCGGGATCGTCGTGTCACCACGGCCATGAACATTGAGCACACGTTGATGATGGCTCCACTGCGTGTTCATGGGCTGCTGAATGTGGGACAATCTGAGTCATGAGCTAACACGAACCAGGTGAGAAGTCCACACCCACGATAGCGAGCTTTGATTTACCACCACCATGCTGCAGTTAAGGTTTTCGGGTAGACGATTATCTTGAGCTATTTAAATATGTATGGGAAGGAGAGTCCATTGGTATTGGGCTATGACCATGGGCGAAACGGCGACGGGGAAGGAGGAGGGAGCCCCTCCTTTCCAACGTCGTGAAATTTAGCATTAGGATTGTGGCCTTGCATGCAATATATATATATATATATATATATATATATATATATATATATATATATATATATATATACTCGTATATATATATGAAAATCTTTCAGAGACATATTAAAGGGTTTTAATAATGATAAGTGTTTCTGGGATGACCTTTTTTAAAAAAACAATTCATGAGCTTTCGGAGCTCTTAGCGGCTCCGTCGTCAGATGGTATATTAAAAGAGAAGACAATTAAGGTTTTCAACACAATTTCAAACAGGACACGAGCAGTGAGGAATGCGGCACTTCAATGCAGCATAATACGGCAGGGACTGTAAAACAACACACTTGAAAACTTTCACGTAGTAAAAAACGGTAGACTATAAAATACATCACAATTGACATCCCTAATTCTCCCCCACCCCTCCCCCAAGACTACTGCTCGTTAATATTAGCCACTCTCCAGATGGTCGACCATTCTAAACCCCTATCCCGATTTAGCTCTGGTTGCGACTTTCTAATATGGTAAGATTCTAACAGTTTCCTTCTCCTAAACTGTGTTTCATGTCCCAGAATCTCCACATCGTTCCAATTGATATCGTGCCGAGTATCTACAGCGTGTTCGGCAACTGCGGACTTTTCTGGTTGGGCCTTGGAGAGAGCGTTCCGGTGTTCCTTCAGGCGCTTGTCCAGCGGCCGACCACTCTCGCCAATGTACGTTGCGTTGCATTCGTATGTTAGGCGGTATATCGTTCCCGAGTTTTGTCCCCGATCTCTTCGGTCTTTGAGACGTTAGCAGTCTGTTTCTTTTAAAGATTGGCCAGACGCATGAACGATGACAACTCCCAGGGGCCTCAGGCCGCGTTCTAGGCGCTCCCCAACGCCCGGGTAATATGGAACTGAAATATATATCAGCCTGTTATCCGTTTTCCTTTTTCGGTCTTTGTGTTTTCGTGCAGCAGACGAAGCGCTTTTCTTTCGATAGCCGTTAGCGGCGAAGACCTTGTCAAGGGTGGACAGTTCAAACTTAATGCTGTCCTCGTCGCATATTTGTCGGGCCCTTTCAGCAAGACAGCGCACGACACCTTGCTTCACCTTTTGGGGGGTGGTTCGACTCTTGCCGCAGGTAGACGTTTCCATATTACCCGGGCGTTGGAGAGCGCCTGGAACGCCGCCTGAGGCCCCTGGGAGTTGTCGTCGTTCATACGTCTGGCCAATCTTTAAAAAACAGACTGTGCCAACGTCTCAAAGACCGAAGAGATCGGGGACAAAACTCGGGAACCATATACCGCCTAACATGCGAATGCAACGCAACGTACATTGGCGAGAGTGGTCGGCTGCTGGACAAGCGCCTGAAGGAACACCGGAACGCTCTCTCCAAGGCCCAACCAGAAAAGTCCGCAGTTGCCGAACACGCTGTAGATACTCGGCACGATATCAATTGGAACGACGTGGAGATTCTGGGACGTGAAACACAGTTTAGGAGAAGAAAACTGTTAGAATCTTACCATATTAGAAAGTCGTGACCAGAGCTAAATCGGGATAGGGGTTTAGAATGGTCGACCATCTGGAGAGTGGCTAAAATTGACGAGCAGTAGTCTTGGGGGAGGGGTGGGGGAGAATTAGGGATGTCAATTGTGATGTATTTTATAGTCTACCGTTTTTTACTACGTGGAAGTTTTCAAGTGTGTTGTTTTACAGTCCCTGTCGTGGTATGCTGCATTGAAGTGCCGCATTCTCCACTGCTCGTGTCCTGTTTGAAATTTTGTTGAAAACCTAAATTGTCTTCTCTTTTAATATACCATCTGACGACGGAGCCGCTAAGAGCCCCGAAAGCTCATGAATTGTTTTAAAAAAATGGTCATCCCAGAAACACTATTATCATATATGAAAATCCATGGCGACGTCCATGGCAATGAGCTGCGTTTGTGTATTGGAATTGAGTGAAAATGTACTGCAGCAGTTAGAAAATATTTCCCAACAATCGTCTAATCACATACGTACAAATTGGTAAGAAAAACTTGCACCATGAACATCTGGTGACTACTGATGGTACAGTTCCTTCGGCTTTGCAACACATCATCAATAAATGAATAATATAGACTGAATTCACCGGCAAATAGAGAGGAAAACTGGACAAAATAGTCCGTATTTTCAATATATGCTTGTATTAACACTATTACGGTAAGGCTTGTATAGGCCTGAACTTGTAGGAAGAGGCGGATCCGCCCCTTCTTCCGGAGATCTCGGAATGAACCCTACTGCAGTAGGGCCTGTATAGGCCTGAACGTGTAGGAAGAGGCGGATTATGTCCCTTCCTTCTGATATCTCGGAATCTACCGGCCGATTGCAAAGCTAAATAGCTCAAGCGAATCCTGCTGCTCTAATCTACACTTTTAAAATGTAAAAATGACGAAATGTTCCAATGGCGAGGTCAGAAGGAAGACAAGAGGGGGAGAGAGGAATTGATCAAGGGCATTTCAGACTGTGATTGTACTTTACATCTGTAAAATTGCGCACAGATGGGACCTCGCGATGGCGCGAGGTCCGACGACAACGACAACGACAACGACAACGACAACAACGACGACAGCGAACGCGACAGCGAACGCGACAGCGAACGCGGCAGCGAACGCGACAGCGAACGCGACAGCGAACGCGACAGCGAACGCGACAGCGAACGCGACAGCGAACGCGACAGCGAACGCGACAGCGAACGCGACAGCGAACGCGACAGCGAACGCGACAGCGAACGCGACAGCGACAGCGAACGCGACAGCGAACGCGACAGCGAACGCGACAGCGAACGCGACAGCGAACGCGACAGCGAACGCGACAGCGAACGCGACAGCGAACGCGACAGCGAACGCGACAGCGAACGCGACAGCGAACGCGACAGCGAACGCGACAGCGAACGCGACAGCGAACGCGACAGCGAACGCGACAGCGAACGCGACAGCGAACGCGACAGCGAACGCGACAGCGAACGCGACAGCGAACGCGACAGCGAACGCGACAGCGAACGCGACAGCGAACGCGACAGCGAACGCGACAGCGAACGCGACAGCGAACGCGACAGCGAACGCGACAGCGAACGCGACGGAGACGGAGACGGAGACGGAGACGGAGACGGAGACGGAGACGAAGACGGAGACGGAGACGGAGACGGAGACGGAGACGGAGACTGAGAGACGGCATCCGCTTTGGTGTTGTGACGCCACACAGTGCTAGTACGGCATGAGAGTGTCGCAACGCTCTATCGGGGATTTGGCAGTCAGCGGCGCCTGATGACGTCACAGACATCTGATGAAACTGCGCAACATCGCCAGGTGCAGCCAGCTAACCCTACACTACATACCACCAGGTGCAGCCAGCTAACCTTACACCACATACCACCAGGTGCAGCCAGCTAACCCCACACCACATAGCACCAGGTGCAGCTAGCTAACCCCACACTACATACCACCAGGTGCAGCCAGCTAACCCCACACTACATACCACCAGGTGCAGCCAGCTAACCCCCACTACATACCACCAGGTGCAGCCAGCTAACCCCACACTACATACCACCAGGTGCAGCCAGCTAACCCCACACTACATACCACCAGGTGCAGCCAGCTAACCCCCACTACATACCACCAGGTGCAGCCAGCTAACCCCACACTACATACCACCAGGTGCAGCCAGCTAACCCCCACTACATAACACCAGGTGCAGCCAGCTAACCCCCACTACATACCACCAGGTGCAGCCAGCTAACCCCCACTACATACCACCAGGTGCAGCCAGCTAACCCAAACTACATACCACCAGGTGCAGCCAGCTAACCCCACACTACATACCACCAGGTGCAGCCAGCTAACCCCACACTACATACCACCAGGTGCAGCCAGCTAACCCCCACTACATACCACCAGGTGCAGCCAGCTAACCCCCACTACATAACACCAGGTGCAGCCAGCTAACACCCCACTACATACCACCAGGTGCAGCCAGCTAACCCCCACTACATACCACCAGGTGCAGCCAGCTAACCCAAACTACATACCACCAGGTGCAGCCAGCTAACCCCACACTACATACCACCAGGTGCAGCCAGCTAAACACCCACCACTACATACCACCAGGTGCAGCCAGCTAACCCCCACTACATACCACCAGGTGCAGCCAGCTAACCCTACACTACATACCACCAGGTGCAGCCAGCTAACCCCACTACATACCACCAGGTGCAGCCAGCTAACCCCACACTACCAGGTGCAGCCAGCTAACCCCCACTACATACCACCAGGTGCAGCCAGCTAACCCCACACTACATACCACCAGGTGCAGCCAGCTAACCCCCACTACATACCACCAGGTGCAGCCAGCTAACCCCACACTGCATACCACCAGGTGCAGCCAGCTTACCCCACACTGCATACCTCCTTATTATGTAGCGCCACGTCAGGCCACATGTCAGACGGAGCTCAGACCACAGTGGAGCCAGAGTGATCATGGGCTGGGGGCAGGCAGTAAAGCGTGGCTGTGTTTGAACAGCTGAGACTCGAGATTTGACGTGATGGAAACAAAAGTCTTGCCACGTTGTGGAAAGCCTGTCGAGCCTGTCCTGGCTAATCACTACAAGCGCGCGGTTATCACTTAGGGAAACAGGACTTATGCTATCGTGCTGGCAAATCTACGCAAATATGTCACCCGCCATGTGTCCCTTTGAATTGGAGGGTCAGTTTAAAAGTATAATATATAGATACATATATATATATATATATATATATATATATATATATATATATATATATATATATATATATATATATATATATATATATATTTATACGTACATATGGAATGCATATATTGCATATATTAGCATTGCACTTCAGCTTAATTTTGCACAGGGGCGGGTCCATGATTTTGTATGGGGTACTCGTCTCTGGTTGGATGCCACTTCATGGGAGGGCCGCCTTCGGCGGAAAAAGTGAGTGAGGGTGCACTCGAGCATACCGAAGCCTTTTGTTTTTGGTTTAAAAATCCGTCGAACGGGAGTAGTGCACTCGGACTTTCTGGACAGCACCACAGCACCACAGCACCACAGCACCAGTCGCTGGTGCCGTCCACCAGCATCCGCCCCTGGTTTTGGACATGTGACGTGAAAAACAATCATGAAGACACGTAACATGCCTTGCAAACGGAATATAAAAAAGTGTATCAATCACTTCATTCAAAATAATGAGTACCTCAAACAGATGAAGGGTGCCCCTCCACTCCTCCCGACACAGTCCTACTCCGCCTCTCCACCCTCCGCCACAATCCTACTCTTCCCCTCCACAACGACTGACACAGTCCTACCCCGCCCCTCCACCCCTCCGCCACAGTCCTTCTCTTCCCCTCCACCCCTCCCGCCACAATCCTACTCTTCCCCTCCACCCCTCCCGCCACAGTCCTACTCTTCCCCTCCACGCCGACCGACACAGTCCTACTCTGCCCCTCCACCCCGCCCGCCACAGTCCTACTCTGCCCCTCCACACCGACCGACAGTCCTACTCTTCCGCTCCACACCGACCAACACAGTCATACTCTGCCCCTCCACACCGACCGCCACAGTCCTACTATACCCCTCCACCCCGCCCGCCACAGTCCTACTCTGCCCTTCCACCAAGCCTGCCACAATCCTACTCTGCCACTCCACCCCGCCCGCCACAGTCCTACTCTGCCCCTCCACCCCGCCCGCCACAATCCTACTCTGCTCCTCCACCCCGCCCGACGCAGTCCCACTCTGCCCCCCCCACAGTCCTACTCTGCCCCGCTTCACGGCCATGTCGATGTCCTGCTGCCCCTCCACCCCGCCCGCCACAGTCCTACTCTTCCCCTCCACCCCGCCCGACACAGTCCCACTCTGCCCCCCCCCACAGTCCTACTCTGCCCCTCCACACCGCCCGCCACAATCCTACTCTGCCCCTCCACCCCGCCCGACACAGTCCCACTCTGCCCCCCCCCCACAGTCCTACTCTGCCCCGCTTCACGGCCATATCGATGTCCTGCTGCCCCTCCACCCCTCCCGCCACAGTCCTACTCTGCCCCTCCACAGTCCTACTCTTCCCCTCCACCCAGCCCGACACAGTCCCACTCTGCCCCCCCCATAGTCCTACTCTGCCCCCCCACAGTCCTACTCTGCCCCGCTTCACGGCCATGTCGATGTCCTGCTGCCCCTCCACCCCGCCCGACACAGTCCCACTCTCCCCCCCACAGTCCTACTCTGCCCCGCTTCACGGCCATGTCGATGTCCTGCTGCGGCATCACCCTGCCCTAGTCCTATCCTAATGTAGTGTTATCTTATCCTAGTCCTATCCTAGCGTGGTGTTATCTTGTCCTAGCCCAATCCTGACGTAGTGCTGTTCTGTCCTAGTCCTACGTAATATTATCCTTTCCTAGTCCTATCATGACGTATTGCTGGCCTGTCCTAGTCCTATCCCAACGCAGTGCTATCTTGTCCTAGTCCTATCCTAACGTAGTGCTATCCTATCCTAGTCCCATCCTGACGTAGTGCTATCATGTCCTAGTCCTATACTGACGTAGTGCTACCATGTCCTAGTCCTATCCTGACGTAGTACTACCATGTCCTAGTCCTATCCTGACATAGTGCTATCCTGTCCTAGTCATATCCTGACGTAGTGCTATCCTGCCCTAGTCCTATCCTATCCTGACATAGTGCTATCCTGTCCTAGTCATATCCTGACGTAGTGCTATCCTGTGCTAGTCCTATCCTGACGTAGCGCTGTCCTGTCCTAGTCCTATATTGACGTAGTACTATCCTGTTCTAGTCCTGTCCTGACGTAGTGCTATCCTGGCTTAGTCCTATCCTGCCGTACTGCTGTCCTGTCGTAGTCCTATCCTGCTGTACTGCTGTTCTGCCGTAGTCCTATCCTGTCCTAGTCCTATCCTGGTGTAGCGTTGTCCTGTCCAAGTCCTATCCTCGTGTAGTGCTGTCCTGTCCTAGTCCTACCCTCACGCAGTGTTATCCTGTCCTAGTCCTATCCTAAAGTAGTGCTATCCTGTCCTAGTCCTATCCTGACGTGGTGCTATTCTGTCCTAGTCCTATCCTGACGTAGTGCTATCCTGTCCTAGTCCTATCCTAACGTGGTGCTATCCTGTCCTAGTCCTATCCTGACGTGGTGCTGTCCTGCCGTAGTCCTATCCTGCTGCAATTCGACCCTGCACTGCCAGTCTTGTCCTGCTGAACTCCCCTCCCGCTACGGCCGTATCCTGTCCGGGCTATGCGACAGTCCCCTCCCGCTACAGCCGTGGCCTGTCCGGGCTATGCGGCAGTCCCCTCCCGCTACAGTCGTGGCCTGTCCGGGCTGCGCGGCAGTCCCCTCCCGCTACAGCCGTGTCCTGTCCGGGCTATGCGGCTGTACCCCCCCTCCCGCCACAGCCGTGGCCTGTCCGGGCTACGCGGCAGTCCCCCCCCCGCTACAGCCGTGGCCTGTCCGGGCTGCGCGGCAGTCCCCTCCCGCTACAGCCGTGTCCTGTCCAGGCTATGCGGCAGTCCCCTCCCGCTACAGCCGTGTCCTGTCCAGGCTATGCGGCAGTCCCCTCCCGCTACAGCCGTGTCCTGTCCAGGCTATGCGGCAGTCCCCTCCCGCTACAGCCGTGTCCTGTCCGGGCTATGCGGGGCAGTCCCCTCCCGCTCGGCAGAGCCATTCTGCCGCAGTTATGCTGGTGCGGTCGACAGCTGGTAGTGCCGGGACAAAGCGCACAAGACTGTCGCATCCGGCTGGCGCGGAGATGCCGCGCAGATCCCACGGAGCGTGAGAGAGCAGACAGGTGCGGCGGCAGATGAACTCATCGCGCCGCAGCCCTCGCCACCGTGGACACGGAGGTCTGCACACTACGGCCAGATCACGTGACCACCGTGGACACGGAGGTCTGCACACTGCAGCCAGATCACGTGACCACCGTGGACACAGAGGTCTGCACACTGCAGCCAGATTACGTGACCACCGTGGACACGGAGGTCTGCACAGTGCGGCCAGATCACGTGATCGGAAACCAAACGAGAACTGACCATGGGAGTCGTGGGTACCGGTTTGGTATATATTGGGGGAGGACCTTGGCTTACCCAATGAGGGTTTGGCGCCCCAATAATTGTCATTTTAGACATGGGACCCTATGGGCGAGCACCCGAATCCATTTTGGTCCTCCCATTGCATTGGTGACAATGGAAACTAGCTGAGAATGGGAACTGGGTGATCCTCCCTAAACTACCTCCTGCACCTATACCAACCACCAGGGGTGTCGATTTTTGAAAAACATTGGGGGGGGGGGGCCGAAGTGCCAACGCACTAGACCCCCAAAAAACCATTTAGCCCACTATATTTTCAAATCTCAGAAATTCTGATTTCTTATTCGACGATGTGTATGTTTATGTTTATTCAGCATCCTCACCGACGGGGAAAATCGTCCAATAACTGGTAAAGTCACATAATTAAAAGAGCAGTGCTCAGTACATTTCAACATAACAACTCTTGGTTGGTTATTGGTTCTACGACACCTCGACCGTTGTGTCATATAGCGTCTCCAATCTCTCACGCCGATTGGTCGCGGGCGAAGAGTAGCGACAGGTGAGACTCGAAATCACCAACATAACAACTCTGAGCAATAGCATGCGACTGCAGTGCCATATAGTGGTCTCGGATCTATCGTCACCGTCACCGTCACTGTTACCCTCCTCCTCACTCCACACACCAACAAACACACACCGGCTTAAATAAAAATACTTCAGCGATCAGATGCAGGCTAAAACACACCGGCATTGATGAAGCATCAGAGCACAGCAGACCTGAACGGTAATGACGATGGGTGAAAGTATTTCCTTGGTGCCTAACGTTAGGGAGGGGAATTTTTCCATTTAGTACGCCACTGCGGCTGCTCAACGTGTTTTTTCCGCAGATTGCACGATCGAGAGTAGAAAGGCCCTTCGGATAATTTTCTTTCGGGACCCATTCTTAATTTTCCGGTGCTCTGGTCGATTCGATGGAGTCTCCTCGTGGTTTTTGTTGTGAAGTCTATTTTTATAAGCCCCCTGCAGGCTATTTTTGGAACCTGGTACGATTTTTCTGGCTCTCGGTGCGTTTTTTTCCGGTGCCGAAACAGGTTTCTTTTCCGGCGTCCGACGACTTCTTATTTTGTGGATCCTTGACGCAATTTTTCCGTCCGCAAGGTGACATTCCTGGTATATATTGGTACTTGGGAAGCCAGCTGCAACTTGTGGGCTCCGGCACGACGTTTTGGCCCCAGTGAGATTTTCAAGAGAAGCGGCGTGAATTTGTTTTTGTCTAAGTGCGATTTTTGGGGCCCCGTCGTCACTTGTTGGGATCCCTTGCGGTGGCTACGACACGTTTGTGGGGGCCCAACAAGTTGTGTGGGCTTTTGGAGCTATTGTTGAGATCCCATATTTATTTTCCGTGTCCGGACAGTTTTTCATTCACCCGGCTTCATTTGTTGGGTGATCTCAACGAGACTTTTAGAGCCCCGGTGGGACCTATCAGGCCTCTGGCGTGATTTTCAGGGGCTCGGGTGATAATTCTTAATACCCCAGTCTCGGCGTGATTTTCAGGAGGCCCCGGCCCGACCGTTTGTGGCCCCCGTCGTGATTTTCTTGAATCCCGGCACGACTTGTTTGCGGCCCCAACGTGATTTTCAGGGGCCCAGGTGCAAACTTTTGAGGCACCAGTGTCGTTATCGGGGCCCCTGCGCTACGTTTGGGGGCCCCCAATGTGATTTTTATAAGTCCCGGTGCGATTTTTGGTGGACCGAGTGAAATTCTTAGGGAGCATAGCGCATTTTTTTCCTAAGCTCGGCGGACTCTTGGGGGCCCACAACCAATCAGGACGGGGGGGGGGGGGGTGAGGCAACTTCCCACAATTCCCCTCCCCATTCGGTATGTCACTGTGCCATGCAATGATGCAACATAAGAATCCAGGAATAGTTCATCTGTTTCATCACACATGTGATTTCAACTCCCCAGTTATCCAGACAGTTTGAGGAAAGTCAAACATCTGCTACATGGATCAGCAAGGATGGATTGTAAGGCAACATGGATACCATGGAATTCCGGTCACAGTAGTTATGCTGCAATACATACCTTCTTCAACACACTGCTTTGGAGATGGATGAGCTCCTGAAGTTTGGTCAGGGTTGGAGTTGGAGGTGGATGGAGCAACACTGTGAAGGACATAACATATGGTTCAAGAGACTTGTTTCCATTAACAATACACGGGATGAAGTAACATTTGCATTGACTTCTATGGTTTTCATTGGCTTGATTGACTTCTATGGTGTCCTGAGTAAGCAGGACAATCGAGATGGGTTTCTGTTATATGCATTTTTTTCCCATTTTTTTTATTAATTAGTTTCATCCGAGTTCTTGTTGGGGTGGCTTTATGAACCAGGGTCCGATTGCTAAGCAGAGCTTGTTGCGTGAACCCTGGCCCCACCACCCGATCCATTAATTCAAGTTAAACGGCAGAATTTTGACCGAAAGTTTATCGTGCCGTCAATGCACCGACACAGCCGCCCGGCATAAGCAATGTTATAATGTAGCTTTTATACCCCAGTGAGAATGGTATCGATTCACTCATAAGTGAATTTGCAAACATACTGATGTATCAGTTAACAACAATGCAGGGAGCTATGTGATCAACATGGTCTGTGCCCTAAAGCCCAAATAACTAAGTAACAATGCAGGGAATCTGCTGCATAACAGTTTGAACATAAATTAGACATGATATATGGCATCATACTTCCCATGCTATTTACAATAGTGAGCTATATTTTGTGTACAAACATCAGGACATTAGAAATGTTAATTAACGTTACACACATCAGTTCCTAACAAGTGTCAGCAATACATTTCCTTCATGTGCTTTAAACATGATTCAAGAAAGCACTGTCATCGATTTTAAACTTGCAAAAAGAGTGGGCTGCCTGGCATTTTGAGTGCTATTTGAGTGAATTTGCTGTCTTGTTAGTGAACTGACCACTTATTGAGATATATGTACTTTAACTTTGCCTGCTTCCATCATGAAAATTTGTCATTTTCCAATACATCAGAAATCATCAGAATAACTTCTTGTCCACAAACCGGTGTATGCATTTCTATGAATTTCTCATATTTATTAACACAAATGATGTAAATCTGATCTGCAAATTTATAACTCAGAAAATGTTATCAGCACAGGATTCCATTCCTGAAAATATTGTACTTTCAACATGTTATTGTTCTTTGTAAAGCAATAAGTGCAATGCTCTCATGCAGCATGCAGATGGAGGTTCATCACGTACACCAGGTAGCACAAAAAGAGATATTATTGCAGTCTAAGGTAACCACAAGACATGTTTTACACCAATTTTTACCTCCACGAATCATTCAAAGGAGCTAGGTTTTGTCTAATTGCGTTAGGCTAGGCTTTTGTTGTAAGTTAGTAAATGAAAAAAAATCTTCAAAAACGGTTCAAGCTAGATTAGGTTACGTTAGACTTTTTAAGTTCGAAAAGTTTGAGAAAAAAGAAATGGGGGGGAATTTGGCATAAAAATAATCATTTCTTGCATGGAAGTCTAGGCTAGGTTAGGTTAGGTTATGTTACATTTTTTTATCTGAACATTATTTTTCATCCTATATTACTCAAATCGAAGCCCCCTTTTCCACGTTATTTTTCCTCACCAATGAAAAGTGTGCATCTGCAGAGGAAATGAGCGGTTACATCATGTTCAGCACATTAACAAACACTGCATTAAAAAAGAAATTAGAAGAAGTCAGAGAGTACCATGAGCTGAAATATTACCCAAAAAGCCAGGTATTATCACAGTTTAAGGTAACCACAAGACAAGTTGTACACACATTTTACCTCCATGAAGCATACAAAGGGGTGAGGTTTGTCAGGTTAGGTTAGGCTTTTGTTGTAAGTTATAAAAAAAATCATTTGTTGGTAAATAATTTGTGTTAATGATTTTTCTACAAAAAAATAATAAACGGTTCAGGCTAGCTTAGGTTAGGTTTTTTAAGTTGAAAATATTTGAGAAAATGCCTCGAAAATTTAAATTAAAAACAATTAATTTCTTGTATGGGAAGTTGAACTATGTTAGGTAAGGTTATCATACATCTTGAACATTATTTGTATGCTATATTTCCTTACTCCACACCCTTTTTTGGTGTTATTTTTTACTCCCAATTGAAAGGCATGCATTTGCAGAGGAAAGGACATTAAATGTGTGCTTTTATGTGTTTTATTAATATTTTTATATTTAAATTTCCAATGCAATGTTTATGAATGTCACTAAGCTGATGGCACTACTCAGTTTCTGTGCAAATGCTTACTTTCCAGGTTGTGAGCAAAATAACATTAAAAATGGGCTTTGAGTTAGGTAACATAGCAATTAAAAGAAATACCATAAAAATTCAACATAACCTAATGTAACCTAAGCTGACCTTGGAGAAAACAACTATAAAAACAAGATTTGAAAAATATCTAGCAATTTATTTTCTTGAAATTTTACAACTGAAAAACCTAACCCAACCTAATCTAACCAGAATGATTGTGCTTTAAGGTGGTAACAAGGCAAGTTATTACACATTTGCCTCCATAAAGCAAACAAATGGGCTATGTTTGGTGATGTTAGATTAGTTTAAGTGTTTTAAGTTAGACATTTTTTGCAAAAATTGTTCCAAAATTTGAAAGAAATAGATCTTTTTTCTTTAAAAGCAGCTTATGTTAGGTTAGGTTAAGTTGGGTTACATTTTTTTTATTGTAAAAAAAATACATTGCTTGAAATTTTTACAACTTCATGTTTTGGTTTGGTTTTTCTCCAAGGGGAGGTTAAGCTAGGTTAGATTAGGTTATGTTGCATTTATTTTATTTTAAAAAAATACTTTACCCTATGTCACCTAATTCAAAGCTTATTGTTGGTGTTATTTTGCTTACAACCTGAAATGTAGGCATTTGTATAGAAAATGAGTGGTCCCATCATCTGAGTCACATTCATAAACATTGCATTGAAATGATACATTCCACGAATTCATAAAACACCTTAAAACACAAATTTACCAAAATGAGCAGTAACATCGTGTTCATCACATTCCTAAACATTGCATGGAAAAAAATTAATCAGAAATTACCTTAAGCTGTAAATTTACCAAAAGGTGTGCCAACCCCTGGACGGAAATGCAACACTAGGTGCCCCAATCCTGGGCAGAAAGGGCACTAAGAGCAGTGGAATGAAAATATTAATAAAAGTAAACTAAAAACAGCTCTTCTTGAAGACAAACGTGGTAGTTATGTGATATTAACATGGAAACCCTGAGCACAAATCAGAAAAAAGCATGGACTGGACTTTTTCAAGCTTACCTGCCAACTTCTTCAACTACTGTTCCTTTGGGAATTAAATATCAGCAAGCTATTTATTCACTATCTAAAATCACACCAATCCGCAGATACATCAGAAGGTGCGATACATCAGAATGTGCGAAGTACAAAAAACGAATCAGTATGACGTCACATGAGATTGGCCTCCGGATTAAACACTACGCGCAATTGCACCACAGATGTCTTACCTCCGTCACATTTGTCACTGTAACCACAAATTTAGACTTCAGGCGCTGGAATTTCGGTAACTGGAATTTTTTCTTTCCATGTTACGATTTTGGATGTTCTGAGGAACGCCCATCACGATGTGTGACATTTAATGCGCGCTAGTGTCTATCGATACAAATCGACGCCCCTGCTTTGGAGAAAAAAAAATAGAAACAAAAATTAAGCAATATATATTCTGAAAATTTTATAAGTTGAACAACCGAACCCACTTACCCGAACCTAATGTCAGCTGCTTTTGAAGGAAAATTTCCAATTTTATTTTATTTTTGAAAATGATTGAACAATTTTTCCAAGGTAAACAACTAAACTAGCCTAACCTAGCTAAATCGGTATTATTGTGCTTTAAGGTGGTAACAAGACAAGTTTTTACACACATTTGCCTCCATATAGCAAGCAAATGGGTTAGGTTCGGTTAAGTTCGGTTAGTTTAGGCTTTTCAAGTTGGAAAACTTAAAGAAAAAATTCCAAAAACGTATCCCCCGAAAATTGCAAATTATTTGGTAACCTTGCAGTCTAAGGTGTTCTTTTTTCCTTTAAAACAAAGAAAAATATGCAGAATACCATGTTTATGAAGGTGACTAAGATGATTGGACCCACTTATTTTTGTGCTTACTTTTCAGGTTGTGAGCAAAATAATGCCAAAAAGGCTTTGAGTTCGGGAACATCGCATAAACATAATTTTTTTTTCATGCAACAAAACCTAACCTAGCCTATCCTAACCTATCTTTTGAGAACAAAAATTAAACTAAATTAAAATTTCACTTAATTTATTTTCTGAAAATTCTCAACCTTAAAAAAGAAACCTAACCGAGCCTAACCTAACCTAAGCTGATTTTGAATACAAAATTATAATTTTTTGTGACCGTGGTTGTAATTTTTTTTTCGGAAGCTTTTTGGGTATTATTGTGCTTTAAGGTGGGAACAAGAAAAGTTGTATGGGCGCTGTATGACCAACGCAGTCAATGCGCCAGTAAACCCAAATAACCAACCAACTAACCCAGAAAGATGTAAGCTGTACTTCCACAGTGGAGGGAATTCCAGCTATTTTGTTTGTTTTTGCACACAATTTTAAATTTGTCAGCAAAAGGTGGAGAGTCAGTCCACTATCTAATCCAAATCTGTTTCTATTCAGTACAAAATGTGCTGGTTAACATCAATGTTTCTACTTAGCATGGTGTTTTTCATTTTTTCCCTTTAGCTTTCTTATCAGCATAAAACAGCATAGGTTATTGGGGGGGCCAAATCAACATTGGGGGGGGGCAAGATCAACATTGGTGGGGCCCCACAAAAGGATACAAATCGACGCCCCTGCATACATGCATGATTTTGCACTTATCAAAATGTAATTTCATCTGCCATTTTTGGACCACTTCACAAGCTCTTCTAAGTCTTTCTGCAGCATGTACCTAGGTGCCTAGGTACCAGGCAAATATCAAACTGATAGTGTGATGAGTGGGCTGTTGAGGTTAATTATAGTTTGTATATCCACACCCTCAATGAT
This sequence comes from Ashinkailepas kermadecensis, assembly GCA_034440615.1. Taxonomy (NCBI): domain Eukaryota; kingdom Metazoa; phylum Arthropoda; class Thecostraca; family Neolepadidae; genus Ashinkailepas; species Ashinkailepas kermadecensis. Next base: position 100,818 of record JAOTOM010004439.1, read on the forward strand.
AACTGATTGTTGTTCACGGGACTGGATTGTATGCAAGTTTGACAATGACAATTGGTTTTTGTGCACACCATTTTGAATTTTGTAGCAAAAGGTGGAGAGTCAGTCCACTATCTAACCCAAATCTGTTTTTTTTTTATTACAAAATGTGCTGGTTAACATCAACTACATTTTCTATGTACCTAGCATGGTGTTTTTCTTCTTTTTTCTTCAACTTTTTTATGAGCATAAAAATAGCATATGTTATTGGGGGGGGGCCAAATCAACATTGGGGGGGCCAAGATCAACAATGGTGGGGCCCTGGCCCCCACAAAAGGATACAAATCGACGCCCCTGCCATCTAGACATTAGGGGGATGTCCCCATCCTAGCCCCGCCTTCAGCGCCTAAAATATCACACAAACTATAACGTAAAATTCCCTTTACGTAAACGTCCACATGCCTGCACCTTGATCGCAAACACCCGCTTTTATAGTCAGACATGTAACGTACTCGCTTCAAAGGTGGCTCAAATGACCTCTGTGGTCCGGTACGCCTGAAAAAGTCACTCCCCCATGCAGTTAAATTGAAACTTGTCTGATGCTACCAATTTCTGCAATATACGAATAAAAATATGTGATGTCATCAAGGTTTGAATGCGACTTTGGTGTACCTTTTAAAATAATGGTATTTTTGCGGCGTTTAATAATGGTGTTTTTGCGGCGTACGAGACATTGGGCTTGTCAAGGCTATTTCTCTTGTATAGCATTGGTCGTGGATGACTAAGGTTTGCTTAAAAGTCATGTGAGCCATAGCTTTCTTTTTTATTCTTTTAGGAATACCAATTATATTGCAGTAGCCATGCAGCTTCTTGCTGACTTTTCTCTGCCATGGTATCATAAGCTGGCAGATTTGCCCACACATGGCTCTCGTTTTCCCCATATCAATATTGAATGCATGCATTGTCATTGGGCATTTAGGTAGGTACCTAGGTAAATATCAAGCTGATGGTGTGATAGGTGGGCTGCTGAAGATAATTATAGTTTGCATATCCACAATCTCAAGGATGATTGTCATTGCTGTTCACTGGACAATGCAAGTTTGACAATGACTGGAAATTAAGAATGGATTATGTTTTCCTGTTTAAGCTCATATGTGTGTGGTTTTGTCATTGGTGGTTTGTACAAACATCAGTATGACAATCAAATTGTTGTTTTGTGGCTTAACATTAAAAAAAGACAATCTGGTTTAAAATGCATCATCAGCGAATCTTAACATTTTATGTCGTAAGTTTTCCTTGCACAGTGGATGGAAATCTAGCTATTTTGTTTTTTTGCACATAATTTTGAATTGTGTAGCAAAAGCTGGATACTCAGTCCACTATCTAATCCAAATCTGTTCTTTTTCAGTACAAAATGTGCTGGTTAACATCAACTAAGTTTTCTATGTACCTAACACAGTGTTTTTCTTCTTTTTTTTCCTTTAGCTTTTTATCAGCATAAAAATAGCATGGGTTATTGGGGGGCCCAAATCAACATTGGGGGGCCAAGATCAGCATTGGGGGGGGGGGGGGGCCATGGCCCCCGCAAAAGGATACAAATCGACGCCCCTGCCAACCACTGGCGACTTCTATAGACATACCAATCCATCAAGGTCGGACGCATTTTTGTCTGCATATATGCAGCAACACCCATGCATGTCATAATAAGCTGTACGTTTAGCCGATTGCATTTGTTTCGTACCCCTGTCCATTGGCTACAATAACAGCCATTCGCCTTGAGCCATCAGCCTGTACATACTAGCTACGATCCGCTGAATCTTCTCGTACATTGGCTACAATAACAGCTATTCGCCTGAACATCAGCTTGTACATAATGGCCACTATCCACTGAATCTGCTTGTACATTGTCTACAATAGCAGCCGCTCGCCTGAACATCAGCATGTACATAATAGTTACTATCCACTGAATCTGCTTTTACATTTACTACAATAACAGCCGCTCGCCTGAACATCAGCCTGTACATAATAGTTACTATCCACTAAATCTGCTTGTACATTGACAACAATAACAGCCACTCGCCTGAGCATCAGCCTGTACATAATAGTCACTATCCACTAAATCTGCTTGTACATCGACTACAATAACAGCCACTCGCCTGAGCATCAGCCTGTACATCGCAGCTACGATGCGCTGGATCTGATCGTACATTCAGCAGGCAAATACCCCAACATGTTATAATTGAATCTTCGCCGTGTAGGAAGTGTCACACTTCCTACTGCAACTAACAGATCCAATGCTACACTTGACTGGCAGTAGCTCTGAGTGGCACCATTTTTGCCTGATTCTGAGCCAGACGCAGACAGTCTGAGACTTCAGACGGCTTACAACTGACCAGCCGGTCCGAACCGCTGGTTACGCCACACCGCGGCCTATCCCCTCCTGCAGACATGGAATATAGCGCCGGCGCGACAGCTCTGCGACATAGTCGGCGCGGTCCGGGCGGGGGCGCGGTGGTGGAATGTGACAGCTGGCGGCCACTGCCCGCTGCCCCTCCCCACCTCGTCAAGTGTGTCACACGGGTACTCATGACTGCCACGCAGCAAGGCCACCTTCCAGCACAGTCTGAGGCTCGTCACTTGCAGCCGAAGGTTGCACGGTTTGCAATTTTTGTCGACTTCTTCGTCGTTCCATGTGTCCCATGTGTCCTGGCATGCGGACGTGGTGATGGAAAGTCGGCCCGGTCCCAGCTATTATGTATGTATGTGTGTGTGTGTGTGTGTGTGTGTGTGTGTGTGTGTGTGTGTGTGTGTGTGTGTGTGTGTGTGTGTGTGTGTGTGTGTGTGTGTGTGTGTGTGTGTGTGTGTGTGTGTGTGTGTGTGTGTGTGTGTGTGTGCGCGTATGTTTGTGTGCATGTGGGTATGTGTGCGCGTGTGTTTGTGAACTTGGGGGCACGACTGATGTGGAGTTGATAAGTCATCACTTGCACAACTTACAACATTCCTGAAGTAATGTCACGAATCAGTCTTCAGCCTACATACCAAAATAAATACCAAAACCTCATTGTTACAGCGGACAGGACCCACACGAACAAGCTGCGCCTGCCTGGACGGCACCTGTGCAGATGTTTCTTTCTCGCAGGGCGGTCAGTGTAGGCGACTGATCTACTGCCGAATAGGGACGGAGAACCAGCAGGGGAGCGTACGTCCGTGTCCTGCAGCCTTTCCCGACAGCCACTGGTGCGAGATCTGATCTCGCGTGCTCGCCCGGGTAGGGCGGTAGGAATGCGTCGGGAAACCAACCCGTCCGAGCGCACACAACACCGCCGCGGCGGAAAACCAGCCGGTCCACACCGACCAACTTGGCGTCGGTGAAATTGCCGGGATAAGGCCTTCACCACCTGTTTTTCCTGAACGGTCAGTTGTATGAGCCGGCTCACCGCTGTGTAGGCAGCGAACTTACAGTTGTCACATCGACCGTCATGCGCTGACGCTTTCAACGCATGGTTCAGTTAAAATTGAACTACCACGCACCAATAGTTGATGGTGGACTAACCATATGCAATTGTGGAACGGTGTGCGGTCGGATGAGGGACTGGAGTCAGATCAAGGAATTCACCGACAAATTGAAAGATCAAGACAAATACATTGATTTTGATACAACATAGTTGTTTTCATAACCAACGGCATCCCAGGGCGTAGCGATGATTTCCGAGGGCCCAACTGATCTAGTGTAATTTATTTGTGGAGATGGTCAGGACCCCCGGGCACACCCCTGGCTGCGCCTCTGGCAGTATGTCCGTTAGAGATTGCTGTTGCATCCTTGAGACACAGGATAATTTCTTTTTCGGGGTCCAGAATGGCACGATCAGATATTGAGAGCTGTTCCCTCTCCGGAACGCTAGGTACGAGCCGAAGCCAGTCACATCCGGACCGCTGGATGCCATGTTAACTTACAATGCATGGGGGACAACCATAACAACTTTTTAAGGCGCCCGGGTAAGATCCACCAAGGCCTGGAGGACGAAAAACCGGACCCTGTCCACCGACAAAACATGGTGTCAAAAGATGATTTTGCACGTTTTGCACTTAGCGATTGTGCAGGAACTGGGAGGGGCGAAGCTTCGACCCAGCATCGACTTAATGCTGTGTATAAAGCCTTGTCGAGGTGTGATGTGTTCAGAAGGAATTATTCCTGCGCGTTGTGTGCTCAATTTCATCATTTGGACTGTAGAATGCACGCTCTACACGAATAGCCTTTTGGAGCACAATAGGGAAAGGGGGCGATACGTTCTATAGCTTGCGGCACAAAATATCGGAACCTATTCAAAATGTGTTGCCATCAAGGTGAACGTTAGAACGTCTAGTCTTATCCTGTACCACATATAGACCCACACCTTCCACGTGCACATTTACGCATCTAAACCTGCAAATCTAAACCTCCACACTTATGATTGAGTTCAACACTGGTGCGTTTTAGACCTTTCCTCTTTCCCATTTTCCCCACCCACTGGGTAGAATGGGGCAGAGGACGGGACAATATGTGGTAACTAGCAAATGTGCTGAAGCAAACAAGGCGCGACGGTTCGTAAGCTGGATGTTAACAGTTTGCGTAGATCAGTGCCTGCAATTCATTTCTCGGAGAGTGGAAGGTAGCAGGCGAAGACGAAATCTGTGATGACGTCGAAAAAAAAGCTCGCAATATGATAGGCAAAAGTGCAGGCGAAAGCTCATGCAAAAGGTAATATTGACAAATGAACCGCCTGCAATCTGCATCCGCTGGCAAGTAGGTCATGGCACGGGTGTCAGGAATCGTGTGTGTGTGATGAAAAGGTAAGCTACTGTTGGTGTGGTGCTAGTGTGGTGGTGGTGTTAGTGTGGTGGTGGTGCTAGTGTGGTGGTGGTGTGGCATGGTGTGAAGTACGGACAAAGCAGGGTACCCGTTCTGCCCAGTCCTCTACACCCTGGTATTCCACAAGCGATAAATTTGGTTAGCCGAACATACAGTCATTATTGAGCAAGACACCGGATAAAAACAACTTGCGGTATAGCACTTAGAGAAGTTTCCAGTCTAATGTCAGCCTCAAAGGAATGGGCCACTTATGAGCCTCTAATCACAAAAATAATTCCATGGAGTTCCTGAATAAAATCAGACCAGGACAAATAATAAAAATGCGTGCCATATTCACTTCACGCCCAATCGTTCGTCTTGCAACCCCATAAAAGTACAATAAATGGGAGATCTATTAATTGACAAGAGTAACATCAAGTCGCAATTGCAATAAGTAATTGCGAAATTATATTTAGCCTCTGTACTCCGCATTCCCCATTTCCATACAAGATAATTGAACAGCCGCCAATAGTTAATAATCAACAGTCAGAAGAAAATATACTACCGCCAAGCTCAACAGAAAATATACTGACACCAAGCTTAGCAGAAAATATACTGTCGCTGAGCTCAACAGAAAATATACTGCCGCCGAGCTTAGCAGCAAAAATACTGCCACGGAACTTAGCAGAAAAAATAATGCCGCCGAGCTTAGCAGAAAAAAAATACTGCCACGGAGCTTAGCAGAAAAAATAATGCCGCCGAGCTTAGCATAAAAAAATACTGCCACGGAGCTTAGCAGCAAATATACTGCTGCCCAGGTCAAAGGAACATATACTGCTGCCCAGGTTCACAGAACACATACTTCTGCCGAGGTCAACAGAACATATACTACTGCCGAGGTCAACAGAGCACATACTGCTGCCGAGGTCAGCAGAACACATACTGCGGCCCAGATCAACATATATTGCTGCCCAGGTCAACAGAACATATACTGCTGCCGAGGTCAACAGAACATATACTGCGACCCATGTCAACATAACATATATTGCTGTCCAGGTCAACAGAACACATACTGCTGCCCAGGTCAGCATAAGATATATTGCTGCCCAGGTCAACAGAGCATCTACTGCTGCCCAGGTCAACAAACCATGTACTGCTGCCCAGGTCAACAAATCATATACTGCTGCCCAGGTCAACAGAACATCGGGACATCGGGAATGCTTCTCAGACATCACAAAAGAGGCCCCCTCCCCTCCACCCCACCCCAGGCGAATCAGTACTGGCGAGCTCGCGCCCCCTCTGCTGTCTCGGTCCGGTGAGCAATGGTGCAGGATTCAGAACTTGGCGCGTGACGGAAGGTTGAAGGTGATGGTAAGTATCGTCACGACTTCTTTCCCTTGTGCCACAGCGTCCTAACAGCGGTACGGTGTCACACCAGCGACACAGCGCCGCACACTGCGTCACTGCACTTCCACTCACTGCGTCACTGCAGTAGCAGCACAACACAGCACCAATATCACACTAACAGAGCACAACAACGCGGCATCACAATGGCCATACAACATCGCCACCGCCCAGCCGTGCGACGCCTTTGACCCCCCCCCCGTCCGGTACAGGTGTCACACTGGCACACCCTTCACGGCAGAGCCCTGCCGGCCGGATGCTCCAGTGCCGATGTTCCAGTGTCGGCCGATATTATCGCCACAGGATCCCAGGACAAATATGGCGGGTACGGCGGCCGAAAACGGCGCGAAGCGCCACCAATGCCGTACGCCGTGGATGTGGCCTTCACGCGCGGTGTATGCCGCGCCCAGCGGTGTATGCTGCATAGCGTGCAGCAGCCAAAACGTCGGTCGCATCGATCGACTCGTGATACGGT